>JACCHV010000050.1:0-600000 GCA_018907245.1 Eupristina koningsbergeri
AAAGTCAAATATTAGCCTCTTCATTTAAATTTTGATTTACAGTGACTAACAGCGATATTTAAACGCGATTCGTGCTTTTCCTGACAAAAAACCATTATTGTAGGAACGATGCAATGAATATTAAATATGACTTATAAATGGAAAACTTATAATATTATATACTTGTATTTATCGACAGAATAATATTTAAAATGCGAACATATAGTGCGCAGGTTCCTACAGTTTATTCACGTGATCAAAGTTGAATAAAAATAAACAAAATTCGTTGCAATAAATTACAGTATAAATACAGTAGAGTACGGTAAAAATAGGCAATAACATTGGAATTTATAACTTACTCCATTCATTCATATAAGATTTCTGATCGTTCAATTTAGAGTAAAAAAAAAAAAGAAAAAAAGAAGGAAAGACATTATTCGATTATCATAAGCAGCAATAATCACTAGTCATGATTGAAAGACCTCGAAAAATTTTACATATCCACCAGAGATCTACATATTATTATGCGTAGAATAATCATAAATGTCATTCAAACATTCAGCCCATCATTTCTAGTCTTATACACCAGACATAAATTTCAAAGACATCAAAGTTAAAAGTTTGAGAAAATCGTCCATATATTCTCCTCTCAATCCGCCCTGTAGCCGCTTCCAGGTGTGCGTGCGCTTATTGTGTGGACGGGCACACGTACGGGCCGTCACACGCGCAAATGGAGAGCCACACACTCAGCCACCCGGAGTTTTCGCATCCTATATTTATTCGCGCGTACGTGAGGCTAATGGATCAGCTCTCTCGCATTCTTCCCTCCACCCGTTTTCTGTCTCAACCTGGTATCAACCAACCCCCGGCTCTCCATGACGCGACGAGGAGAAATTCACTTTCACATCCAACTCACGTATCAAAACCGCGCTATGCGCGAATCTTCTGTCATTTCTCCCTTTCATACCCCTTTTCTCGCTTCCTGGCTTTTATCGCGATCCTCTGCTATCTTTATCTATCGCACTACTCTGCTACTTTCACCCCTCGATGCGCCTTTCTTCGTTTTTTGCGCTGGCCTACAGGAGATGAACGTGCAACGTCATGATTAATAGCTATTACACATTTTAATATTATTTCGGATCAATCCGATCGTCCCTTCATGGATTTTATACATTTTTTTTTTTTATTTTAATAAATAGAACTTAAATTAGAGCTTCTTGTGTCCGTCATAATTAGATGTACAAAAGTATTAAATGTATTTTATAATAATGCGGAAATTATAAAATTATCATTACCTACTTCATGACTTGAAAAATTATTAATAGTAAAGCACATGATTATTGGGATATTTATTTAATAGTATCTACTATCTGCTCTACCAATATAAACATACATTTTAGAATAATTTTTTAATATTTTTGTACTAACTTTATATATTATACGTTCCTTCGATGTTATGTACAGGTTTACATAAATATAAATATTTAATATAAATAAATTTTAGATGCTCTTAATATACGGTAATATAATATAAAATATCAATTTCACAAATATAAACCTTAATGCTTTATGTATAACATCTTAAAGTCACCTCTTATTCTCGTTTTATTTGTCTCGATCTTCTCCTTCCACTTTTCTTTGCCTGACCCTGCCATATTAATATTAATTCACCCATGTACTCACAAAAACATAAAGTACTTTACTTGTTACTATAAATTTAGTACCTGAGCAAATGTAATTTTCATAGTAAATAGAATGCCTTTTTATATATATATACATATATATAAAAAAGAAAAAAAGCAACACCACTAAGTCAGGGCTGTAACGTTATTACATTATCGGTACACTTGGAATATGAAATGAAACATAAAGCTTGCATAAAACGAAATTTTCTCGCGAAAATCCCGTGGCCCGTAAATCTATTTAGTAATCGCATAATCCTCGGCGTATTAAATAAGCAAGCACTTAAGCGTTTGATGGCATATGGAATTCTTGATTCATCATGTGTCGTTATGACATCGGTGAACATCATCTCCGTGGTAGTGCGCACACAATCGCGACAGGCGTATTTCGCATCCACGTGTACTTGACTTACGTTCCTCTGTGAACCGATTTTTACGACTAGCGCACTACCACGACTAGACGACCTGGTTGGCGCTTATTTCAGGCACGTGGCTATCGTTCGTTTTTATTGGTTTCACGCGCGAGCTTTTATGTTTTGGAGTTACTGCAGCGATTTTTGCTCGGAGGCGCGATCGATGATTATTTTTACGTCCCCCATAACCTTTCCTTTCTCAATTTAAACTACGAGATGAACCAGAATTTTTTTTATAAGTTTATTCAATTTATTTGTCAATCCTTACCTGGATCCATACGTTAACCGAATATGTATCATACTTTTATGTGATATTGGCTTTTTTGATATGTGCATTCGAAAATTGAGAAAACTATTGCCCGTCAGCCTACTGAACAATTTTACTACAAATATCATGTTACGACAAAACTAATTGTTCGAAGAGACACATGCGTCTTTATTTTTGATAAAACTTTTTCTCTGTAGTACAAAATGGAGTCCCATTTCCGAATGATTTATGACAATTAGTTTTCTTTTTATCCTCTTAGCTGTACCTTACTTTTAGGCGTTTACGCTGGATATTTCACTTTGAAAAGACCAATCAAATCGAATGTCTACTCATCCATGATACGCAATTCCAGAATAAAAGTTTCCAAACGATTTTAGTGGCCTTTTCTCTTCTTCTATATCCGTTAAAAACGAAAAGAGTCGAAATCAAAGTTACATTCAAGGAACATAACTATCATGATCCTTTCCATCTACTTTTTTTAATTTGATATTTGTACATATAGACTATAAAAAAGGTACAACACTAACATTAATTCGGAATTAAAGAATAAAAAATTCAACAATTTTTAAACAATCATAATTTTGAATAAATTAAATATTTTTTAAAGTAACTCTGTATGTTCAACATTGAACAATACGGTTCATATAAAATATATACACTCCAAATTTATATTTTTATTAACGTTCGCATACAAAATAACATTAAATGTTTCAAAAAATTGATCTTTTTATAAAAATATTATTGTTAATAACTAAAAAACAAGTCAAATTAATTCCTATTAATTAAATTCAAATTAAAAACAAGATTAATAAAAAATTGATAATATATTTCTACAGACAGCTTCATTATATATTAAATAATTTCTAGTAATGTTAGATAAATAGAATGTTTACGATAATAAAACAACTAATTATTTTTAATCGACAAAAGAGAAAAACAATAATGATTGATTTCGAAAAATATATGATGATAACGACTAAAAAATATATCGCCAAAATACAAAATATGCATGGTATTATATTTTAAAACAAAAAATATATTGTAATAAACATACGCATAAATACTAAGGGATAAATAAATTTTTGCATACATTCAAAATTAGAGTCGATGACAAAACATAAATTTTAGTCAACATTTCTCAATTGTTGCTACAACTTTTAATTGCCGTGGACTTAAGCTTTGGATTGGTCAATTTCCCCGATTTCTCCGAACTAATCAAGTGCAAGAAAGGGGTGTTGCGGATTTTCCTTACCAAGCGATCGACGAGTGGCTACCAGAAATTTTTCAATTGCATTAACCAGCTTACCTCAAATAAACAGGATCGGTCATGTCTAAAATTTTCACAAACCCACAGACGCGGGGGGAGGGGGAAAATTAACATAAGGTCGCGTCAAAAATGGACGCGCACAATCGCATATTTTGCATTTGACTTTCCTGCAACGCTGACCTGTATACTTCACCCCGCTAAATCCAGTAAAAGTCAGGTTTCAGCACGCAACTTTTACCAAAGTCCAACTACATCCAATTGTTGCATTTCACTTATCCCCTAAACTCACATTTACTTCATCCACTTGAGTAAGTATTCCTTCTTTTAGAGACTATTGTAAAAAAATTGACAATCTCATCAAATTTTATTCAAATATATTATCGATTTATGTATGAATTTAGCTGAAAATTTAGTTACATTACTGATGTTATTAATCGATTAAATTCATTCTGATATACACTAGAAGATTTGTCATTAACTTTTAACGAATATTCCCACAAAGGATAACAAAATATTTCATTTTTGTTTTTCAGAAGCGGCACTTTTTGCTCAATACAAAAAAATGTATCCCTTCCTTACATATCTCGATGCAGAGATATATTCTTGTTCATTTAAGCAGCTTCTTGATTTCAATTTTCCATCTCGAACAATAAAAGAGGAACGGGAGTTGAGAAGACAAGTGATGGAAATGATGAATCAGGATCCGGAGGTCCACAGCATCGACACCTCACTGGAAAATGTACCAAATCCCACACTCCGACATTACGACTTACAAAGGTTGGCTGCCAAATACTTGAAGAAATACGTCCACGCCATTGTCGTCAAAAGAGTACAAGAGATGATGTCAAACTCTGCATATCGAGATGATTTCTTTCCCGAATTTAATCACGACTCATACGAGGACAAGGAACTTGATGACTCGGTTTACGAAAATGAGGATGAAAGTTTCGAGCACTCGGATGAATCGGAACCAGAAATCCAACAAGAAGTAAAAACCACAAACAGCGTCGAAAAAACAAGGAACACTGAAATCTTCTTTTCCGTGATAGAAAAGGCCTTGGAAGGTAAAATAATCAATTGATGTACACGATTTAGTGATATTATTTGTTTATTCATTTCCACAAAGTTTAATGATTTATTTTTAATCCAACAGAATTGTATGGAGAAGCTCCGGCCGCTTTGAACGAGAAAACAGAAAATAACAACGCATGTGTGAATATGTAATTGCTGATTATCAAAACCCTATGACGAGAAAAATCATCAAAAAATAATTGGGATCAACTGAGGAGATAAGATTTGTGTATCGTGTGGACTGGTCAAGTGATTCTAAAGATGGACGTGAAAAGATCGTGAGTGAATCCGTAAAAAAATATGGACAAAAGCATTTGTATACAATTAAACCTATTTGAAATGTAACTAGGATTATAAGATGGCAATTGTAAGAATATTTTTATGTCAAAATTTTCTCATGTACAACGTTTACTTTAATTTTATTCAATAAACGTTTGGATTTATAATCCAGTTGCTTCATCATTTATTCCAATTATTTATTTAAGTATCTTTAATGCAATAATTTTCTAAGTCTAAAATTTCAAACATTTATTATAAAACTTGATAAAATTCATAAATTTTCATTATAACTTTAATAAATTCGATTCCAATCTTTGTTAATTTAACTGATCTCTTATTTTTGGTACATGTATTATAGCTTAAACAATTTATATTGGTATCCAATTTATTTTGAATATAAACAATATTTGAAAATTAGTAAAAAGTTGTTCAATACAGAATTATTTAAAATAAATATAAAATTATAATTGAAAAAATTTTAAATTGAAAAAAAAAGATGAGATAACAAATGAAAAATATAATGCAAAAAAAAATATAAAAAATATGAAACAAAAATATATTATAAAAAATAATATAATAGACAAATATTATAAATTTTATTTATTGAATCATTGAACTGCTTTTTCGTAACTTGTAATATAAAATCATTGAACATAGCGGTACATCGATTTTATTAAAAAAAAATGGAATAAATACACTTCGGATGATCTAATTATATAATCACAAATTTCTTTTACAAATAATCGAATCAATTTTGTCGACATATATTTTTGAAAATGACAAAAAATAAATTTTGATTTTCTATTTCACACGAATAAAAAATTCTAATAAAAATTTTAATTTTTTCGCAAATTACAATTGTGACGTCTAAAATACACTTTCTGTTGAAGAAATGAATTTCTCGAATTGGTGGATAATAATTTCCTTAATAAATAAATAAATATTCATTCATCTCACGAAAATTAACATATTTTATATATTTATAAATTTTTTTTTTTAAATTAAATTTATTCTAATGATTCTAACTACGATATTTGACTTTTCGTAATTTTATTAGAATTTAAACATTAACTACCAAGATATGATTTATATCGATTCCAAACAATGTTAACAAATCAGCAATTAAAGGCATAACTAATGGTTGTTTTCGAAATATTTAAATAATAACATTGTATAAAAATTCTTACGATCAATTTTATAATTCGTATTTTATTTTGGAATGTCTCATTTATGCGAAAAAATTATCGCTTTCATATTGACAAATAATCAAGCTTTACCTATTTTACATTTTTTAAATTTCATATTGATCTCTTGCGAATAATTATTCCATTGTAAAGTTCGTTTTGTTACTTTACTTCTCTTGCTACATATCGATATCTGTAACTTTAATGCTTTTTTTGAAAATATGGTAACATTTCAACATAAGGAAAATTTATAAATTTTTTAGAACCTATAAATTCTCGCTTCTTGTAGTATTTTGTATGAAATCGATTAGTTTATGCAAAATTTCAATTTTTTATTAGGTAATTTTAATTGTATATAATATCAAAAATTCTGTTACTGCATTTTTATTACATTGAGAAAACGATTGTTCAAAGCACAACGGTGAGTAAAATATTTATTACCATAATGTATATATTATTTACATATTACAATACTCAAGTATTGTTCCTATAACAATGTATGAATTTAGTCAACAATGTCCTTAGAATTCCGAGCTTCAATTGCACGAAACATGAGTTGGTCAAGTTTAACCGATTTCTCGGAATTAATAAAGTACGAAAAAGGCGTGTAGCGGTTTTGTGATAATGGCGACGCTACCGGTAATTTTACAATTGCTTCCATTTTCTTACCCCCAATAAACGGTTAGATTTTTGTCAAACATGTATAAACTCGAAGAAAATTCAAATTACAATAAAAATAAATTCCTCAATAGAGCACATTAAAATCAACTGCATACAAAATATCTCATTCTGTAGATGAAAAAATTAAATTATTCCAATATCAAATGCAATTAAAAATACATTTATTGAAGTATTTTATATAATGAAAAATTTCAATATATCAAAAAATGAATGATATAAAAAATTGTAGTAAATTAAATATTATTTGAATTCGTCTTTGTAAAAGTTAAATTAATTACTATGGGCATTCCGAAAGAGTCGTGAAGATAATCGAATATTTACCCCCAAAAAATATTAAATTTAAAAAAGCTATAACTATTTTTCTATTTTGAAATTATAAGTGTATATAGTTTATATAATTTTTATGGTGTATGGCGGACGGTGAAAAACAATTTAATTCAATATATTGCTTCTACCGGTAATTAATTTAGTATACATCGCAAACAAATAAATGTAGGATCTCATTCAAATTAATAAAATTTCAGAGACGAATAAAAAACAAAAAACAATATTTAAGGACAAAGAATGTAGCGGAGTATAAAATTAAATGATAAAATTCGATTGTGACTTCATAAAGAAAATTTAGATTTTAGGAAAATGATCGCAATGTTTGATATAAACAGTTTCTTGCAAAGAAAAATAAACCTCCTTGATTATCATCATATGTTTAGGATTATATTTTTTCTAGTTTATTTATTATATGATTTTTTAAATATTCCGTTCGTTTCTTTATTCCTTCATTACTGTAAAACGGTAAATTATACTTGCACGCATTTTCATATACACACTTATGTACATGTATGCGTTTGTAGCACTCATTATAAAAGTAAAATTTTATTAATCTACTTTTATTATATATGCAATAACAAATAAATAAATTTTTTTCATATATCAGACAAAAGAAAAATTCTTGACCGTATTGGATAAAAAGAGATTGCAATGTTCGTAACATTACTATTCGCTGTGTGAGGGTCAAATAATTGTATATTTAAATGTTATAAATTTTGTATATTTTACTTTTTATGCTCAACACTGAACTATTATGTTCTTATAATTTATGTTAATTAATCTGTGAGCAGGAAAAAATATCAACTATTAACAAAATTTAGATTTTTAATATAATATATGCGTGAATGTAGAATGCAGCATAATAATTTTTTTTGTTTACATTAAACACAATTTAATAATCATATTTATATACAATTATCAATATATTAGAATGCATGTTTTTAAAATCATCTTAATAATATCTACCGATGTAAGATAATTGAAAGTTTACGATACTTTACAATAAATAATAATGTTTAATCGTCGAGAAAAAACAAATCTCATCAAAATACTAAATACGAATGTACAGTAACTTTTAAAAAAGATAATATTTTACAATAAACATTCTAATAAATCGTAATAGTTAAATATATTTATGCATAAATTTTAGTGAATATTTAACATTTGTTACAAGTTTCAGTTTTAGTGGACTTGAACATAGTTTCGGTCAAATGTCGCCGATTTCTCGGAAAAAGACGAATATCATCATGGAGTGTTGCGGATTTTCCTTAACAAACGTTAGAGGCATTAACGCCGGTTTTCCGAGTATTTTTAGGTGGGCCATATTAACCAAATTCGACTATGCCTGCCCAATTTTTTTAATCCACCAATTGGAAGGTCATCCTTTGCAAATAGTGGGGTGGAAAATACACCCCCCCTAGGATACGAATTTTTGCGGAAATGTACCTTTGTTCATTATTTTACAATACATTGCCAAAGTCACAACGAAGCTCATTAAACTTCTCTAATTATTCTCATTGTGGACGGAATCATAATTTTGATATATCGATAGTTTATTTTCGAGTATATCGTAATTTCACTTTGAACGCCTTGATACAATTAATTGGACAATATATTCTTGCACTTTTTGTCGGTATCCAAGTAAAAGGGTGTTCAGACTGGAATAAAATATTATTCTTCCTGCTTCTCTTTGTCCAGTAAGTATTTATCTTAATTGTGATTGAGTTTATTTATCTAAAATTCAAAATATTAATCAAAACATTCTATTTATTCTTTTCAGGCAGTCAACCGATACTCCACTATACGCACAAAATGAATTCTTTCCTGGAGATTATTGAGATGGAGATGATTTGCACGACTTTTAAAGACATCCTGGATTTTAATTTTCCGTACCGGACAAGAGAGGAAGAAATAGAGATCGTGAGAGAAATACAAGAACTTGTTTTCGAGGATACTGAAATCCGGAATTTTTCCACATGTCTTGAAAATTCACCCAACCCGAGGCGACGACGAGCGCAATTGCGAAATTTGGCGAACGATTACCTCCGAAAATTCGTGCGATTAGTAGCCGAGAAAAGAGTTCAGCGGAGGGTAGCAAACAACGAAAACCTCGACGTTTCTGGCTATTTTGACGATATTTTCCTGAACGATCCAGTCAATGAGTCTATAGCCTACGATAACAGAATGATACAAGAAGATGAAGAAGATGAATCATTACAAGTAGATAATTCGGAAATCGAAGGCGAGATGGAGGTGAATCTCAATTGCAATAAGCGAATATCAATTGGCGATGTCTGGTCATCTATTGTACACAAGGCATTGATTAACAGGGCAAGTATATCCAGTGTAATTGCCTAAGGGAGTTGCAAGTTTTCATTGCGCCTTCAATATAAATTGATATTCTAATGTGGATCTGCTCAAAAAAATTATAACCGAAGAAATTTTGCCGAAAATGAAGAAGGATCCACCAAAACGTGTTGCAAAAGAGGAAAAATCTAACCAGACGCAAATGTGACTCTACTGATTCAAGAATTTATCAACACGTGTTTTATCAATAGCGCAAAATATTAAACTTTATCAAAAATGAACTTTTAATGAGGAGTAATGATGAAGTACAAGTGAAGAAGATTCGTAAAAAATGTGAATGACGGTCCTCCACATTATATTCCAAAAAAATGATTCATCGTGAAGAGACAAGATGGAATTGAGTCGCCATCGATTGAAATAGTTCTTCCCACACGTTTTATCAAGTTCTATGCAAAAAGTACATAAACTTATAAAATGGATCAACAATGAATTATATGTGAAGAAATTCTGAAGAGAAACCGGTTCACCTGAAGAAATTGGAAAAGAAGAAATGTCCATAGAGAAGAAATAAGATGAAATTGCGACTCCATCGATTCAAGAATCCTTTAGCATGTGTTTTACCGAGGACGTAAAATATTAAGCTGCAACAAAAGCGTATGTAAGAGCATGTAACCGAAAAATTGTAGTATTATATACAATTTACTTACTTTGTATTAAGCAATTGAGCATTCGAAAAGTCGTAACTTTGTCAACTTTATTTTTTACCGTAGTTCAATTAATTCTTTTTTATTTTTTGATAAATCGTAAGAAAAATGTCTTTTCGTCTAAGACATCAATCGCAAGTGTTAACTAAAAAGTCGTCGGATTTTTTTTTAACGAATATTTTAAGATTAAATTTTTTCAAAATATAAATATTATTTAAGAATCTTTTTACACTCTTATATTCTATATTTGAAAAAATGCAAAAAATTAATAACAATCTTAAGAGAATTCTGCATCCACTTCTCTGCGTTTATTTCTATTGTTTGAAATTCTATTATTTGAAAAAAGTTTCAATATTATTCGATAATTATACTGTTTATACATTAACATTTGATATAGTATCAGGAGTTTAGTTTATACCTTATTATTTTTTGTTGAAATTTTGTACAAACTTGATTTAGAACAATCTAATCTACCAATTTAACTAATGTAGATCTATTGATACTTGTATAAATGTATTTTAAAATAATATTATTGCAATTGTTAATACATAATGTAACACTACTGAAACCTTTCGAGTCGAATAGAAATGAAAATATAAAAATGTATAAATTTGTAATTAATACAAGTACAAATGAATTCAATTTGAATATCACAAGTATAAATAATTAAAATGTTATTCCATGCAAGTGCCGTATGCATAATAAAATCATGCACCCAAAAATTGTTATAAATTCGAAAACTGTTTATAGAAAAATGCGGATAAATTGTTCATGACTGAAATAAGTTTGTTAATTGATGCATTTCTTTATAAATGATAAGTCAATATATCTATTTTTAATGAAACCATTTGAATGTCTATTTCTTTTTCTTCACCCATTATACCACATAATTTTTATTTTATATATACATTATGTTGTTTTTTATTTTATATTATTATTACGTATTAAATGTCTTTAATACATTTAGGATCATAATGTAGAATTAGTTTATGTAATCATTTAGATATTTCATATAAAGTTTAATATAATTATTATTGTTATTATTATTATCTGTTAAATATCTTTTATGCTTTAACGATTTGAGTATACAATTCTTATTTTTAACTTTATTTATTATTATATATGAGATATCATTAATATTTAAACGATCGTAATATAATATAAAAAAAGAACAGCCCCATTCAAAGTCTTATAAGCATTGTCTCAATTATTTTCTACGGATTAGTTGCTATTCAATTATCTCAACAATCGCAACGTTTGCTTTATTAATAGGTGAGTGTTGGAAAGTAATATATAGGTTCTCAAAATACTGCGAAGGATGCCAGTGCAAGTCGCTGCAATAAGATGGTAAGTTTATAGAGAAGCGAAGATGTCCCAGAGAAAGTGAACTCGAATAAGAGAATGAGACCGAAATGTGTATGGGTTGGCGCGCATAAAGGTAACATCAAACGGAGAAATTCCCGAGAGGCATTCCGGAACTAGTCTAATACAAACAGAATCATTCTGGTAGACGTGGGTGTCGTCTTCCCCAGGACTTATCCCCTACTCTCAAACCCGCAAACTCGAAGAAAATAGGCAGAGGCATCCTGTTGTCCCCTATGAAATCCTCGGGATACAATCGGTTCTATGTTCCTTATCCGACATTTCCGCGGGCTTTACGCATCGATGCAACCACCTTTTTAGGGTCGAGTATTCAGTTTTAAGTAACGGTCTGTCCTCTAGTCTCTGGAGATGTCCCGGTAACTTGTCAGTTATTTCCACCCTTTACAAAGAAATTTTTTTTGCTGTGGGGGTGGTAACTCGTATTTTTGTTGCTTCTTAAATTGCTTGGACGGTGCTCGACACGAATTTTCGAGGGGTAGTGATTTGAACTGTAAATTGAAGACCATGTATTGATAATGAAAGAGCGATAGATGTCTTGTTTCATTGCGTAATATTTTTCTGCCTTCCCGAGTATTTTATAACATTGTATAAAATTATAGCTCGGTTTAAGTGATTGATTGTAATCAAATGAAATTACTTTCCTCCGTACTTCGAAAGAGACGAATAGATACAATTAAATAGTCATGAATTGGTGGTTATCGTAAGTGTCAAAGCAAGTTTCAAACATCGTCGTTTAACTTTTATGAGAGCGAATACTTTTTCTAAAAATTAGTTATAAAATACTTATACTTAAACGATATTTTTTTATATTTTGTTTATATTCTAAATTTTATTTATATTTATATTTCCAATATAATAACTATTATTGTTTGATAAATAATTAATGTCAATTATTATTTTTTTTAAATAATTAAATAATGAATAATTAAATTTAATATTTAAATAATTTAAAAACTTTGATACGTTGTAAAATATCGTTTTTTCTATTTTTTTATGCAA
Organism: Eupristina koningsbergeri; assembly: GCA_018907245.1. NCBI lineage: Eukaryota > Metazoa > Arthropoda > Insecta > Hymenoptera > Agaonidae > Eupristina > Eupristina koningsbergeri. The sequence goes on from JACCHV010000050.1 coordinate 12,545, forward strand.
AATGTTCGCATAAAGAAATACTTTTGCTAATACGTGAAAGATTATTGACATTTTGAGAAAAAAGATTTTATTGCACTGATATTGTTTAAAAAATGTTTATGGTATATGTTTATAATGCCAGTGCATAAAGTCTGATGCAAATTTAAAAGCTATATATATGAGGGCATTTCTGTATAGTGCCCTTTAAACAAAAATACATTTTTAAATACAAAAGACTCAGACTCATGGTAAAAAAGACCTTTCTCATTCTCTATCTCTTTCTTTTTTTGTATCATTCTCAGTTACTGCTTCTTTTGAACTTATGTTATGTACATCTCGTACGTTGTGCTTTCTTTGTATATAATTTTACATCGTTTTTACTTGTCTGTATGTATGCACTTATATACTTTTCTCTGTGAGAAAATGATAAAAGTTCAGACGAAATGTCACGAAAATGTAAAACGTCTTCTTTTGATAATAGAAACCGATAGCAAGGTGTTAGCAAAAGGGAAAAGAAAGAAAAAGTGAGGGTAGGGAAAGAGAAAAACGTTAGATGAATTTGTACGGGAAATAGGTGCTTCTTGTAGAAAAAGAAGAGAAGAGATAAACAGAGAAATCTTTGCTCACTTCAATCCTGGTGAAGAAAACCATTGACCTAGCTACAAGCTAACGACTTGTGATTGAGTTTTAGAAGAGGAAAGACTTCCAGGAGTAAAAGCGAAAGAAGATTCTTTTGGTGCACTAGCAATAGTACCAACTTTTTACGGGTTTTAAGAATTTTAAGAATTTTAAGACATTTCTGTTTTTTGATGTGTGCAAGCAATGAAATTGTATTCGTGGTTAAACGGATGAAACAAAAAATTTTATTATTTTCAAAAAATTTAGGATCATATATTTGAATAATATTTTTTAGGAAATGCAATCTACTAATTTTTTTAATTAAAAAAAAATCGATAACGACCAATTACCAATACGGGATATTAATAATTAATAAAACGTTTAACAATTCGAATTTTTAAACAGTTTTAAATAAAATATTTGCATTATTAGGATAAAATAATTCAAGAAAAAAAAGTAATTTGTTAAATCACTTAAAGATTACTAATGAAGAAAGGTGTTTTTTTAAAATGAAAGTTAACTTTTTGCACCGTAAAATAAAAAAAAAATATTGGATTCGTTTGATGTAATAATTCACAGATTGAATTGTAACTCAAGCTGGTAAATTAGTTGACAATTTACGTGTAAATGAGATTTTATCTTGTTAACTTTAAAGGTCAATCTGAAGTGTATTAAAAGAATAATCGATAAAAAGGAAATGACTTTTCCTCGGGTCTTGAATCATTGAAAAAGCACTAGTGGATGGTCACATAAAGCGAGCGTTGATAATCAGTGAAATTCATTATGGCATTGGGTGGTGTATCCGTCAGTTCAAGATAAAGTTAGTGGAGCAGGTATACAGCTTTTGCACCCACACATAGGGAGAGCGAATAACATGAACCAAGCGCCATAGAGATTTAGCATCCCGGCCATTCGTGACCACAAACGGACGAGATAAAGCCAAGAAGAGAGAGAGAGAGAGAGAGAGGTAGAGAACAAGAAGAACAGGCTGAGGTAGATAGATGGAGCACATGGACCAGACATGTTCCCAGTCAAATCTATACGTATGTGGGCCGCCAGACCCTTAAACCCCAAGCAGGTGGACGCTTTTGCTAACAATGGCCCAAGATCTTGAAAATGCGCCCGGAAAATCCGTGTGTGAATGTTCCTCGCTAATTTGATATTTCGGATCTAGAGTTCGTTGTTATTCCGAGGTGCTTATTGTCAATCCGACCTCATCAGTGATTTTATGCCCTATCTATTCTCCAGTTGTTCAACCACTCAAAAACATTGATTTTTTGCACCAATCAAACTTTAGATAGTCAATTGATTTTCAAAGCTTTTAAGTTAACGCCAATACATAATAATATATTCCGAAACTTTAATTGTATCAATTAGCGTTGATAATAATTGTAATTTTTTTTAAATAAAAGAAAAATATCACAATTACCAAATTTTATATCAATCTTTAAATATTCGCATGTATTAATAATTTAAAAAATGCTTTATATTACGATAAAGTCAACACTGAACTTGCTAAACAATTTATTTGTAATTTCAGATATTGAATCAGTCATTGTTTGATTTACAATAACTTATTACTCGACATTTTAAATACTTATATATTTAACTTATCGAATTATTTATTACAAGAAATATTGCATATTTCGAAAATTGGATATGTAATTTTTTTAATTAACTTTATATAATTCTATTATATTACACATTAAAATACTAGTTATTTAATTTTATCAAATACAAACATATAACATTTTATCTTCAATAAAAATATATTAGGTATTAAATTAAAAATCATAATCGATCTATATATTCATATTTCCTTATAGTTGCAAAAAAATTTATTTAATTTTCGTATTTATATTTACTACTGACTATTATACATTTGTTACATTATAAACCATTCATTAAAATTAATAAATAACAACACTCATTATCTTATTAATTATTACTTTAATTATTATATTTATATATAATATAATTTAAATAAATTGTATTTAAAATGTGTAGATTATGTCCCTTACAATAATTACATGTTTCTTTATTCAAAGCACAGATTAATACTATTCCGAATTAGGTTGCATTCAAAGTTGATACTGAGAAAGTTTAAGAACTGATTGTCTTCTTTTAATCTTTCATATCCTATTGTAGAAATCAAAACTTTTACGATGTAATGTAGAACTTTGTCAACTTGCATAATTTAACTATTTAAATATGATAACAATTAAATACAATTAATTTTAAACTTTAAGAAAATAATAAAGTATTTATTAAGATTTTAATTCTAAATTACATGTAAATGCATATTACAATATGTATACTATAGCGATAATTTTATTTCTCAAAAAATAGTAATTGAAATAAACGAAAGAAAACCTATTTAACTTGTCTTTAATTTATTACAAAAATAGAAGTATAGGAAGTAAATATATTTTGTTTTTGAACAATATTATTTTAAAATATCAGTCATTTTAATTTAAAGCGTAAAGTAAAGTAAAGTTTAAAAATAATGCAAGTACATATTGGAAAATTAATACCAGGAAGTAAAAATAATTTTCTCAATGAATTAAAAATAGAATCATGCATTTAGAGAAATTAGACCACTTCTATTTTAAAAATATCAAAAATGAAAATTACGTGCAAAATATCATTAATGGACCAACATTACCAATTTATTATGAAACGTACAAAATAATTATTATCTACAATCTACCAGCATACTTCAATGTCTTAAAGCTGGAATTCACATTTAAGATTTTTCAAAATCGAAAACTTACCTTGAATTTACATATTAAGATTTATCGAATCGGCGTCACAAGATACATACCGTTGTAATTATAATATAAAACTAAACATTATATAAAATAATTTAATATAATTATATGTGCGAATTACACATAATGATCGGTAAAGCATTAAATATATATAATATATAATAATTACATAAAATTCTATATTATATGTAATATATAAAACATTATCTGTACAAATTATACAATATGAACATTAATGTAGAAAAGATATTTAACAGATAATAATAATAACAATAATAATTATATTAAACTTTATATGAAATATCTAAATGATTACATAAACTAATTCTACATTATGATCCTAAATGTATTAAAGACATTTAATACGTAATAATAATATAAAATAAAAAACAACATAATGTATATATAAAATAAAAATTATGTGGTATAATGGGTGAAGAAAAAGAAATAGACATTCAAATGGTTTCATTAAAAATAGATATATTGACTTATCATTTATAAAGAAATGCATCAATTAACAAACTTATTTCAGTCATGAACAATTTATCCGCATTTTTCTATAAACAGTTTTCGAATTTATAACAATTTTTGGGTGCATGATTTTATTATGCATACGGCACTTGCATGGAATAACATTTTAATTATTTATACTTGTGATATTCAAATTGAATTCATTTGTACTTGTATTAATTACAAATTTATACATTTTTATATTTTCATTTCTATTCGACTCGAAAGGTTTCAGTAGTGTTACATTATGTATTAACAATTGCAATAATATTATTTTAAAATACATTTATACAAGTATCAATAGATCTACATTAGTTAAATTGGTAGATTAGATTGTTCTAAATCAAGTTTGTACAAAATTTCAACAAAAAATAATAAGGTATAAACTAAACTCCTGATACTATATCAAATGTTAATGTATAAACAGTATAATTATCGAATAATATTGAAACTTTTTTCAAATAATAGAATTTCAAACAATAGAAATAAACGCAGAGAAGTGGATGCAGAATTCTCTTAAGATTGTTATTAATTTTTTGCATTTTTTCAAATATAGAATATAAGAGTGTAAAAAGATTCTTAAATAATATTTATATTTTGAAAAAATTTAATCTTAAAATATTCGTTAAAAAAAAATCCGACGACTTTTTAGTTAACACTTGCGATTGATGTCTTAGACGAAAAGACATTTTTCTTACGATTTATCAAAAAATAAAAAAGAATTAATTGAACTACGGTAAAAAATAAAGTTGACAAAGTTACGACTTTTCGAATGCTCAATTGCTTAATACAAAGTAAGTAAATTGTATATAATACTACAATTTTTCGGTTACATGCTCTTACATACGCTTTTGTTGCAGCTTAATATTTTACGTCCTCGGTAAAACACATGCTAAAGGATTCTTGAATCGATGGAGTCGCAATTTCATCTTATTTCTTCTCTATGGACATTTCTTCTTTTCCAATTTCTTCAGGTGAACCGGTTTCTCTTCAGAATTTCTTCACATATAATTCATTGTTGATCCATTTTATAAGTTTATGTACTTTTTGCATAGAACTTGATAAAACGTGTGGGAAGAACTATTTCAATCGATGGCGACTCAATTCCATCTTGTCTCTTCACGATGAATCATTTTTTTGGAATATAATGTGGAGGACCGTCATTCACATTTTTTACGAATCTTCTTCACTTGTACTTCATCATTACTCCTCATTAAAAGTTCATTTTTGATAAAGTTTAATATTTTGCGCTATTGATAAAACACGTGTTGATAAATTCTTGAATCAGTAGAGTCACATTTGCGTCTGGTTAGATTTTTCCTCTTTTGCAACACGTTTTGGTGGATCCTTCTTCATTTTCGGCAAAATTTCTTCGGTTATAATTTTTTTGAGCAGATCCACATTAGAATATCAATTTATATTGAAGGCGCAATGAAAACTTGCAACTCCCTTAGGCAATTACACTGGATATACTTGCCCTGTTAATCAATGCCTTGTGTACAATAGATGACCAGACATCGCCAATTGATATTCGCTTATTGCAATTGAGATTCACCTCCATCTCGCCTTCGATTTCCGAATTATCTACTTGTAATGATTCATCTTCTTCATCTTCTTGTATCATTCTGTTATCGTAGGCTATAGACTCATTGACTGGATCGTTCAGGAAAATATCGTCAAAATAGCCAGAAACGTCGAGGTTTTCGTTGTTTGCTACCCTCCGCTGAACTCTTTTCTCGGCTACTAATCGCACGAATTTTCGGAGGTAATCGTTCGCCAAATTTCGCAATTGCGCTCGTCGTCGCCTCGGGTTGGGTGAATTTTCAAGACATGTGGAAAAATTCCGGATTTCAGTATCCTCGAAAACAAGTTCTTGTATTTCTCTCACGATCTCTATTTCTTCCTCTCTTGTCCGGTACGGAAAATTAAAATCCAGGATGTCTTTAAAAGTCGTGCAAATCATCTCCATCTCAATAATCTCCAGGAAAGAATTCATTTTGTGCGTATAGTGGAGTATCGGTTGACTGCCTGAAAAGAATAAATAGAATGTTTTGATTAATATTTTGAATTTTAGATAAATAAACTCAATCACAATTAAGATAAATACTTACTGGACAAAGAGAAGCAGGAAGAATAATATTTTATTCCAGTCTGAACACCCTTTTACTTGGATACCGACAAAAAGTGCAAGAATATATTGTCCAATTAATTGTATCAAGGCGTTCAAAGTGAAATTACGATATACTCGAAAATAAACTATCGATATATCAAAATTATGATTCCGTCCACAATGAGAATAATTAGAGAAGTTTAATGAGCTTCGTTGTGACTTTGGCAATGTATTGTAAAATAATGAACAAAGGTACATTTCCGCAAAAATTCGTATCCTAGGGGGGGTGTATTTTCCACCCCACTATTTGCAAAGGATGACCTTCCAATTGGTGGATTAAAAAAATTGGGCAGGCATAGTTGAATTTGGTTAATATGGCCCACCTAAAAATACTCGGAAAACCGGCGTTAATGCCTCTAACGTTTGTTAAGGAAAATCCGCAACACTCCATGATGATATTCGTCTTTTTCCGAGAAATCGGCGACATTTGACCGAAACTATGTTCAAGTCCACTAAAACTGAAACTTGTAACAAATGTTAAATATTCACTAAAATTTATGCATAAATATATTTAACTATTACGATTTATTAGAATGTTTATTGTAAAATATTATCTTTTTTAAAAGTTACTGTACATTCGTATTTAGTATTTTGATGAGATTTGTTTTTTCTCGACGATTAAACATTATTATTTATTGTAAAGTATCGTAAACTTTCAATTATCTTACATCGGTAGATATTATTAAGATGATTTTAAAAACATGCATTCTAATATATTGATAATTGTATATAAATATGATTATTAAATTGTGTTTAATGTAAACAAAAAAAATTATTATGCTGCATTCTACATTCACGCATATATTATATTAAAAATCTAAATTTTGTTAATAGTTGATATTTTTTCCTGCTCACAGATTAATTAACATAAATTATAAGAACATAATAGTTCAGTGTTGAGCATAAAAAGTAAAATATACAAAATTTATAACATTTAAATATACAATTATTTGACCCTCACACAGCGAATAGTAATGTTACGAACATTGCAATCTCTTTTTATCCAATACGGTCAAGAATTTTTCTTTTGTCTGATATATGAAAAAAATTTATTTATTTGTTATTGCATATATAATAAAAGTAGATTAATAAAATTTTACTTTTATAATGAGTGCTACAAACGCATACATGTACATAAGTGTGTATATGAAAATGCGTGCAAGTATAATTTACCGTTTTACAGTAATGAAGGAATAAAGAAACGAACGGAATATTTAAAAAATCATATAATAAATAAACTAGAAAAAATATAATCCTAAACATATGATGATAATCAAGGAGGTTTATTTTTCTTTGCAAGAAACTGTTTATATCAAACATTGCGATCATTTTCCTAAAATCTAAATTTTCTTTATGAAGTCACAATCGAATTTTATCATTTAATTTTATACTCCGCTACATTCTTTGTCCTTAAATATTGTTTTTTGTTTTTTATTCGTCTCTGAAATTTTATTAATTTGAATGAGATCCTACATTTATTTGTTTGCGATGTATACTAAATTAATTACCGGTAGAAGCAATATATTGAATTAAATTGTTTTTCACCGTCCGCCATACACCATAAAAATTATATAAACTATATACACTTATAATTTCAAAATAGAAAAATAGTTATAGCTTTTTTAAATTTAATATTTTTTGGGGGTAAATATTCGATTATCTTCACGACTCTTTCGGAATGCCCATAGTAATTAATTTAACTTTTACAAAGACGAATTCAAATAATATTTAATTTACTACAATTTTTTATATCATTCATTTTTTGATATATTGAAATTTTTCATTATATAAAATACTTCAATAAATGTATTTTTAATTGCATTTGATATTGGAATAATTTAATTTTTTCATCTACAGAATGAGATATTTTGTATGCAGTTGATTTTAATGTGCTCTATTGAGGAATTTATTTTTATTGTAATTTGAATTTTCTTCGAGTTTATACATGTTTGACAAAAATCTAACCGTTTATTGGGGGTAAGAAAATGGAAGCAATTGTAAAATTACCGGTAGCGTCGCCATTATCACAAAACCGCTACACGCCTTTTTCGTACTTTATTAATTCCGAGAAATCGGTTAAACTTGACCAACTCATGTTTCGTGCAATTGAAGCTCGGAATTCTAAGGACATTGTTGACTAAATTCATACATTGTTATAGGAACAATACTTGAGTATTGTAATATGTAAATAATATATACATTATGGTAATAAATATTTTACTCACCGTTGTGCTTTGAACAATCGTTTTCTCAATGTAATAAAAATGCAGTAACAGAATTTTTGATATTATATACAATTAAAATTACCTAATAAAAAATTGAAATTTTGCATAAACTAATCGATTTCATACAAAATACTACAAGAAGCGAGAATTTATAGGTTCTAAAAAATTTATAAATTTTCCTTATGTTGAAATGTTACCATATTTTCAAAAAAAGCATTAAAGTTACAGATATCGATATGTAGCAAGAGAAGTAAAGTAACAAAACGAACTTTACAATGGAATAATTATTCGCAAGAGATCAATATGAAATTTAAAAAATGTAAAATAGGTAAAGCTTGATTATTTGTCAATATGAAAGCGATAATTTTTTCGCATAAATGAGACATTCCAAAATAAAATACGAATTATAAAATTGATCGTAAGAATTTTTATACAATGTTATTATTTAAATATTTCGAAAACAACCATTAGTTATGCCTTTAATTGCTGATTTGTTAACATTGTTTGGAATCGATATAAATCATATCTTGGTAGTTAATGTTTAAATTCTAATAAAATTACGAAAAGTCAAATATCGTAGTTAGAATCATTAGAATAAATTTAATTTAAAAAAAAAAATTTATAAATATATAAAATATGTTAATTTTCGTGAGATGAATGAATATTTATTTATTTATTAAGGAAATTATTATCCACCAATTCGAGAAATTCATTTCTTCAACAGAAAGTGTATTTTAGACGTCACAATTGTAATTTGCGAAAAAATTAAAATTTTTATTAGAATTTTTTATTCGTGTGAAATAGAAAATCAAAATTTATTTTTTGTCATTTTCAAAAATATATGTCGACAAAATTGATTCGATTATTTGTAAAAGAAATTTGTGATTATATAATTAGATCATCCGAAGTGTATTTATTCCATTTTTTTTTAATAAAATCGATGTACCGCTATGTTCAATGATTTTATATTACAAGTTACGAAAAAGCAGTTCAATGATTCAATAAATAAAATTTATAATATTTGTCTATTATATTATTTTTTATAATATATTTTTGTTTCATATTTTTTATATTTTTTTTTGCATTATATTTTTCATTTGTTATCTCATCTTTTTTTTTCAATTTAAAATTTTTTCAATTATAATTTTATATTTATTTTAAATAATTCTGTATTGAACAACTTTTTACTAATTTTCAAATATTGTTTATATTCAAAATAAATTGGATACCAATATAAATTGTTTAAGCTATAATACATGTACCAAAAATAAGAGATCAGTTAAATTAACAAAGATTGGAATCGAATTTATTAAAGTTATAATGAAAATTTATGAATTTTATCAAGTTTTATAATAAATGTTTGAAATTTTAGACTTAGAAAATTATTGCATTAAAGATACTTAAATAAATAATTGGAATAAATGATGAAGCAACTGGATTATAAATCCAAACGTTTATTGAATAAAATTAAAGTAAACGTTGTACATGAGAAAATTTTGACATAAAAATATTCTTACAATTGCCATCTTATAATCCTAGTTACATTTCAAATAGGTTTAATTGTATACAAATGCTTTTGTCCATATTTTTTTACGGATTCACTCACGATCTTTTCACGTCCATCTTTAGAATCACTTGACCAGTCCACACGATACACAAATCTTATCTCCTCAGTTGATCCCAATTATTTTTTGATGATTTTTCTCGTCATAGGGTTTTGATAATCAGCAATTACATATTCACACATGCGTTGTTATTTTCTGTTTTCTCGTTCAAAGCGGCCGGAGCTTCTCCATACAATTCTGTTGGATTAAAAATAAATCATTAAACTTTGTGGAAATGAATAAACAAATAATATCACTAAATCGTGTACATCAATTGATTATTTTACCTTCCAAGGCCTTTTCTATCACGGAAAAGAAGATTTCAGTGTTCCTTGTTTTTTCGACGCTGTTTGTGGTTTTTACTTCTTGTTGGATTTCTGGTTCCGATTCATCCGAGTGCTCGAAACTTTCATCCTCATTTTCGTAAACCGAGTCATCAAGTTCCTTGTCCTCGTATGAGTCGTGATTAAATTCGGGAAAGAAATCATCTCGATATGCAGAGTTTGACATCATCTCTTGTACTCTTTTGACGACAATGGCGTGGACGTATTTCTTCAAGTATTTGGCAGCCAACCTTTGTAAGTCGTAATGTCGGAGTGTGGGATTTGGTACATTTTCCAGTGAGGTGTCGATGCTGTGGACCTCCGGATCCTGATTCATCATTTCCATCACTTGTCTTCTCAACTCCCGTTCCTCTTTTATTGTTCGAGATGGAAAATTGAAATCAAGAAGCTGCTTAAATGAACAAGAATATATCTCTGCATCGAGATATGTAAGGAAGGGATACATTTTTTTGTATTGAGCAAAAAGTGCCGCTTCTGAAAAACAAAAATGAAATATTTTGTTATCCTTTGTGGGAATATTCGTTAAAAGTTAATGACAAATCTTCTAGTGTATATCAGAATGAATTTAATCGATTAATAACATCAGTAATGTAACTAAATTTTCAGCTAAATTCATACATAAATCGATAATATATTTGAATAAAATTTGATGAGATTGTCAATTTTTTTACAATAGTCTCTAAAAGAAGGAATACTTACTCAAGTGGATGAAGTAAATGTGAGTTTAGGGGATAAGTGAAATGCAACAATTGGATGTAGTTGGACTTTGGTAAAAGTTGCGTGCTGAAACCTGACTTTTACTGGATTTAGCGGGGTGAAGTATACAGGTCAGCGTTGCAGGAAAGTCAAATGCAAAATATGCGATTGTGCGCGTCCATTTTTGACGCGACCTTATGTTAATTTTCCCCCTCCCCCCGCGTCTGTGGGTTTGTGAAAATTTTAGACATGACCGATCCTGTTTATTTGAGGTAAGCTGGTTAATGCAATTGAAAAATTTCTGGTAGCCACTCGTCGATCGCTTGGTAAGGAAAATCCGCAACACCCCTTTCTTGCACTTGATTAGTTCGGAGAAATCGGGGAAATTGACCAATCCAAAGCTTAAGTCCACGGCAATTAAAAGTTGTAGCAACAATTGAGAAATGTTGACTAAAATTTATGTTTTGTCATCGACTCTAATTTTGAATGTATGCAAAAATTTATTTATCCCTTAGTATTTATGCGTATGTTTATTACAATATATTTTTTGTTTTAAAATATAATACCATGCATATTTTGTATTTTGGCGATATATTTTTTAGTCGTTATCATCATATATTTTTCGAAATCAATCATTATTGTTTTTCTCTTTTGTCGATTAAAAATAATTAGTTGTTTTATTATCGTAAACATTCTATTTATCTAACATTACTAGAAATTATTTAATATATAATGAAGCTGTCTGTAGAAATATATTATCAATTTTTTATTAATCTTGTTTTTAATTTGAATTTAATTAATAGGAATTAATTTGACTTGTTTTTTAGTTATTAACAATAATATTTTTATAAAAAGATCAATTTTTTGAAACATTTAATGTTATTTTGTATGCGAACGTTAATAAAAATATAAATTTGGAGTGTATATATTTTATATGAACCGTATTGTTCAATGTTGAACATACAGAGTTACTTTAAAAAATATTTAATTTATTCAAAATTATGATTGTTTAAAAATTGTTGAATTTTTTATTCTTTAATTCCGAATTAATGTTAGTGTTGTACCTTTTTTATAGTCTATAGGTACAAATATCAAATTAAAAAAAGTAGATGGAAAGGATCATGATAGTTATGTTCCTTGAATGTAACTTTGATTTCGACTCTTTTCGTTTTTAACGGATATAGAAGAAGAGAAAAGGCCACTAAAATCGTTTGGAAACTTTTATTCTGGAATTGCGTATCATGGATGAGTAGACATTCGATTTGATTGGTCTTTTCAAAGTGAAATATCCAGCGTAAACGCCTAAAAGTAAGGTACAGCTAAGAGGATAAAAAGAAAACTAATTGTCATAAATCATTCGGAAATGGGACTCCATTTTGTACTACAGAGAAAAAGTTTTATCAAAAATAAAGACGCATGTGTCTCTTCGAACAATTAGTTTTGTCGTAACATGATATTTGTAGTAAAATTGTTCAGTAGGCTGACGGGCAATAGTTTTCTCAATTTTCGAATGCACATATCAAAAAAGCCAATATCACATAAAAGTATGATACATATTCGGTTAACGTATGGATCCAGGTAAGGATTGACAAATAAATTGAATAAACTTATAAAAAAAATTCTGGTTCATCTCGTAGTTTAAATTGAGAAAGGAAAGGTTATGGGGGACGTAAAAATAATCATCGATCGCGCCTCCGAGCAAAAATCGCTGCAGTAACTCCAAAACATAAAAGCTCGCGCGTGAAACCAATAAAAACGAACGATAGCCACGTGCCTGAAATAAGCGCCAACCAGGTCGTCTAGTCGTGGTAGTGCGCTAGTCGTAAAAATCGGTTCACAGAGGAACGTAAGTCAAGTACACGTGGATGCGAAATACGCCTGTCGCGATTGTGTGCGCACTACCACGGAGATGATGTTCACCGATGTCATAACGACACATGATGAATCAAGAATTCCATATGCCATCAAACGCTTAAGTGCTTGCTTATTTAATACGCCGAGGATTATGCGATTACTAAATAGATTTACGGGCCACGGGATTTTCGCGAGAAAATTTCGTTTTATGCAAGCTTTATGTTTCATTTCATATTCCAAGTGTACCGATAATGTAATAACGTTACAGCCCTGACTTAGTGGTGTTGCTTTTTTTCTTTTTTATATATATGTATATATATATAAAAAGGCATTCTATTTACTATGAAAATTACATTTGCTCAGGTACTAAATTTATAGTAACAAGTAAAGTACTTTATGTTTTTGTGAGTACATGGGTGAATTAATATTAATATGGCAGGGTCAGGCAAAGAAAAGTGGAAGGAGAAGATCGAGACAAATAAAACGAGAATAAGAGGTGACTTTAAGATGTTATACATAAAGCATTAAGGTTTATATTTGTGAAATTGATATTTTATATTATATTACCGTATATTAAGAGCATCTAAAATTTATTTATATTAAATATTTATATTTATGTAAACCTGTACATAACATCGAAGGAACGTATAATATATAAAGTTAGTACAAAAATATTAAAAAATTATTCTAAAATGTATGTTTATATTGGTAGAGCAGATAGTAGATACTATTAAATAAATATCCCAATAATCATGTGCTTTACTATTAATAATTTTTCAAGTCATGAAGTAGGTAATGATAATTTTATAATTTCCGCATTATTATAAAATACATTTAATACTTTTGTACATCTAATTATGACGGACACAAGAAGCTCTAATTCAAGTTCTATTTATTAAAATAAAAAAAAAAAATGTATAAAATCCATGAAGGGACGATCGGATTGATCCGAAATAATATTAAAATGTGTAATAGCTATTAATCATGACGTTGCACGTTCATCTCCTGTAGGCCAGCGCAAAAAACGAAGAAAGGCGCATCGAGGGGTGAAAGTAGCAGAGTAGTGCGATAGATAAAGATAGCAGAGGATCGCGATAAAAGCCAGGAAGCGAGAAAAGGGGTATGAAAGGGAGAAATGACAGAAGATTCGCGCATAGCGCGGTTTTGATACGTGAGTTGGATGTGAAAGTGAATTTCTCCTCGTCGCGTCATGGAGAGCCGGGGGTTGGTTGATACCAGGTTGAGACAGAAAACGGGTGGAGGGAAGAATGCGAGAGAGCTGATCCATTAGCCTCACGTACGCGCGAATAAATATAGGATGCGAAAACTCCGGGTGGCTGAGTGTGTGGCTCTCCATTTGCGCGTGTGACGGCCCGTACGTGTGCCCGTCCACACAATAAGCGCACGCACACCTGGAAGCGGCTACAGGGCGGATTGAGAGGAGAATATATGGACGATTTTCTCAAACTTTTAACTTTGATGTCTTTGAAATTTATGTCTGGTGTATAAGACTAGAAATGATGGGCTGAATGTTTGAATGACATTTATGATTATTCTACGCATAATAATATGTAGATCTCTGGTGGATATGTAAAATTTTTCGAGGTCTTTCAATCATGACTAGTGATTATTGCTGCTTATGATAATCGAATAATGTCTTTCCTTCTTTTTTTCTTTTTTTTTTTTACTCTAAATTGAACGATCAGAAATCTTATATGAATGAATGGAGTAAGTTATAAATTCCAATGTTATTGCCTATTTTTACCGTACTCTACTGTATTTATACTGTAATTTATTGCAACGAATTTTGTTTATTTTTATTCAACTTTGATCACGTGAATAAACTGTAGGAACCTGCGCACTATATGTTCGCATTTTAAATATTATTCTGTCGATAAATACAAGTATATAATATTATAAGTTTTCCATTTATAAGTCATATTTAATATTCATTGCATCGTTCCTACAATAATGGTTTTTTGTCAGGAAAAGCACGAATCGCGTTTAAATATCGCTGTTAGTCACTGTAAATCAAAATTTAAATGAAGAGGCTAATATTTGACTTTTATTCAAGTATTAACTAGTAATGAAACATGAAATTGAAAATTTAAATATTTTACGTTAAAAATAATCCAAACACATAGTAGGTGAAAACGAAAAGTATAAGGAAATAAGTATATATAAAATTAATCCAACTTGAATAGAATTCACTCTTTATGTACTCATTATGTCTCTTAAAAATGGAAATATTATGAATGCATTCACCATTTTTTAAAACATCTTATAAATATATTATAATTGCGTTTATTTCATCAGTTTTTTATTTATAATTAAATTATTCAAATATAAATTGACATTATTTATAATTTATCGCTTCCTTTATTTTGCAGAAAAAGATTATGCAAAGACACACCTATTAAATATTCTTTTTGCTTGCTTTACAACTTTTGAGCAAAAATGATAAAACAAAGATTATTTTAAGTGGACGTATCACCATTGTACACTTTTTACGGATAATTTTTCAATGAATCTATTTTTAAGCCATATTTTTCAGTTCGGTTCATACAAAATATGTAAAAATACTCAAATTTCATACTTTATTGATCCTAACATCTTGTGTTAAAATTCATGAAACAGGGCACTACGATAATCGACGAAAGCAGTTGTATGAATTTTTCATCAACGCTTGTGCATGCATGTTTATGCAAATATGCGAGATTATAGCAGTATTTACGAATCAAATAAGACTTTTATGACATAATGTTGTCCTTTCTCCTTCAAAGTGGATGGATAACCTAACATCATATCGGATAGATAGACTGAATAAGCTTTCTCAAATAAATAATTACTCGAGAGTATCAATACAACATTGATAAGCATAATACCTTACCTGTTCAAATATTATAATATAATTTATTCGGTGAACTTTTATTAAAATGATTTATTGTTTGAACAATAGAAAACTTGACTCCAGAATTTAGGAATCTTTAACATTAAGTAAATATCGTTAATAAATCTCTATATTTTATATTATTAATTGTAATGTTGTTAAAATTTATTAAATCTTATTTACATCTGATCTATATAAGATTATTTTTAATTTATTTTTGTAAAGGTTTTATAAATTAAATTTTATAATACTTATACAAAATGTTTGTTACTTAAAATTCAACTAATACAATTTTGTTTTAATTAAAAATACACGACCCATTTATTGTCTGTACGTTTAAATTTCTTAATAGTTATTCTAATGTTTCATGATCAAACAAAAATTTAAAATATTTGTTAAAAAAAATGTTAGTTTTTTTTTTCAAAACAATGAATAGTTTTAACAAACTATTGTGTGTTCAAATTTTGGAAGTTTCTGGTTTCCTGAATTTCAAACTGACGAATTTCATGTAATATGAGTCTTTAAATATAGCTCATATCAGACTTTGATATTGTGAATTTTTGATTGAAAAGAGCTCCTCACTTTTGGTTGCTAAAACACGTGAAGCCTGACGAATCTGTGAATTTAGAAGGGGCGAATAATCGAAACTCCAATAATTCCTGTCTACATGGTGGAAGTTAAAATAGCCGCGAATTTTTTGTTGAATTCTCTTTCGATCGACTGTCTTTCTTATATTTTTATTTCGATTGTCTATGGTATTTGAAAATTTCGTTTAAATAAAATCTATGGTTTTCATTCAAATTTATGTGGAAGAAATTTTTTAGTTTGCTTTTATTTGTATTTTCATATTGAAGTTCTTATTGTCATGAGTTACATAAAAATATTACATAAAAACCAATTATGTACAAAAAATTTATTGATCAACAATTTTTATATCTATTTATGTAGTATGGCCATTTTTTAAATTTATTTAGTCGTATTATAACATATTTTTCTTAAAATATCTATGATAGTATTATATTAAAGTTCTAAAATTAATTACAACAAATTTTTTTGTAAAAATTTTTTATTTTTCTACAATAACGATTAGTAATGTACTAATACTTTCAGACCTCCAGTTGGTCGAAATTATTTATATGTATGAGCTACAAGACTATTTACCACCATTATGGTTGCTATTCTGCAATAGTCGGTCACTGACGTATAATAAACTTTGGTATTCGCCATCTACCAAATGCCTCGGAAGTCATACTCTCATATCTCTTTTATCAAAATACCTGGAACATTGTAATTAACATTTTGAATATTAATTAGAATATACAATATTGAACTAAATTTTAATCTTTAAACTTAATTCTATATTATTTTTAAAAATAAATGAAACAAAAATTTAAACCAATATTAATTTTTTTTCAAAGGTGAATTATGTATAAATCAATTGAACAAACATGTATATGTATTAATATTCATAAGAATCTGTATTTCTAGCTGTATAGAAAAAAGTGTAAATTCGATGTAGAGTTAAATTTATATTGATAAAGAACTTCAAAATAGTATTATTCTTGTGAAATTTATGATTTTTTATCAGTTTATTATTATTATTTATTATCTGTAACAGACAATTAACAAAATTGTTGTCTAAGGTTTATTTAAATTTAAGATATAAAATTAATATCATATCATATATTATTTTATTAATAATTATTATATTATTATATTATTATTAAGTATTAAATTCATTTATTTATTTTTTTAATATAATAAAAAAGTTAGTGAATTTGAATAAGGATATATATTTTACATAACTAAAAAAAAAGAATTTAATACATTGCTTCATTAAATTTAAACAAAATAAAGCCGAAACTAAGTTTGGATGAAAATTTAATGGTAATTAATTTATATAATTATATATTTATAGTTTAAAACAATACTTAATAATACTTTCGATAATATAGAAGCTATTTTTATACTAAAAAAATTTTATGGTTTAAAATCATTACTTAATAAAAATCGAATTTATTATTTTTTACGCGCTTGCATATTAAAAGAATTTTTCTAAACTAAAACAATATACTCGTTAAAAGAAGAACATATTGCTGAAAAACTAAAATTAATTAAAAATATTTATGAAAAATTTTAATGCCAAAGTAAAAGATCTTCGTCGACAAAACAAATATTTTGAATTTGTATTTCTTTTATTTTATATATTTAATTTTTCATTTGTACAATTTAGAATGAAAATTGCTTTAATAATGATATCAGGAGTTTCGTAAATTTTTGAGTATAGACGATGTTTGTTCTCGTTGAAGAGTCGAACGCAATCCAAAATAGTATGTGTTTGCTTAAGAAAGACTAGTGGCTTTATTGCCTCGAAGACAATTTTAAATTCATTGAATTACAGAATTTTCGAACTATCTATTTGCAGATAACAAAGTACTCATGGTTAATATATTTTATCTAAGAATATCGAAAAAAGAGATGACATGTAATATTAAATAATGTTTTAAAAGGTATGATATGTATACAATATGTATATCCATATGATATAATATAAATTATATAAAACAATAATAAAAAATATGTATATTCGTTTTTTTAGAAAATATAATAATCATTTTATATTATTGAGAAAAAATATTATCATTAAAAAAATATATAATTTTAATGATTCTGTTTTATTTAATTATATGTATTTCAATATCTAATTAAATTAGTAATTTTATAAAAAATATTTCTGTAGGTTAAAAAAGTGCAAGCGAATCAGTAGATGTTATTTCAATATTATGAAACATGAGATTAATTGGTAAGACAATTCTTATAATAACGTTCAATAAAAATTGATAAAAATATAATGAAGGATTAATATAAATATATATATATATACCATGTACATACGGAAACATATATATGTACATATTTAAATTTATTTAGTACTGTCCAAATATTTCTGATAATCATGAAGGATAGAAATAAAATAATATTTGGATATCACACATTTTCAGTAAAGATTCTGATAAATTTAAATTTGATACTCATTTACAATTTTTATTATATTTAATGTAAATATAAAATATAAATAATATTCGACACAATAGTAAAAATTTCAAAATTAAGAAATTTGATTATTTTTTTTTTATAAAAATCTAATGAATTTTATTATGTTTAAAACAATAATATGTTCTATTCAATAACAGCTTGTCGTAATACATTATATTTTGAAAATTTTTTAAGTTTTAGATATACCACCAGATTTATATTGCAATTTACTTGTGCCACATCATGTTAATATATTTAGTTATTCGATTATATGTAAAATATATATAATTTTTTTTTGCTTATTATGATTCAATATTATTTATTTATTTTTTATACAATATCTTTAAAATTATTTGAGTATTTTATTTAATTAATTATTGACCTATTGATAATATGATTTTAAAAATATTATTTTTTACTATAAAATTAATTCATGAGATATTTTTATTGTTTTACGGTAAATATTTTAACTGAAAAGTTTATATATTTTTTTAATAATGTAATCAACCACTTACTCTGTACTCTGGACTTGTTTTTTTCCTAATTAAAAATCATTTCATTTTTTCTTATTCTTCAATTAGTATAACTTTACTTTATTTACTAAAAATGAAGTTTTTATTTCTTTGAAATAAATAAGAGAATTATATTATTTGTAGGAATAAAAACTTATTAAAAGCAAAAATTACTTTTGAAACTTTTATACTGAGCGGAAGAACAATATACTCATAAATGACTCACTCGTAAATTTATATTTACCATAAATGGGCACATAGTAATGATATAATGCTATTACATCACGTAAACTTGTGATGATGAATACAATTTTAGTTTAGAGATACATAAATGAAATTTGAAGTTTTCCATATTATTTTCCATTATCGAATACATATTCTAAAATTCATTTTATTTCAAGGTATTCATTATTATTAAAATCTAACGAATAATATTTACTATTGATTTTTCTACAGATCTATTAATTGAGCAATAAAATAATTCACTACAATTAAAAGTTTTTATTGCCAATTTAAAAATGATTTAATATCGTTTTCATAGTATTTACAGTTCAGAATTTCATTATAATAAATGAATTATTATTTAAAAATGTACAGGTAATTATTTATAAAATTTTTAATTTAGAAATAAACGAGAAAACAATTCCATATTTAATATTTTTATTCATTTAAAAAATAATAATATAGTTTACGTAGTTATACGAAGACTTTAAATTAAAAAATGTCGTCTATGAACAAATTTTGCTAAATAATATGTATAAATAGTCATTTTTATGTACGTATAATATAAAATATATATATATATATATAAATAAATTTAAAAATTATCATTATTTTTTAAATATAATGTTATTTTATGATTTTACAGACAAGAGTGTTTTCTTGAGAAAAAAAATTTATAGAATTGGATTATCATGTGGATAAAAAGTTATTGTAATAAAAGTTTGTCATTATATTTTTGATTAAAATAATAATTATGGTCATTTTATGAATAGAAAACATATACATTTGTGTATTTATTGTACATGATACTTAAATGAATAATGTTGATTGAGTTTGTTATAATATGGACAGGTTACATTACCCTTAGGTATAAGGGTCTTTTCTAAAGCCTGTTTATTTATAAAAAAAAAAAAAAAAAAGAAAGACAGTACTGGACAAAGATGCAGTTACGTATATTGCAAAAACTGAGAAAATTGTGTTTTCTAATAGTTATTCAACCATTTACCTTTAAAGTCACTATCACTCGTCTTATAACAATTGAAAGCCCTTTATTGCAGCGAATAACCGTTAACCAGAATTTTTCCTGTAAAACATGCAATATTCTTAAAGTCAAAATTTCGTTTTTTGTAAAGTAAATGTTTCCATGTTATTGGTATGGAAAGGATGTCTCGGTTAACACATAAAATTAAAATCTATGCATAGAAAAAGCAATTTATGAGTTTGCTTTGTCTGGAAAAAGGAGCTTTAGCTAATGGTGAAAGAGCTGAGGGTGGAAAGTTGCAGGAATATTTTGAGCCTCAAGATCCTTTTACAAATGCATTTTCCCGGGTAAATTATACCTCCGCGCGATGTGGATCGCCGAGATCTTGAGTTTCGAACGCGAGTCATTTAGCTCGTGCTTTGGCATCCGAGTCGCTGTCTGCGCGACGATGACAAAAGAGGTGCGCACTAATGCACGGGGCAGGGGTGCGAATGTGTTTATGAGGGCGCAACCAGATTACACCCCCTTTCTACCCTTACGAGGCTTGATTAATACGGTTGGGCGTGGGAGCGCAGCATCTCTGTATGGCTTCTGTGCAGGTATATTAAGCGCGACATATGCGACGCGAGTCTTCTCGAGGATCAGGAGGTCCTCGTCCCTCCACATCCGAACGCTGCCACACGCAATTTCCAACCAACAATCGAGCACCCTTTGCCCTTTGCCCTTTATGCCAAAGAATATACAATAATACTTGGGCTCGGTTGACATAACGAGCACTTTCTCTTGTCATTTTTTATTTGCACCCGTCATCTTGAGCTGGGAGAGATTTTACCCTTTTCTCAACAATGAAATTGATATCACAAGTACCAGAACTGAATTAAAAATAAAAGAAGTTATAAAATAACAGTCGAAAGCAAATTGAAACATATTACGAATAAAATACATTTACAAATATTTTATCAATATTTTTTTAAATCGATGAATTAAATGAAGGATGCAGAGCCTGTATTTATACAGAAACCAGTTTTATACGTCCAAATTTTAATTTAAATAATGCACAGGTAATTAATTAACTATTATTTTCTAATGAAAGACATATTTAACATCAATATTAGCTTTGATCCCCAATTGTAATACTTTTACTACATTTATTTCAAAAAAGTTTACAAAAATTATGTTAATGTTTTTATTATATAATATAACACAATGTAATTATAAGAATTATTTAATGGAAGATTTATTTATATTTTTTTCATCATTATTATTATTCTTATTTTTGTACAATTTTTTAAAATGAGCGTATTCATGGATTTATTGTATTTGTTTTTATTTATAATTTTTTTTTACATTGTACTCATATAATTAAATACCTTTAGCATTAAAAATTATCTATATATATGTATATTTTTCTGATCTTTATTGATATAAAACAAATATAAATATAAAACAAAGAATTTCATTTTCGTTTAATTCATATCAAACTTTCATTATATTTATTTAATAATATTCAATTTAACTTTTATGTTTAAAAATGAAAATTAATAATGACTATTTGAGAACAAATAAAATTAGTTTTAAATTTTAGCAGCGATTTTATATACAGATGCATTAACATTATTTAAAAATTCATATAAATTTTGATACTTAAAAAATTTTTGAATTTAAAAGAAAAAAAATAATATTACTAATAAATATGTGATCATTAAAAACTTTTTAATTAAATCTATTACAAAACAGTCGATATAATTTTAATTACTTTGCCCTTTTATTAATTATTTTTTCAAGTAAATTAAAAACAAAATTTTAAATAAATATGGAAAGAGATATTATGTCATGCAGGATGTTTGATCAATAATTATTGCATTGCAATTATTAAATATAATAATTACAATACGATAATTATTCAATATTTTCTATTACCCTAAAATCGCAAAATTGTAAACTATGTAAAGTCATTTCGTATTTACACAAAGTTATTTCAATTTGATTGTTTGATAGGATAATTTATTAGTGGAACTTTTGGAGTATTAAAAATTTTTGATACGTATCTGTGGCACAAATAAATTAAAAGCGGAGTGAAATTATCTTAATTAACTGTAAGTACCCAAGTACTCGTCAGTTGAATTTCATGAAGTTCCGATGAATTGAAGAGAAGGCGGGTTAATTTGGTGGTCGACATAAATATGTAATACAAAATCAAGAAACTTGATTGATACTTAGGTATATCCCCATTGAAATAAAATTTAATTTGCCGTTCCATTTAAAAGGTAAATAAATTTTATTGTAGGGAGGGGAAGGCTTGGAAAAGTTTACGACTTCCAAAGTTACTCATCATTAATTAACCCATTATTCCGATTCGCTGAGCGAAGGAAGTATTTAAAGTGAATGGCGGTCGCAGGATGATGATTTGGGGGCGCTTCTGGAATATAAAGCTGTATTATTCCGGGAAGGCGTGCTGCGCCAAAAGAGGATTCATCTTTGCCCTCGTAAGATTCTTAGGGCCTGTGGGGGGTTGGGGGTTGGGGGTAGAAGGAGGAGGAGGAGGAGGAGGGAGTGAAGGGTGGAAATATGAGCGGGCTCCCCGGGCGGGGGCGTGTAATCTACATCTTAAACAGTTTGGGGGTGCATCGACGACCCTCGGAGGCTGGAAAGGCGGTTCGCGGAATTGAACGGCGAATTGCTCAACGACTAGAAAATTGAGGCCCGTTGACCTCCATTCGGCGGCATTGTGGCGCCTGGCGCCTAGTTGCCCCGTTCGCATTTTCCGCGACCCCTCGCTTCTTGAGAGGTTCAAAGTTTATAGGTTATGCATCGGTCCTCGATCGAGCACTCCAAATCCGACCTCCCGACTTTTTATCGGCGATCCTCGTTACGACGATACTTATAGATTGCGCCTCTTCCGGCCTTCCTCCTCCTTCCCTCACCCCTCAGTAGCTTTTCCGGGAGTATACGAAACTTTTCCGCAAACTTTTATGCCTTTTGATTTGACTCGCTAAGTCCACTTTCAATGCTCTCACAAATTTTGAAGATAAATATTACATCTCTATTTATCGCAACAGGCTTTTCCAACTTTCCATTATTTTCCACATAAGCAGATTGGAGTATACATTTCTTTTGTTTTCAACTCCATTATTTAGTATAAAGGCATTTAATTTTACATAATTCATAATAGAAATAAGGGATATTATTTTTCTTTATTCGCATTCACTGCTATTTATCAATTTTTTATCGTTTCCTTTTTTTAACTACTAAAATGTAAAAATTAAACGAATAGTAATTTGTTATGTTAAATCAGACTTTGCATTGTAGTTGTTTTTAACAATCTTCATTAGTTAAATGAAACTGATTTATAATATTTATTCCCAATACAATCGTAAATTTTTTATAGTTGTCAATTCTCTACATAAAATTAACAATAATTTTA
Source organism: Eupristina koningsbergeri (assembly GCA_018907245.1). Lineage (NCBI taxonomy): Eukaryota > Metazoa > Arthropoda > Insecta > Hymenoptera > Agaonidae > Eupristina > Eupristina koningsbergeri. Next base: position 36,382 of record JACCHV010000050.1, read on the forward strand.
TACTCGACAATGTTAATGACGGCATATTTCATTTTTTACAATTTTATTAGTGTTTTAAGGAGCATTTTATCGGTTATTATTACCAACTATTTCTTTTGAAGTAAAAATTTTTCACTTTTTCATTTAAGAGTATAATTTTAAATATTCTTTTAAAAAGCTTTTAAATATTAATATTAATTTCAAAGATGAATGCAAGGATCAAATAAATTAATTTTATTAATGATATTGAAAATTTTCGTTAAAAAAAAGTTTTTTTACATTTAAATCAAGTCATTCAATAATTAGATTTAAGTTCATATAGTTCCAACCCTTATATTCAATTTAACATTTTTTATTATATTAATTACGGAGATATGTTTGAGTCATAATAAAGTCTTTTTTCTCATAAACTAACGCTTAAACTTTTTTTTAAACATTTTAATTATTATAATTACATAAAAAATAAAAATTATTTTTATTTTTTATATCGTGTTAAATAGAATCATGCATATTTTGTGATTGTTCATTCTTATTTACTTTGTACATTGAATGTTTTTTTACGGATTTTATTTTAAAGATACAGAGGCTAATAATAGTCATTACTTGTTATCGAATAAGAGTTATGACCCAAATGTATTATTATAAAGCGTAAATAGATGGTAAATTGTAGAGAAAACTTGTAAATAAGAGTTATATCCACATTTGAAATGAACCAAGGGTTAAGAAAAAAGTAGCGCGATCAATGAATTTCCATTTATAGCTAAACAGCCCAAAGAAAGTTGAAAAGAAGAATAAGAAGAAGAAGCAGAAGAAGAAGAAGAAGAAGAAGAAGAAGAAGAAGAAGTATAAGAGAAAAAAACGATAACGTTGTTAAGCGAATAATGTAAAAAGGAAATTTCTGCTCAAAGCCTTAGTCTCTCTCTACTCGTTTCTTTTTGTCTTGTAATTTTCATACAAAAATGGCCAGTCAACGCTCATAACGAAAAACAAAAAGAGGGAGGGAAAAATCTGCTTTATCTCTCTTTCTTTTCCCATCAAAGTGCCGAGGAGTTGAGCTCCAAACGCGAATCCGGAATAGGTAAGCCTTTGTCCGGTACCACTTCTTCCCCTCTTTTTTCCTCTCTGAAGTCGAGAGCAGCACACAGAGAAAAATACTCCAAGACGGAGTTTTCGTCGTCTTGCAAGCGATCGAGGTGAAGGCGTAGCCCTTCGGCTTGCCTATACACGAGCCAGTGACCCAGGGACTTTGACGTATCTCAACTGGAAGTAAAACGGATCTAAAAGTCCTTTTCTTCCGAAGGCGAAACTCTTGGATCGGGGATGTATAGGGGGAGTGTCAAGAAGAAAACGGAAATTCGCTGTATAAGGCGAAAGAGACACAGTAGCCGGGGGATGGATGCTGATGGTGCTGGTGGTGGTGGTGGTGGTGGTGGTGGTGCTGGTGGTGGTGAAAATTGCTTCGATTCCCCGATAGGGTGGCGATGCAGGTGACCTGCCTCCCGCAGGAGGAAGGACCTCTCCTTTTTGCCCTCAGCCCGGGTCTTTTCATCCTCAGGATGGATGGCCGCACATTTTCTTTCTCTTTAGAGTCCTTCCTTGCTTCCCTATTCCTTTTATTATTTTTCTTACATGGAGAGAGTAGACTCGCCCCCGTCGCATGCGTCCGGTGATGAGAATTTCATATTTACGACGCGATTTCTGCCCCTAGATACTCCGCTTATGTATCCAGTTTGAGATTCAGCTTTATATCTGCACATGATGTTGCATCTTTACAAACTTATGTGAAATTCTTTTATATTGCGGATGATGTACTGGCTTACTTTAACCTTGCTGCAACAATGCCACTGTACCTTTAGCTAAAATTACTCCAACTGCTAGTCTCCCTATTATGGACTTTTTTTTTTTTTTTTTTTTTTACTATTTTTTTTGTTATTCATACATTTCAATTAAACAAGCATGGCCTTTTTAAATTTAACATTCTGTCAGAATCACTTAATTAACAATATTTTATCCATTCATTATCAGTGAAATAAACGTACAATTTGTTTTAATTATAAATCTTATAAAGATTTAAAATCTTTCAACCTTTTAAATTAATCGTTTGCTAAATGTGTATTATATAAATATATATAAAAAAGTTCATTAAAAAAATTAATTCGTGGTTAAGAAAAAAAAAAAAAAATTTTGTCAACGTTTTTAGATAAAATTGTAGAATTAAAATTTGATTTACTTTAATTATACGTAATTCCATCTTTATTTTTCTTATCACGAGTAAATTAATGCTCTGTTCAACACTGGTTTTTAGAATGAGTGCAATGTGTGGCTATTTTTTATCAGCCAGATTCAATAGTGAATGTTCATTTATATTTATATACATTTCTGAGTAAATTAAGATAGAATATAGAACTATACAGAAACTTTATACGTAATAAATTTTGCAAAATATGTCAATAACATTTACATGACTTATATAAGTCTACAATCAAACTACTATGTGGTATTTGAATTAATGTGTTCCTACTGATACATAGAAAGAAATACAGAAGGTCCGCTGATCTATGATCAAACTCTGTTCCATATATATATATATTTGATGCATATTGAAAATTTTTTTCAGCTTTTTTACTTTTTTTTCGTCTTTTCATCTTGCGTATGTCTACTCTCTTTAACTCTTTGCCAGTTTGTTAAAAAGTAAAATTGTTGACTCGTGATCGACGCTCAAGTCAATTCTTCTATCGTTCTCTTTTCTTTCACATCCTCAGGCTTTGTTTAAAGATTTTTTGTTAAAATTTATTTTTCATTTTCCATCAATTTTCACTTTTGCCTGTAAAGTAGTGTTGCTGTGAATGTTATGTATTGTTTCTTTCGGAATACCTAACTATTCTCATTTATCTAAATTTATTTAAATTGCAAAGGTTAGAATAAAATTTATTATTTTGTTCAAATAAATATATACTGAGTATTGTTATATATATATATATATATATATATGTTATTTTATAATTTTAATAATTTTATATATAGTTTACAATTAATGCTAATTATACTATATTTTTTATATTCTGATAAAAAATATAATTAAGGCTATAAATGTAATGAAAATATACAAAGACTATGATTTGTGTAATTATATTTTAAATATTTTTATATATATTAATAATAAATACATAAATTATTTTGAAACGGAACATAATTTTTAGGCGATTTATTTATTTAATCAAATATTATATTTTATTCGCATTAGATAGTAATATTATTGTGATGTGTAAATATTACATAAAACATGATCAAGACTTCGTGTTATTTGAAGTATTTTATATTATTGAGTTGTTAATAAAATTAAAAGACTGAATTTTCTATATGCATATAAATATTGAAATTTGTGCTAAAAAGTATATTTTTATTTAAATTTATGAAAACTACTGTAAATAAATCTTTTGTATTGAATTATATTTCGTTTACAGTATAATTTCATATTTAATTATACTACTGAAAGCGTATGCTTCGATTTCAGAATGATTTATTTTCCAATTATATTGTAAATAAAATGCTTTATAATATTAAATAATTAAAGTGTGAAAAAATTTCCTAGCAATATAGTTTAATGAATTTAATTTTAAAAAAATTTAGATCTAGTTATTAACAATTAAATTGAATATATATTTAATATTTTATATATTTTCGCTTATTTATAATAGAATATTTTTCTTAGATTAAAATTCGTCGAAATATTGATTATAATATACATTGAATATAATATACATTTTTAAATGAAAAAATTTGAAAATTGATATACTAAATATTTTATTATAAATCAGATATTATTAATATTTTCCGTTAGTACGAGTATATTAAATTATCACATAAATAAAGCCATCGGTAAAAATGCTATCCTTTAATGGTTTATTGAAGTATTCTAGTAGATTTGTGTAATCGAGCTTATTTAATGACATTTAGTTGAAGTCGAACGAGTTTAGAATTTATAGATACATGGAAAATACGTCATTGGCACGCAGTCGAGCAGTAGCAGCAGTAGAGTAATTCCTGTGATTATCGAATTCTAACAATGAATAAATCGGAATGTTCTATCACTAATATACAAACCCAAGAATGGACGACAAGGTAGGAATATAAAATGACACACATCAGTAATAAATCGAGTGGATTAAATTTTATAAATAAATGTTTTAAAAAAAAAGCGCAAGATAATAATCAGTTGTGATACTTTCCTTTGTATTCGCAAGATCATCATAAATATGGTACAAAATATAACTACAAAAATACATACGCACATTTATTTGTAATTGAATACCTGAATTTAAGTAATATTAATAATTAATTAATTAATTAAGAAATGGGTCTCGATAAGTTTTTGAAGATATTCAAAATCGGATAAATGGTATAAGTTTTGAAAGCGAGGCGAGGAAGGTTTTTGTTGATTTATTCAAGTAGCTCTGATAAGAGAATACGAAGGATTCGGAACAAGGTTTCGGCGACAGAAAAGCGTCTGTCAAAAGATCAACGCTGCATCTTATTTAATGTTAATCCAATTGATTAATTAGATCATAGCGATCCAGTACTGTTGACCAAAGTTACACCCACAGATCAAGTAAGTTCACGTCACGAACTCGTGAGTTCAGATACCAAAGTACCAAGAAGCAGAAAAGGCCAGGAAATACACGCTGAGATTGAATAACTCCAGTGTAAGTTAACTTGTAAAAAAAGGTTGAGGGGTTTAGAACAGTATAAAGTCACGATTATTCGACTGATTAGCTAAATCACGAGAATCAATAAGAGCTGATACTTAATTAACAGGAAATATCTCTTGGCTCTAGTGCTGAGTCGGTAACTTGGTGAACTCTCCCAGCGTTAGCAGCCCATCCCTTATTTTCACTGCACGTGACAACTCGCATGTTTGCTCCCTCTTTTACGAACACTGAATATCATATTGAAAATATATAACTCCAACGGCTATATTTCTTGCACGACATACATGACACTTTATAAATGTTTAAAGTTTTTTGTCCATCACTGGACTAAAATTTAATTGCTGTTTTATTTAATTATTGGTATATGGTACATTAAAATCTTATTTTAAAAAATACGAAAGAATTCATTCATTGGAATTATTTGAAAATTAAAAAAAGCTATATTAAACTCATTTCTGACACTTATAATGATTAGTTGTAAATGCACGTAAAAGCTAATTGATCGCAAATTTGAGCAAAATTGTAATTCATCAATACGAAGGAGTGACCTTTCTCAACATCTCAGGAAAGAGGTGCAGTAAAGCATATATGTAATCTCGAATAAGGTATTTTAGCTTTTTTCAAATGTTCAAAAAAAGGAAATATAAATTTTTAGTTTAATTTTAACCTAAGTTCCTTTGGCTAAATCTCAAATTCTTGGAAATTTACAAATATCTTCTAGTTTTAAAGACAAAAATAAGTTTTCGAAGACTGGGTCTTTGTGAACTTATTTAATCAATTAGATTAATTTCAAGTGCAGACGATGTATTAAAAAGACTCGAAGGTTTCCGATTTTAATATAGAAACGCGGATGATTGATCGAATAGCGAATAATAAATTGGTGACATGGATAAGTATCGAGAACTGTCGAATAGTTTTGATAAAGAGGATGTAGATCAAAGTAACGAGGCTTTAATGCATGTAAGTCAAACAAAGGGGTGCATAAAAATGCACAGAGCCATTAGGGATATTAGTAGAAACTCAGTGGTCGTTCCATTCATCCACATAAACCACTAACATTCGAAGTGAGGGTGGGTGGGTGGGTGGATGGATGGGTGACTCGATAGTCTGGAAGTTGGCGCTTTTGCAGTAATTTTAAGATAAGATTATGAGGCAGGATGAGATATCGAGAATAGAGAAGTCGGAAGGACGCATGCCACCTTTCCTCATTGCGCGAGGAAGGAAGGTGAATCCGTGAGTGAGGGATTCTCCTCCGTCTAGTCCCTCGGTACCAAAGAATTTAATTAATTAATCGCTAATGGCAAAGGGAAGGCACGCGGTACATGTATAGTGGCGCAGCACCTCCACAGAGGATTCCCTCCCTCCCTCCCACCCTCCGTCTGTCTCACTTTTCAGTTTGCGTAACGCAAGCATTACTCTGTACTCTATACCCCCCTACACACATACATATAGTGTGTATATGTACCCTTTTAGTTATATATGCGAATGCCTCTGGCGTTGCCGCGCAACGCGCAGACGATTGATTCGCTTGCTGCTGCCGTGCTCCACAATTTTTGAACTCATTCTAGTCCCCGCGTTTTCCCTATTCTTCATCTCCCTCTTCTTTGCTATTTATCTCTCTCTCTCTCTCTCCCTCCCTCCCTCTCTCTCTCTCTCACTACTTCAATACAATTGCTTTTAATCCATTGCATACTCGTAGCAGATACGTATAACAAATAATTAGCATTTCTGTCTTGCTTAATTAATTTTATACTTCAAGCAAAAATTATTGAAAAGTTTCGACTAATTGTGCCTCTGCTATTCTAACTCTTTGTTAATTCATCATAAGTAATTGTAACAATAATTATAAATCACATTTAAGAAGGGACTTGTTTGCATTCAAGTTTTAAAATAAGTTTCCCACTCTAATACAACGAATGGATTTTATTAGTTTGACAAATCACTTCACATAATCTAAGGTAAATTTTGTTTTATTTAAATTTATTATCAAGGTATAAGTTTAATGCTTCAATTCATGCATAATAAATATTATCATTTAAAATTTTTTATACATACAGTAGGAGATAAATTGTTATTACTATATAAATTGTGTAACCATACCAATCAAAAGTTGAAAGATTCCTAAAACTTGCATCTATAAAGTTTCATAAATGCATTGGTGATTTATTTTTTTTATTTTTTTAATTTTCATTCAGTTCCCAGATAAATTAGGGCATCCTACATCCTCTTTGTAAACTCCATTTTAAGTCTGTGCTTTATGCATAAACTTGGAATATACATTAGTTTCCTTTAAAGCAGAAATCTAAATTTAAAGAATTATTAAATTTTATATTCCAAATAATATTTTTAAGATGCTTGTGTATGATTGTATGTAAATCGTAAGAAATAATTTGAATGGCTTTCATACAGATTTAACTGACGATATGAATAAGCATGTGAAATTTAAACTATTTATAAAAAATTTGTAAAAACAATTTTAAAAGGTTTTTTAAATCATAAAATTAATATTAATAAAGTTTTTAAATTTATTCACAATTATACTTAATTAGATAACATTTTTTCGATTATTGAATGAGTAATTGCAGACTTGTCTTCAAAACAGATAAGTTATCCTTAAAGACTATCTAAGTGCACTGGAGTCATTTTACACGTTAAAATGTGCTCATTATACACTATTTTTAAATAATAAGAATATTCAATATCTCTTATATCACCATATTTTTGTATCTATAATCACATAGTGCTAGTGTACAAAACTCGTGCTCATGGTCTTATCAGAACTAGTTACTGTTTTATGCATTCGTGTTATAATCGACTTTGTTCCTTTTAGTTTATTCATAATTATATGCAAATAATTTATATTTTATATTTTATGAATATAAATATAAAATTTAATAATTTAAACAATTAAATTGTTAGAAAATCTATAATGCAATATGTATAGATAAATCATATTAAATAAACGTATATTCAATACTTAATTCAAGTATTTCAATTGATTATTAAATACATTTCTTTCATTGTCTATTGAATTTCTTTGCAAATTTTTATCTATAAAAAATATTCATTTTTTTATAAGATATATAATCAACAATTGTTGATAATAATAGCTACTATTTCGGTAATATTATATATTGTCTGAATAGTTTATCACATTTTGATATTATATTTATAATATTAATTAATGTGTAAAATATTTTCATTTGTTACATTAATTATATTAATTAAAATAATATTATCACTTTTATGGATAAAGTTTTGTATAGTTATTAAATTAAATTAATTAAAATTTATAAATAGTACATTGTTTTAATAAATTTTAGTAATATTGATTCATTTTATCGATGTTATTTAGATAAAATAGACTGTAATACACAATATTCATTGTATAAAAAGGATTATAACGGTGCTTATAATATTAATATCTAATTTATAATATCAGTATCAGCTTACAGTTAATATTAACAATTAATTTTCAATGTATTTAATCTATAATTATATTATTTTTTAAAATTTTTAATATTAACAAATATATTTTATAAAAAGAACGCTTATAGGTTTATTTAAGTTATTATTTTTATTTAAATTTGTAATAGAGTTTATATTTCAGAATTAACTTTTTTCAATATAATAATATTTAAAATATCATTGAATTTATAATTTTTTTCTTTATTCATAATTATGTTGTAGTGTATCATAAAATATTTATAATGCACATTTACTGATATAAATTGTAAGAATAATTTTAATTTATTGTATTAAGTATTAAAATCTAATTATTGATTTTTAAAACGTTTATAAGAATCAAATAGTTAAATTTAATATAATGAGGTTCATTAAATGATTAATAATATTAATATATAAGTATTTTGTATACGTAATATTATTAATTTTATATTAAATTACAACATCAAAAAATGATACTGCTTTTTTTTGGTATTACATTAGAATATCTCATAGAGCATTTTAACATAAATACGAATAAAGGATTAGATGAAGTAATACAAATTTCTTATTTAAGTGTACAGAATATACATGTTAGTAAGTGCATAATTGAAATTATTGGACTTTTTTTTGTGAATTTCAAGTTTTTATTAATCTAATAATATACTTATCTGTTAAAAGCAATAAATCATAGTTGGCTCAGTATTAAATTTCAATTTAATATGATTTTGAATGAAATATTTATGTGAAAAAAACTATTTATGAATTTGTTTTCAATTAGTTTGTCATAAATAATTAGTAGAATGTTTAAAAATTTAACATTACCATGTTAATTGATTAGTAGATTTGCCAAATACATCCTAACAATTTAAATTTCGTATAAATTTATTAACGAAATATTTTGATTAGGATATTGTGTTTGTTATGTGTATCGTTTCAAAACAAGTTAAATGAAAAGCAAAACTGAAAAACAAGATGGTTATCTTTAATTCGATAATGCGTTGTTCTTGTGTGTATCAAGTGCTTATTGTCGACTGTAAAAGGATTTTGTGCTTTGAGTAAATACGATGCTGATGACAGAAATAGTTGACATAACCGATTTATTGGATTTTGAGGTCTCATAGGTGTTACAGAGCTATCTCTACGGATTTAGCTTAGACTAATGCAGTATAACCGAATTTACTTTTGGTTAGCGTTGTCTGAATTAATGCATTTCCAAGTTATTTCCGAGTGCGTATGTGTCTTGATTATAAACTGAACCACCATGGGAACGGCGACAAAAATAAACAATCCGAGAATTTTATTTCCGTGTAATGATGTTGCCGGGGCGGAGGGGGGAATGTAAGAGCTTAGCTAATCAAATTCCCAAGTTGTAGTTGTAGGAGTTGTGGAGTAAGTTGAGAGTGATGATAATCAATCGAACGATTATCGCGTGAATGAGAAGGTCGGAGTGTTTACCGTTTACCTCGGCAAGGAACATGGGGAGCTTTATAAACAATGGACAGCGAAATGAGTAAAGCGGGTCTTACCCGCGTTCGAGGAAATCGAGTTTGTCGAGGGAGGACCATGGAAGAGCACAGACTCCACAAAGACCTAGACAGAGAGTAGGCGAGATAGCTATAAAGCACGATAGGGGGTGAGAGGAAGGGACAGACAGATCGAGAGAGCGAGAGAGAAGTGAGCAACAAAGGGAGAGGGAAGAGTAATTCAGTTTTATGGTTATCTGATGGAAACTTATGGTCCTAACTTGGCGTGGAACGAAGGACTCAATGGAAATATAATGCAACCGTACTTCAATCTAGTTTTCTTCATTTATTTGCGAGATTTATGTTTAGAGATATAGAAATCAACGCTAATATATTAAGTTTTCTTGATCTCCGGGATAGATATTATCCATATGCTTAAAATAATGGAATCAGAAACAATTTATTGAAAGTAATTAATCAAATTTATTACATCAAACAACCAGTTATATTAAGCGTTATTCATCAAAAATAATTTACTGAATCTGTAATTCGTAAAATGCAATGCTTTAAATGTTTTTTGTTTCTGCGCTAATTTTTCATTAGAAGCTATATGAACGTCGATTATTTCACTAATTAATTTTAAAACATGTAATATACGCGGGTATCAAAGCTGCATTAGGCTCATGTTATAAGTTTATTTTATTTCATCGATGTAATAAATAGCGATGTTATACGATACAGCAGTTTAGACAGGATTATAAAGACAAAACTCAAAGAAAAACAAACTTTATGCTACAATAAAAATTTTTTAATGAACTTCTCAATTTATTGATGAATTATTTTTAATCAATTAATTCATCAATAAACCTTTTTTTCATAACATACTAATTTTTCAAATGTATATAGAAAAACATGGATTAATTAATTGTTTAAAAAAAATAATTGAATTAATTGTATAAAATAACAAAAGCTTAAATTAGAATAATTATATTGGTGCTATAAGAAATTTTTATTTTCCAATGAGCTAACTTATTAAAAAACAAAATTAACATAAAAAGTAGAATTTTTCATTTATATAATAATATTCTAGTAAATAAATTTAATAAAAATATTGAAATTAATTGCGAAGAATCTTTTTTTTTTTAATCAATCAATTATTGATTCAAATATATAAAATATACTGATTTAAATATAAAATTTAATTAATAATTTTAAATGGCTTATAATTTCAATGATATTTATAATTATAAAATATGACGATAAAAGTAGAAATTTATTTTTTTAAAAATGTATTTACCAGAATATTTTTAATGATATATTTTGTTTTTTCTATTTCTGTTTATTCTCTTTATTAGTGGGTACAAATAAGATTGAATATAGAATTTTATTGACTGAAATGAACTATTTTATTTAACGAAAACTTAATAAACTTCTAGGATTTTATATTTTATAAATTATTGAAACGATTCAATAGATTTATCAATTATACTCCTATGTTTAATTAATTCATATTTTCATTATACATAATTTAAAAATATTTAAATATTCTAAAGATTCCTGATAAATTTTGCAATAACAATTAAAAAATAATTCAGCACATATTGTCTTAAAATACAGAATGTGTATATAAATTTAGACTTTCAACATCATATAAAAAATTTCAACTTATAATATTCAAGGATACATAGAGAATATAACGCAAAAACTAGAAATTACCGTTATGTAAATTATTTGTTAGAAATTCTTGATTTTAATTAAAATAGCTTTTCCACATGCCATATTAATTCCTCCTCATTGAACCGAGGCTGAATTAATATATTTATTAAGACAAATCAATCTAGTACCGTAGGATGCATTTCACGGTGAATAATGAATTTTAATAAAATTGGAGCAAAACACTGATTTTATTGATAGTTAGCAGTCTCTAAGTTTAGTCGAATATCGTGAAAATAAAATAAAATTCACACGAAAACTTTGCATAAAGAATTTTGATTTAATACACCATTTATCACAGTTTTTAAAAGCACGATGAACATAAAAATAATAATAATAATAATAATAATAATAATAATAATAATAATAAAAATAAGAATATGGCAGACTCTCCGCCATTATAAAAGTCTCGCACATCGCATTCGTCGAGTATAAAAACGTTTGATAAATTTCCATAATAAAAGTATAGAAATAGCTAATGTTGAACTGAGTGGTACAAAATCTCAAGTCGTTGGAAACCGGATCAACACGTCAATTCACCACGGATACAAGTAGCGCCACTAAGAGGGAGACTCGGGTTTTCCTCGAGGAGTGTCGCGTCAGTATTGCCGGATTTTTCGTGAAAAGCAAAGAGGAGAAAGCTCTCGGGGTGCTCGATGGAAAACCTCGAAATCTGGAGGAAGCCTCAGGGGTGCCAAACACCTCGAACCGACTGACTGAATGACTAACTGACTGACTGATCAATGAGTGTTTCAAATCAGCGCTTTCCCTCTCAGAAGCCACATAATCTTCTCTATTAAAGCTTTTTATATCCCCTCGAATGTTCCATAAACTTTGCTTTGTAACGTGCTGAACTTTGCACGGCTTGCTGGTTAATCTAAATAAAATAAGAACACTTGATCGCGCGGATGCGACGACTTTATTTATCGAATAAAATTTAAAGTAGTTCACTACAACGTGTAAAAAGGACTTTTGTGTATCGCAAGACAGTTACATTGCATTTTGTAACAAATCAAAATAACTCGTTAAATGAGCTTGTTGTTACACGGGTAATCTAGAACTTTGTTATCGGCATGGAAATTTATTTATAAATCCTCCAAGAATAAAAAGCAAAGTCTAGTATTTCCAACTTAATTTTCTATAATTCGTTAAATGAAATGTGTAATTTCTATACAGCACTGTGAATCAACTCCCTCAAATTCAAAGTTTCATTCACACTTTTGAATTATTCACACGCATTATGAAACAAAGCCAACCTTCGAGTGCACACACACACACACCCACACACACTCTTACATGCGTAATTTCACGTTTCTTTTTTTAAAAATAAATTATAAAACGAAGTATTATACTTTTCATTTAACTGTTCTCAACATTTTTCGCAAGAACATGGGGTTTCCTGAAATGTCTTTCCGCAAGGGTAACTTCGTCCCTGACCGTCCTGAACTTCCCATGTGCCTCAAAATGTCCCAGGAACATGCAGTGAAAAAAAAAAAACGAGAGAAGAAAAACACGAGACCACTAATTCGCTTTTTTCATTCTCTTTTCGAATTCAATGAAAAAAAGGTGAGGAAGTCGAGAAATCCAGCACGTACAATCAAATAATCGTAAAATAGACATTGAGTCGCGTCCGGCAAACAGGGGCAAGAAAATTCTCAAAGCAAACAGTTACATTAAAGAATCTTCTTTTTTTTTTTTTTTTAATTTCGAGGTGCATTGTTAAACACCACATTAAATATTCACAAAACGTATAAGAAATTAATCATAAAAAACTCCAATTAATTTATTTTTCGATATTGCATTTTCAAATATTCAACTTTTAAAAGGTCTCTGACAGACAGAATTGAAAAATAGAAGGTTGTTTTTTATTTTACACGAGTACATAACACCTCCAGTACTCCAAGAAATAACTAAAAATGTTTATACTTCTCTCAAATAATTTTTTAAAATACTTTGTTTACATGAAATAAACGTACTAGCAGTCATAGAATTATTTAAATACCAGAAACTTCATAAGAATATGAAGAATCACTATTATGAATAAGAAAAATAGATAAATATATGAACACACGAGCCCGGGTAGATCTGAGTTCGTTCCTTCAATAAATTCTTGTCGTGTATTATGAGTGGAAAAAGTTTAAGACAGCAAGAAGAAAGCTGAGGATGTTGCTTGAATTCTTCAAATTTCTCACATAATTCAGCCAACATGATTCGTTGTTATACTTGCGCACCCTTCTGTCAAAAATTATCTTATCTTTTTATGTGGCTACCATATAAGATAAAGGTATTATTTAGTGATCGAAGAATTTAATTATATATTTAAAGTAAACATGTACGGAATAACATCGTATATTTAGAAGGGTAAATTATTTTTATTTTTTACTTCATAAACAAATTATTAATTAATTCTGAAATCGGAGTTAACAACAGATGACAATTGATACAAAAATAATTAATTATCGTTATTTACGCACTCAGATATAGAATGTATTTTATTTGAAGTATACTTCATTTAAAATAAGTATAATTCACAAATAAATTAATTATCAATATTATTATTATTATTGATGTTATTATTATTTAAATAAATAAAATTAAAAAATAAAAAATATATACATTCCAATAATAATATAATTATTGTGAATACTAAATATTGCATGGGAAAGGTATTTCAAATTTCTCATAATTAATTAATATATGCATTTTTTATTATTATTTTTATTTAATATTAAATAATTAAAGATACTTCATTATGTAATTCTTTTATTAAGTAACAAATCTTTAAAATTCAATAAAAATAACAAATTCTTATAAATATTAAGTTTAAAGTATGTTTTCTTAAAACTATAAAATTGTATGTATTTTTTATAATATGTCATTTTAAAAATCAACAGAAAAAAACAATAGTTCTAACTTTATAGTATTATTGAAATTGCTAAAAAATTAATAAAGATTTTGATGTACACACATTCAAGCACATACATGTGTAAATACACGTACAGATCTAAGTTTTTGATTATTAAATAAAAATATAGTTTTGATAATGTAAAATAAATGTTATAAATTATAAAAATATATTAAAAATGAATGTTGATATAAAATTATAATGTACCTTTCTGAAATATGATTTTATCATTAATGGTTTTATGAAATTCAAATGAAATATATGTTTGATTTCATATAAAGATTGTGTTGCTAAATTGAAATAGTATTACAAATGAATTGAACATTTCAGGTTCAAGCTTGTAAAATTTTAGATAGGTAACTAAAAATATTTACAATAATGTAAATAAAAATTTAGATGATTTGTATAACTGTTAAAGTAATCGTAACGATGAGTTAATCAACTTGACTAGAACTTCGATATACATAAAATGTTAAAATACACCAATTCAGTTTTTCACCGTTAAAATTTGTAAATTTCCTAAAAAACAAAAGATGCATACGGTGAATCGTTCAAAATATGCTTAATAAAAAAAGATACCCATGACAATATAATATTTGAAATAATGAGTCATTACTCTGCTCATTAAATATAATAAACTCAATTCCTATCACTTATTATAAAAAGTTTCGAGGTTTTTTCTGAATACTTTAAATATACTTATTATTATCATTTTCATGCCTTTAGACTTTTTATTGTAATGCAATTTCGGGACAAAACAATGCCCGTTTATTCCATACTTGAACATAAGCAGCAAGTTCAGGAAAGCACTATCTGTTATGATTTGAAGTATATGAAGCTTATTGAGTGAGTTAAACGTCAATACCAGAAACTTACGAAGATTCAGGCGATGTTGTGTTTTTCAACGATAATTCATGCAAAGATTTTATGTCAATACACTCTGTAGTTTCTTCTTGAATTACATAGAATCAATATTTGCTTTATATCCATTTAGTACATTGAAATCGAAACTAATAAAAAATAAGCGAGTGTAGCTGAGGCCAATGACATGTGAACTTTTCTTTTATTCTAAAAGCTAAATTTGTTTTATTACTTTTATTTTTTTATAATACGTTTTTATAATATGATGTTATACTTCTTCTCACTTATTTAATGTTTTTAATAGTCTTCATCCAATATCACATATTAATTTCAACATAATTTTATTTTTATTATTATTGTTTATATTCATTGTTGAAAAGATATGAATTATAACTTTTTTAAAATCAAATTATGAAAGCACGACAAAATAAAATCACAAAAGGGTAAAAATTAAAGAAAATAAATAAAATTATAAATTCACAGACGCAACAGGTTCATTTAAATTTAATAATTAGATCAAATATTTTTCAAGCCATTATACTGAAAAAGAAAAAATGATAATTGGTCAGAGTAAAGCTTAGTACAACCAATCACGACAATCCTCAGCCGAAATAATAAATCATACATTTTTTTGTTTTACCAAATTTGTTTCTCCTTTTGAAGTCTTTTTTTCCCGCCAAATTCTCTTAAAAAAATAACAAAATAGTTCTATGCTGTTAGCAATGGAGTTAAGTTATATATGATCACTCATATTATTTGTCTATATTTTAAGGTATCTGATTTAATCAAATTATCTGACTCCAATATAAGAGAATGTATAGTCATTTAAAAATATCTATTAGTTTTGCAGAATTTTGTTTGCTAAATTGATCCAATATCAATATTAGACTTTGTATTCATTTAATCTCACAAGTTAAAAAATATTTTTCTGAATATTCCACCGATAAGTTAAAAAAATAAGAGGCTACTATCCTTACATAATTATTATTTAAAAATAATTTAGTGCATTTATGGCTACAGTTTACAAATGTAATTAACATTGTTATAACTATTTCTTAGTGTTAAAATTATTTGATTATATATCTATACTTACCGCTATATATTTATAATGCAATTTATATTCTAAATATCAAGTAAAACAATAATTTTTATAATTTTTATACTTGGAAGGTAGCAATGGAAATTTACAATAACTAGCATAAAATCCCTATTTTTGATGCTTTAAGAATTTATTCTTTTATTTTATTTTTATATTTGATAATTTATTGCTTAAGGTTAAAATTATTATAACTATACTACTTAAGATTTTTCTATATTATAATGTATACATTTTGGAATAATTAAAAAAAATTCTAAGACATAGAATAATAGGTTATATTTATGCCTAGCATGTATTTTTAAGAAACACAATCTTTCTTTGGTTTCTTCCACGAATAATTTCTTACTCGTGTAATTAGCCTTGTCCATCACTGATTCAGTGATGCAAAAAATTACGCCGACACGTAAGAACCCAGATCTACTTGGTGATAACAGTGTCAATATCGATGAATTTTCTCTCGACCCCTAAACTCTCTGACTTGTCCTTTTAGATTTACAATCAGACTCATCTCGTGGTTATATATGCAATATCATTGTATAATGGAATAACCCGTTCTTTCGGGAAAATTCTTTGCAAGGTAGTAGATGTTTTACAGTTAGAGTTTTATCGATGTACCAGCAAATTTTGAAAATCAGTTGAATATATGTGTAAATATATGTTTTTAGTAAAGTATTATTTTATACTAAATGTATCGGTTAAATTGTATTAATTTCAAATAGAACGATTATTATTTATATTTTTGTGTTTTATAAAAATTAATTTTTATTTTGTACTCAATTTTTCTTAAAAGTTTTATGATTCTAAATTATTAATTATAATTTATAAATTATTTTAAGAAAAGCTACAAGTTATTTTTTATTTAAATATATTTATTTTTACAATCCAAAAATTTTAGAAATACATAAAAATAAATTTTTTCTGTATCAATTATTTTTAATAAATAAAAATAAACTTATACTGCCTTGAATTAAAATATACTATTTAGGCTATTTTTAATAAATAAAGTAATGTCCGGGTTGAAGTAACACTTGCACGATGCCGATAATATTCATAAACCATAAGATGTAGTTTAAATATAAAATAATTAATTTATAAAAATAAATTTAGTAATTTTTTGTTAATAATAAAAAATAAAATTGCATTACATTCATAACTTGTCGAATAAACTAGTTATTTTCCTATCAAAGAGATTATAATTTTTAGATATATAGTAGCATTAATCATATTTTTTTATAAATATGATTAATAATTTAAAAACTATGAAAACATAAAAGTCATTAATAATATGAGTTAGGTAGTTAGAATAACATAACTGTAATATAGAAGTATAAAACTTCTCATATTGAAATCATTTGGGAAGACTAATTTGTAAAAGTTGTAACGTAGTTTTCTGTAAAATTCGTTCTCCGAAAATTTTAGAATTTAAGCTCGCGAAATTGACTGATGAATTCCCAAGGTGTCCTCCTAGTTCTTTCTGTACTTAAGTTTTTCTAAATTTATCCTAATATATCATGAATGTTCAACTATAAATTTAATTATTCTCTCCGAATTTAAAATAGCGTACAAATTAACGATTTAAAAATAATCGTTAAAAAAAATTTATATTTTACAAACTTACGATATTCGATAGAAAATTAAAATAAAAGAATATAAATAAATGAAATTGTAAAATACATTTAATTAAAATTTCTAAAATTTTCCAGACACTTCATTTTCAAATTTATAATCTACTATATATTTTCAAAATTTTGCATTAATGTCTACAATTCAAATAGATCATTTTATAATCTAATATCTTCTCCGATAGTTTATTTTCGTATTCGAGTGGGTTTGAACATATAATTTAATTTACAGAAGTATTTTAGTTTCGTATATTTTTTATTGTGTTAGTAGTTTATGAATGAAAGTTTTTGAGGGAGTAAATTTACAAGGTACGACACGAGTCACATAATATTACAATTTTTTTTGTAATCAAAAGTCAATGAGAAACGTAAAAAATGCAAATTTGAAGTATATATCTTTAAAAATGTAAACCCATGTTAGAGTGTACTAAATCCATGATATAAGCATAAATAAATTTTTGCAGTAATACAATTTCGTGCATTAATTTATAATGATGCGAAATTTATTGGCAGTTGTACAGGCGAAGTCAAGTGACTGCGTGTCATAATAATTCCATCCTCCCCACAAGTTGAATCTCTTCTTAAGAAAGATACATTGCATCAAAGGAAGACAAATAAAGTATAGATAGATGGATCGACTGATACGTCGCAATGGGACAAGGGAGAGGGGAAGGTCGAGGAGAAACAACCTGACTATTGGCTTCGGTAATTTGATTAAAATGCTAGTTAAACATTTTATCGACATAATTCGAGCAGACGCCGCTATCATTATTCCGGAATAATAGCTCGCAAAACTGTCTACTTTCTCATGCGAACGTGACAATGTCTTACACGCTCAGTGCATGTGCTTATTCAAAAGTTTAGAAAGCTACAATTTGGACCTGGAGAAGTGAAATTTCGAATTCAAGCACAATTCTGTAAGGCGGGAATGTCGCATCATCTCGTGATTGAAACGCTGACGCGGGTCCAAAGATCTGCTCTTGCCAGATGATGCGTCGGTTGTGCTTAGCTCCTATTGATCATTTAAACTTCAACCTAAAACAATGAAAATTTATCAAGAGACAATCTCGTTTAAGCCTTAAAAATTAAATATTAAGCATCCAATGAATAAATCATAAGCAACTCATTTTTCAAACTTATGGATTTTCGTGAAAAGTTAAAAGCTAGTCATAGATTGCACACTTACGATTTATATTATTCCGATTTTCTAACTTTTGGAAATAGTTGTTTCGAATTTATGCATATTACATGATCAAGCGATACTGTGATTTAAACATTGTACATGGCACTTTTATCAATTAAATAATATAATGAAAACTTTTAATGATATTGTAAATCCAGTATTGGCTTTATATTGTTTTTGAATGTAAATGAAATAAATTATGTATTGCATAAAATCAAAATGGATTTATTATTCTATAATATATTTATATGAATCTATTGATATTAAATATTGATAATAATTATTATTAGATAGATAAAAACAATTTTATTTATTAAATATTGTTTGTGTATGCAGACATCGATTAGTTCGTATTAACCTATAATTTGCTTCTTCAGATATCTATAGTTCTTTATTAAATATACAATGAAATTGAGTTTTAACATATTAGTCAGATTATATTCTGAAATTAAACCCATAAAACAGAAGTTATATTAGACCTTATAATGTAATCAAAGAAATTGTAAATTATGAAGTAATATTAAAAATATAATAAAATATTTACTTACAAATAAAAATGTAATGTTGTTGCTTGCATTTCAAAAATTCAGTGTCTTTAATATTTAGAAGATACAAATTTTGAATTGTCGATACATCAATATTAGCTTTCAAAGTAACTTTCGCCTTTATCCAGCAGCACAAAGACATCATGACAAAGGAAACGAAAAATCTGTCATCTGTCTTGTTTGTGGAACTATTTATTAGCCGCATAAAATAAGCAGTAATAGTGAACCGACTGGTTCACTATCGCGATTTCCCTTCATCCATAGTTCCGTCCACCAAAGGCTGTTAGGGCAAGAAAGAGAGGAAAAGGAACAGAGGAAGAGAAACAGAGGCAGAGGAAGAGAGACGAGCATAAAAATGTCTATTGCGACGAGAGAGAAGAAAACACACCGTTTTGAGTTGGGAAATCAAATAAAATGAAACACGAATAGATCAGCGAAAACGAAAAGAAGTGGAAGAAATAGAATAAGAAATAAATAGCAACTCTGTAGAGAAATTTAAAATCAAACAGTGAGAAAGAGAGGAAGGGAGAGAAATAGGCAAAAAGAGGTAGTAGAAAAAGAAATGAAGATAGCCAGACACGTACAGAGAAGGAGAGAGAAACTAAGAAAGATGGAGTGGAAGTGACTGAGAAAGGGAAATCGAACTGAAAGATGCAATCTTTTCCCTTTACTGCTTTTTCGTAAAGTGTTTTCCGTTTTTCTAGGGACTCCATAAATACATTTTTGCGATAAACTTATTATGAACTTTGATAATGCGTAACAGGACAAACACATGCACATATAGATTTTGATAACTATAGTTAATCGGATAGTTTAAAATAACGTATTCAGTTAGTATTAAGTTTTTTGCAAAAATTTATTTTGATATATATTCAAAGTATGAATTAAAATTCTAAATTTAATATAATTATAGAAAAAAAGAATTATCGTCATTTTTTAAAATCATTTATTTACTACAAAAGAAAAAAAATTTTGAAACCTAATGGAATTACTTTCAATGTTTTTCCAACAAATAATTAAAAAAATTTATATACATATATATATATGGACAGGAAAACATTTCATTTCCAGAAACATACAGAAGAGTTCTTCAAACATAATTATAAATAATATTTAGCACAAAAAGTCAAACATACAGAAATAATAATTATTATAATCATAATTATTCTGATTAATTAAGTAATTAAAAGCAAATTTTAGTTACGATTTTTGTACCATTTTTCATCAAAATTACAACTACAATGTATCAACCAAAATAATTTTCAATATTTTTAAATAGAATTTAAAGATAATATTTTCTTATAAAATAAAATTTCTGCTTTTTATTAATTTATCTAATTTATCATATATATATCATATTAATTTTATATAAATACTTAAATGATTATTTAATGAAATACATGAATTTAACTATATATAAATAGTAATTTTAACAAAATACATTACATGTTATATGTATTATAATTACAATCTGCATGTTTATTACATGCGTTTGTACATGACCAATCAACTATGAAAATATGTTAGTGAAAACTAGTAATAATTCAACAGTTAGATGTATAATAAGTTTAATATACAATATGCATAATTCAGGAAATTAAATACAATGAGTTTACATATAATTATTATGTAATTAAATATTTATAAATATTATTTCAATTAATTTAATGTTAAATATTAGAGAAATATTTTTTTGGCATAATATAAACGTTATTTAACATGTTTTGTTTTAAATACATAATTATACATGGGAATCTTATCAATATAATTATTTTACAAAAAAATTTTTTGAAATAGTTGAAATATATATATTCTAAGGATTGACAAATTTTTTAATTATATAAAATTAAAAATTTACCAGGACTGTTCATTATTACATTAATAAATGTAAAATCAAATGTCATACAAATTAAAAATTTGTTAACAATTTCAAAGTTTGATAAACTTTTTTATTATAATTAGTGATGTTTTATTAATAATGTTTAATTATGCATATTATACGATACTCTGAAAAGCAAAATATTTTAAATAACTAAATATGTTTTAAACAAATATTAAAATTATTAAAGAAAGATTGAATTTAAATAAAAAAAGCAGAAAAGAGAAGAACTTTTGAAAGATAAGTATATTAATTATTGAGTTTTATCAGAATCAGAATATAAATATTAAAATATTGTAAATATAAATATAAAAAACAATAAAAATATAAATATCAAAAAATAAATAAGACTTAAATTAAAAATATTAATTTATTGGTAATATTAAAATAAATATTATTGATTTTTATATTTATATAATTTAAAATATATTTAATGTATAAACGAAATTAAAGAAGTATCATTGATAAAAACGTACATTAATTGAAAATATTATAAATGAGAAATTTTAATTAAAAAAAAAAAATAAATTTTAAATTATAAAAACGTTTTTGAATATTATCAGTTTATATTTCGGGTTATTATAAATTGAATGTAATTGAAATTCATTTTGAATAATGAACAAAAATATTGTTATTATTGGTACTGAAAAAATTTTAAGTTTTGTAGTGAATTAATGATTTTTTAAACGTAATAGAAATTTGATTGTGGGATATTGTTGTTAAATTAAGAAAAAATACTCATCAATGGTGCTTTGGAATAACTAAAAAGTGAAGTTATAGTGTTGCGTTGCACTACAAGATTGTAATAAAATACTGGTGTTGAGTTTATTTAAAATATTAAACTGAATTTAAGTGTTTGAAAGATTGTTTATCATGATTTTTTGAATTAAGACTCAAATCCTGATTAATTGTAGTGTTATTTACAGTGGAATTGAAGCTAAAGCCTTGCGTAATGCGTGAGGTCATGTATCTCACCTGCAGCAGAAAGCATAAATTATAATTAGGCCGATACGAATAGAGATAATAAAATTGAAGATTAAATAAGATAAAATTGTGAGAGTATCTGGTGAGAACGCAAGTACACGAGCGGCTCGGAAGCGAACAAAGAGCAATAATAATAAAAAGGGGCAGCCGAGGTTGTTTGTCGAGTCGAACGAGTGAAAATGGGGAAAGGTCGAGGCTGGAAATTGATGGGTATTGGGGGTGTGGACGCGGGCTAGCGAGTTCGGTAGCCGCGAGAAAAATGAGAGAAAAATGAGGGGGCAAGAAGCGCATGAAAGTATGAAAGCAGTGGCGGCGGTGATTCGACGGAGCATGTTACCCTCCTTCTCCTCCTCTACCTCCTCCTCCTCTTCCTCCTCGTCCTCCTTGTCCTCCTCCTCCTCCTCGTCCTCCTCCTCTACCTCTCGAGAGCGTAATCCTGGACGGCGTCCGCGCGCCGCATTCCGGTTAATCGGGCGCGCGAGCCGAGGTGCGGTGGGGGCACAGCCACGCTTACCTCCTCCCCTCTCCTCCTCCGGGTGTGCGCGCGAGGATGAGGAGGTGGAGGAGGAGGACGAGAGACGAGAGAAGCGGTTGCGGGTCTATCCTTTCTACCCCAGGTACACTCCCGCTCGAAAGTAACAGACCGACGTCTCTCGATTATTATTACCCGCTTTATAAATAACCACGGATTGTTTATTAATCTGATCCCTAGACGATTCGAGTCGATCCCCCGCGACCTCCAGACATCGGAAGGACACGTTAATGAGTTGTGGATGGATAATTCATAAGTGCACCTAGCAATCTAAATCTGCAGTTACTCACACGCGATTCTAAAAAAATCCATGCATAATGCACAAGATCAAATTTAACGTTAATTTTGCAGATGTTCAACCAAACCTGTTATTTTTGGCCAAACTTCAATCTTCTCTGCAGGAGGATTTCCCTCATTCGTTAAAAACCAGATAATATTCAGTTTCAGATAATCATTTTTAGGGAAAACGTATTTTAAAACTGATCCTCACATTCATTATTATTTGTCTCTCAAAAACAAAAAATTAATGATCTTCAAACTATCGATTACAACTATTTTTTGCGTTTTAAATATTTTTCCCATACTTTACGTTTTATACCAATTTTACAATGACAGTGTAATCAAAATTATTTGTCTTTGCATTTCATCAAATTATACTTAATATTACATGCAAATATTCATTTGTTTGGTCATAATTGAAATGTGATTGAACAATTATCCTAATTTAGTAACAATGTAACCGTTGTATATTTAACTTTGTATTAGTTTCATTGGAACAAATGGCATTAATGTAAATTAACTGTTTGTGAATCGACAATTATTTAACTTTTGTTTGATAACCGACTAGCTTATGAATATCTTTATCGTGGAGCGAAACATTATTTATTGAAATAACAACTAACGCATTTAAAAAGTAAAGTAAAATTTATAGCCAGAACCGAACACTTCGGTATTGCCATATTGAATATTACCTACGATTCATCATCTCGTTCTATTTAACATTGATTTTCGGGTGTCTTTCTCACCAAGTTTTTTGATGAATAATAGAACCGCCTGTTAATTCCTTAATATATATTCCGCTTAGAATATTATTGTATACAATCCATAAATTGTTGATGAAAATCTCAAAAGCAGAGTCTAAACATTTTCCGAAAACAGGGTCATGTTAATCAAATTACGTGAAATCTCATACAAAACTAGTTATTCGCAGAACATGAAGTTTGTTATAAAAATGAAATCACAAGAAGACTCGTATCACGAATTCCTAATGAACTGCAACATTGGTTTTTCTCGACTTTTCCGGTTCGAAGAAAGATTTCCAGGGCGAAAAATGACTACTCGATAAAAGCCGGAGAATAATACTCGGAGCTCCTCGTCGGTGGCTGTTTCGAGAACCGGGCACATGTATAACTTCGTGTTCTCGAGAGGATGAATGAACGCGAAAGAGACGAAGACGAAGGCGCGGCCAAACTATTCCTGATCGGGGAGCCCAGAACCGCTGAGGGGTAAGGGGAAGGAGGAGGAGGAGGAGGAGGAGGAAGAGGGACGAAAGAGGGAACGCGTCCCTCGATCTGGTTTCGATGTCTACCGGACACTGTGGGAAAAAGGGAGAGCATCTCAATACGCATAGGTGTGCGTGTGTTCGCACACACGAGTGAGATGGCGCGAGTCGCGAGTACGACTGGGACGATCAGCATTACCTGTAATTAAGAACTTGGTGTAATTGCCGAGGAGGGGGCTACGTCCATTAGTTCGCGAAAAACTTGGATTTTCCGAAGCCTCAATTTATTTTGCCGTGCATGTATCTTTTCGAACTTTCCAGTTAATATCTTTCATTAATTTTTAATTCTAGATAAGCATCATACGATGTGTGCACATAATAAGCTACTGGATGAGTATATTTTACCTTCTTTCCCGCAGTTTCCGCAAGGGAATTAAAAATTTTCACTAGCAATTTGATACATTAATTTTGACCGAGTGTTTGTAATTTTCTTTGTATTTAATTGATTTTTACTTTGTCAATAATTGCAGTAGCATGGGCTCGGTTAATTTTCAATCGCTTAATAATTTATAAGAAAGACCGATAAATAAATACGAGGTTATTCGATGGCATCTTTCAAAAATCATGGCATCAGCTATTTATTTTGCCCATAAATATTCGAATACGTGGGATAACATTTGTTTTACCCACATTCTTATTCAAATGAATGTCTTGGTATATCTACATATTGTTGATATTTGAGTGAAAATGGAATAAAGTATTATTTTGTATTATTATACTGTTTAAATAAATTTTTTCAATGTATAAAAATTTATGTATTATTTCAATATTTTGATATATAATAAAATTTAAGTATTTATAAATATAATTATAAGAAGCATAAAAAAAAAAAATAATGCGTTCATCGTTTTTCTCATCCTTTTTTTGATTAACCAAAATTTTGCTTTAATGACTCTTTTGTTTGTGAAACTTTCTACTTTTAAAAAGATGAATTTGCTTTAAATTAAATAATACATAATTATTTATTTTAAACAATTTTAATAAAACTAGCAATAATTCAATGAAACAGGATTTTTTACATTTCATAGAAAAATATTATGTATTGGTTGCAGCATATATTTTTTCAATTATCTATTTTACAAATCTAAAATTAGAAATAGCCCGAAGGTCACGAATGTATCAATCATCCGTTTATTTGTTATAGAGTTCAAGTACCTCTTGAGGAAATCTTGAATATATACCTATATCTTTTTAACTAATACCTACATATTGCTTTAAAAAAATGTATCTTTAAAAAAGTATTTGGATTTTATTTGCACAATAGGTGTCTCGATTTGTTTTAGAAGAAATATTTGCAAGGATCGTTCTAGTTTTGCGCCTAATGGTGCCTTTATCGTGTAAAATTAATTCGCAGAGCATAAAACTCCGGATCAAATCGGATAAGCTCAAATCTGAAAGGTTTGCTCATGGCCAAGCTTTCGAACTCTAGGTCTCGCAGTTCATTCGCTCAAACCTTTTCCCATCAGTCACCCTGGCTATCGATATACACGGTGGCTTGGGTCGTGTTTTGCGCCGCGCGACCCGAGGAAAAAATCTAAATCGGTCGACTTTGTAGCGGCAGTTTGAGAAATGATATCGCTTTCATACTCTAGAATTTCTGTGTGGCAATCCTTCAATGTAGGTGTGCATTTGCGCGCGTATAAATTCCGCGTACGTGTGCGAAGTTCCGACACGTGACCGGATGATATTTGTCGTATGGGAGAATAATTGAGAAGATGTGCCAATCGTTTCAATTAGCTCTTCCTCGATCTTTCCTTTAATCGATCGGTAGGGAGGGGGTAGTGTAAAAAATGTAAAAAATGATGGTTGCTTAATGAGAAATCTGCTTAGCCAATAATGATTTTAAGTGATTTTAAGTCCAAATTTGCCTTGGCTGAATTTCTCGGTTTCACTTTTCTTTTTTTTTTTTTTATAGTGGAGCTGTTGATTAAATAGGAAGTGCAATTGACATTTAATGAATAAATGTCTGTCCGGCACATTCGTAATATGACAATGGGATTTATTTTATTCTGATTTTAAGAGTGTCGTTTTTTAATTATGCGAATATTTATGATGTTTTTCTTGATATATTAATCAGAAAATTAATTCAAAAATATATTTTGCTGAGTAAGTTAAAATATTGATTCATAGGAGCCCAGATTTTATTAAATTTTATAGAAAATAATGTATAAATGTACAACCGCAATTTAATAAAAAAACAGTAATTAAAATGTAAAATGAAAACAACTCAAGAATACATGAAGTAAAACAGATTTTGCTTTTTAAATTATATTTTTATTTAAAAAAAAAAAAAATTTTAAATATACTTCCAACTGGATTCATAGGTTAGTTGTAACGTGGGGTACTTTTCCTAAATACGGTGGCCTTATCTTTTTATAATCATTATTAAAAGGTTATTTCAGTATAACTAACGTATTTTGATAATAAAACAATGGTAGAAGGAAACATGTAAATTATAGTTTATATGTACTTATCAAATTACAATAACTCATAACAGCAAACAATAACAATACAATTTATTAGATTCATTAATTGTAGATAATAACCAAATAATTCGATTTTTCTTTAAAAGATTTATGTTTTCAAAAATTTCATTTTATGTCAAAACAATTTATTTTTTTGATACATCTTTAACCACATTTAATTATTTTTGTAGTGATGTTCTTTGAATTAATTTTACAAAAAAATTTTATCATAATAATATTAATAATATTAATAGGTGAACAAAATTTATAAACAATATTATAAGCAATCATTTTTAATATTTATAATTTTCTTTTAAAATATTTTTAAGCGAATTTTAAAAAGCAACAAACACATATTAATTTAATATATCAATTTAATTGCTTACTAAAATAAATAATTTTAATTTCTATTATTTATAATTATAAGATTTAACAATTTATTTATGTGTTATTTCTTTTTACAGATTTTTCAATAATAACTGAATAATTCTATTTATTACTTTTACAGAAGTAATTATACAACATGTTGTACGTTAGCGTTAGGTTATAAAGTAAAATCATTAAGCTTTCTAAAATTAAATTCCATAATGTATCTTTTATTATGTTATAAATCTCTAAATAATTGATATTGGTTTTATTATTTTTTTTAAATGAAAGAATTTAATTTATATTGTGCATATTGCAATACATTTAGTGAAAACAT
The DNA here is from genome assembly GCA_018907245.1 of Eupristina koningsbergeri. Classification (NCBI taxonomy): domain Eukaryota; kingdom Metazoa; phylum Arthropoda; class Insecta; order Hymenoptera; family Agaonidae; genus Eupristina; species Eupristina koningsbergeri. The sequence goes on from JACCHV010000050.1 coordinate 64,032, forward strand.
AAGATATAATACGTCTTTGAAATATGATTCTATTGCCATAAAAATTGTACTAGATTAATAATAACCTCAAGGAATTCAACATTATTTCGAGTACATATTATATAATTGTAAATTGCATAATAATACGCAATGTACAATACAAAATTTTTTTCAAATATTTGAATATTTATTTATGATGGTTTTGATATTCTTGCGATAGCATAAATACTACAATAAAATAAAACTTAAGCATCGGTGAAAGTAATATTTTCATTATTTAGAACACGTTTTTAACAACTATATTTTTAAAACTTTTATTTTAAGTTTTTTTGATTACTTTTACTTCATTTTCTTATCAAATATACTGTAATGAATAAATAAAAAAACTTCAAATCAAAAATACAATTATATAAATAATACATTATGAAACATTAATTAAACAAAATTAACATGTAATATTTTAATGTACTAAATTTACAAAGGGAACATGTAAAATTAGATAACAACAATATACATGTATACATATATAATTATAATATCCATGCATTCATTAATTATAAATGTTAGTTTATTTGAAAGCATAAAGTGAAATTGCCCGTAGCATCTTCACCGTGATTATATTAAACAAGATTTTTAAACACGATCTAAAAAAGTTTAATACTTTGTTACAGTAATTTAGCAGTCGCAAAAAAAGCAAATTTTATAATATAAATAAAGTATTTTTAATACAGGAATAAGCTTGCGTAATAAAACAAAGTTGCCAAAGTAAAAATTTGTATTTAATGGATGTTCGTAAAAGAAGGAAAAAAATTACATAATTCGATATTTCAAAAATCCAATTTATCTTATCAGGATATTAACGAGTGTCAGTTTTTAAATGAATCAGAAAGAGAATGAAAAATGTTGAGATCTATGGAGAGTTATGGGGGGGGGAGGGAGGAATGGAGATATACGGAGAGACGGTGTAACGATTACACTCGAGAGATATACATAAAAATGGGGATGATCGTGTAAGCAAAAAAGTGATATTGCATGTTTGAGGCTGGCAATCAGAAGTATCCGGAAGTCTCGCGATCGATAAGTGGAGGCACGTTAATGAAGACCTTCGCGTGGATATCCGAAAGAGTGTAGACCATCCGAGGAAGGGTGAACTTGAGCTCCAATGGCTCCGGTGCTTTTTATAAGTGACAGCTTTATTCCTTCTTTCCCCGGTATTTTATCTTTTTTCCCGTAATTACACCCGGAAATACGCTTACCATCCCGAGCGCACCCTGTATCTAAATTTTCGAATAAATCTCCATTTTCTCATACATTGCTATATTACGTGTTAATTCCCTCTAATAATTCTGTAACGAGAAGCTAAAAGCTCGTTCCAATTCATATAATAACGAATAATATTTATTCCGAACCTTAAAACAATAAAAAATACCATCTCAAGTAATTATTATTAATTGTAATATAATTTATTGTTAACCAATGTATTTAGCACTATCGCGTAATTTGTTTTTTTTTTTTTTAAGTACCGGCTCGACATGGTTAATGCCCAATTGGAGAAAAGGTTGATAAAATTCTGATTAATACAACAGCAAATTACTCATTGTTATATAAAAAAAAAAAAAATTACGCTTTATCAATAGTTAAGTTACAGTAAAGTACTTAAAATACAAAATATTTTTTAAGCAATTTTTAATATGTTAGTTTTTTTAATCTTAATAGCAAACAATATAAGTATTATATAAGTTGAGTCCAAAATTTTTGAATATATTGAACATTTGAAACATTATTGCTAATTTTAAAAATATATTAGAAAAAATTATATTATTTATATAATTCGAGTTCTTAATTTTTATTTAAAAATCATAATAAAAAATAATTATAAAAATTATCAATCAATTTATTATATTTTATGTATCTAAATAATTTCAATATAATTTTAATAATTAAATTGGATCAAAATTAAATTTCGAAATTTGTGTTCGAGTGGTGATGGTTCAGTGATATACAAATTCAAGGATTCTTAAATTCATGAAATAGATGGTATATAAATTTTTTAATAATTTATCTAAAACTTTTACATAAATTTCACAATTAAATTTCAGAAAATTTAATAATTTTAGTACTTATAATAGTAATAATATATGAAACATTTTTATTAGAGATTTAAAATCACTAATTATACTTTTTTGTTTGAAAATAAGAATTTATCAATAATTATTTAAACTAATATAAATATTTCGAAAAGATTATATAATATGCTGGTTATAAATTTACAAAACTTATTTAAATATTTTTTCAAATATTTAGTTTTGAGTTAACATATAAATCACAAGTGAAATATTGTATTATACTTTATGAAACTGGAAGAGAAAGTATATAAGTGAAATATATAAGTGGGAATTAGAGTTCAGAGACTAATTAGATAGTATATTACAGCAAAAACAATTTTTATTATTTCAAATTTCAGAAAATAGAGAATTGTATTGATTTATATTTGTTTGTTCAATTGGATTTTATTCTACCAAAACGGTGTTGTTTGAAAATACTTTTTGTGATTTTCCCAACTAATAATAAAATTAAATTTTTCATATAATTTTTTTTAAAATAATGCCTTATTCTATAAATATTGATAAAGGTTAATTCGAATCTAAAAATATATTTTTATTTTATTTTATTTGAGTAATGAAAAATATAAATCATTAAGTTGCTAAAAATAAAACCCTAAAAAAATTGATTGGCGATAATATAATTACTCAGACAAGGAAAAAAACTCATTAAATGTGCATAAGTTGTATAAAATTAAATTTTTATTTAAAAATATGGAATTAATCTAATATCGTGGACACATATATTATTTAACATTCTACGTTTTTTATCATTAAAAATTAAACATAAATTTAATTAAATACCGTCAAACGTTATCAACATATCCATTTTACTTGCAAAAAACTATAAAATGTAATTTTTAAATTATTAAATAAATTTTTATTAAAGAATAACATTTAGTCACTGCATTTCTCTTTTATGTCGGAAAAAATAAATTGGTTAACGTTAAAAAGAAGAAATTTTTTATTTACACAAATTACTTTTTAAATGAAAAACGTTTGATCAATGAATTCTTTGTAAAAACGTTTTTAAAAAGACGAAAAGAAAATTGATAAAAATTTAAAAATAAAGTATATAAAAGTATATGAACTATCAATTATATAAATTTAATTTATATTTCATGTTTATTTTAACTTAATTAATTTAATAATAGAATAATCCATAATTAATTTTTTTGTTAATTACACTTAAAACATTATTTAATTTTTTAATTGGACTGTAAAAAAAATATATAATTTTTTGTGTTAATAAATTTTAAAATATATTAAAATTACAGAAAAAGATAAACAAAATCAGTGATTAATCAATACTAAAATAGAATAGTTTAATTTTTATTCCATGTTCATGACCATAAGTGAGTTTTAAAATAAAAATTTTATTTCCATTAAATAATTTCTAAGGATTAACACATGTTATGATTTATCCAAATTTGTAGAACATATGTAAAATATACATTATATAAATATATATTATTTACATTTGGTGTATGTAAATTAATGTAAAAGTATTATTAGTTGTAACGTAATCCTACATTGCTTTTAACTCTCAATTTTCATGGATGTATATATTCTGTTTGTACATCAGAAAGATATTTCGATTTTTAATATAAATGTCACATGTGATAATATTAAAATATATATTACGTATAATCAGATTGTTCTTTTTGATTTAATAATATATAAGCTTCAGTATTTTTTTAGTAATTATTATTATCGTTTGTTTACAAAAGTACTGATTAATGAATACAATAAAAGGTTTAATATTTAATGAGTTTTATAACAAATTATTATTACTGCAAAAATAATAAAATTAAACAAATTTAAAATAAAGTGATAAGTTTATTTAAATTTTTTATTTTATTTTCCAGGAAAAAATGTAATCATGATAGAAATAATGAACTATGAGCTCAGACCATTAATTTTCGTAGTTTTCATCGTGGCAAATATTAGAATAATTACGAAAAATTGTAGTGAAAGAAAATTTGAATGTGTGGTACTTGTATATATATATACGTACACACAAATATTTAATACTCTAGATGTGCATATTTTCTCTACAATCCTCTCAAATGATCAGACGACTACTGCCCCATCTACGAGGGAGGAAAGTACGCACCCTCTAGTCCGGAGGGTTGAGGTGGTTAAGTCCCAGACTTCTTTCTCATTTTCGTGCTCATTCTATCGTTCACTTTCTCTTCTAGGTTTTCCCTCGATAATATTTTCCCTCTTTTGTACTGTACGCTTTTCGTTTACATTTACCTCATACTCCTTATTCCTGATGTTATATTATTGTAAAGATTTTACATTTTATCATTGGTCGTGAATAAAAAATTGAATAAGAATCTGCTTGCAAATGAAGCTTTTCAAATATCAAATAATGCAATAAAACGTTTAGCTACTTTCAAAGATATAAATTTCTTATATATAACAGTTAAAGAAAAAATAAAATATAATTAAATTAAAATTTTGTACATTATTTAAAAAACTATTGGTCATTTTTATTAATGCAGTAATTTTTAGTCGACGTTGAAATAAGATACACAGTTTATAATATATATTGATTCTGTTAATAATGATGAAATTGTTAAATTATTACTTCAGTTATAAAAAAAGATTGAATCCCGTATGATCCAAATAGTAATTTAGAAATACTGAACGAATATTTTGTAATTTGGTAATTATCTAATGGAATAAGATATTACTTAAATAAGAATGTATCATAAAGTAATTCGAGAGTAATATTTTACAGTATTATAAATTCTTCTTAAAAAGTTATGTACGTACTACAAGATTATTAGGTGTCTAGTATAAAAATAAAGCTATTTAATCTTAGGATATACTAGCCGGATTTTATACGAGAATTCGACTGCGAGTTTTAATATTATTATTTTTTCTTTTTTTTTTTTTGATAAAAATAAAAATAAACCAACTTGTAAACGTATTTTGATGGAGTAGCACATCTACACAGAATATAAGCTAGATAAGTTTGGTTTTTGGTAGCGAAATATTTTACGTCCCACAATTTTATAAATCTTTGCAAACCAAAGAAAAGCACAAGTTTATTCAACCCAAATAAATATATGCTTTGTTTACCTTTTTATTTATTAGATCTGGGCTCTGGTGAACAAACACATGTCTTAATAATGTGAGTTGGGTATCGAACACCACACTGGCGGGTAAACATAAGATATAACAATCGTAGACAAGGCATAAACCAACTTTACATAGGGAATTCGTGCGATAAGGCAGGGCTTTTTCAGCTTACCCTGTACTTTTAAAGGGACGAGTCTACTCCACTCGGAACTTATGATGTTTAGGGGATTTCCCGCTCTCCACGTTCACTTCCATTAACCTGATCAGCTCTTTTAAAAAACTTATTGGACTTTCGAGTTACATTACTTTTTACAAACAGATTTTATAAAACTTGTTACGCATCTCTCTTGGCTTTTACGTAAAATCTTATTTCACTTCTATTTTAAAAGCAATTACATTTAAATCTCCATATTAAATAGCTCGTTTTCATAAAAATTTTAATCAGCTGTTTTTATACCGAATAATCAATATGATGTATATAATCCTTTAACGCAGAACAGTGGGTTTTATATTAATTTGAAAAAAATATATGAGCTTTTGCTATTGAATACGTAAACGAATGTTTATACACATATATGTCTACATTTATTTGTATTTATTTATTGTATATGTTTAGATCGTTGAATTATTTAATTAATATTGATTTCTATTCTTTCATTCTTTTTTTAGGTAGCTGTAAATTTTCCTAAACGTTTAGATTATTGATAATGAATGCAAGGAAATTCTAGTATTTTTAAAATTTCTCACGATTCAAAGCCATTTGTAAATATAATTTATGGAATTCTCGTAAAATAGCACGTACATTACAATAATTATTATGTTACTTATTTTATTATTTATTATATGACATGTATACTACAACCAGTAGACCATTCTCTTTTATGGAAACAAAGCTTTGAAAATAAACAACCCTTTATGTAGTTATTTTTCTGATACTTTTAATATCTCGGAATGAAATAAATTTATTGATTTATTACTTAAGTGAATTTATTTTTCTTATAATAAACTTACTTTTTTCGATAAGAATATTAAATTTTACTTAGTCACATAAATTTTTAAGAAAAAATATCGTAGTAAATTAAAAAAATTCTTTTTATTATTCCAATATCACTTTCATTAAATGAATATTCATTTCAAATTAAAAGTATTAAAAAATTTTAAGTGTTTAAAAAAAAAAAAAATCAATTTCTTAAATGTGCAATAAGGAAAATCTTTTAATTGAATAATTAAAATTCAAAATGCTATTTAAAAATTATAGACATTTTTTGACAATACATAAATTATTTGAATTTTTAATTGTTTTTTTAAACATATAATTTATATTATTGGTTTGAGTTGCCCAATTATTATTTTTTAAAAAAATATTGAATTATGATTTTTATCACAAAATTGGTTTTATAAAGAATGTTGACAAGATCTTAAATAAAAAGTATTTAAATTTTTTTTGTAAAAATAATATTTTAAATTTTACCATTACTTTTTTAGCACTACATAATTTTTAGACGTATTTTATTATTTTCTTTATGCTAAGTAATTCTAAATTTTTACTTATACTGCATTAAAATAAATTCTGTAATTTCACAGTAGCATTAAATTTGTTGTAGACAACTCGTGAAGAATGCTATAAACTCTTTCTACAAATGTGAGCTCACAATACTCTATCTCATTTTTTCAATATTAGGAAAAAAGACATGCAGGAAAATAATCAAGAAAACAGAATGGAAACAATAAATAGGATAGATTAGTAGTTGTATTACGAAGCTAACCGAAAATAAAGGCCAGATAAACATTGGTCTCTGTGTTCTCGTCTAGAAGAAAAAATAATAAAAAAAGAATAGTAAGACAAAAGATTAAAAACAGAGACTGAGATGATGTTTCGTGACATTAATCGAGAAAATCTGAAGAAACGTCATCTCAGTAGCTCGAAAGCATACATGATATTTCTAATTGCCTCGTATATAATTTTTTATTAGGAGCGATCAATTACTCGCGATGTAATGAATTAGATGAACAAATAACAACAGAATAAGGACCATTTTTAGCGACTATAAAAAAGAAAACAGAATTAATTCAATATTTTATGTAGAAAAGCATTATTAATATATATTCATTAATATTATTGCAGATACACGCTTAATTAAATCTTATATAAATATTATTTTCTTATTATAAGTTACAATTAATTAATTATAAATTATCAATATTAAATCAATATTAAATGTGTATATTAGGAATATTAGTATAATTATCTGTATTTTAAGTCAAACAGTATAATAAGTTAGATTCAGGTGATAGAAAAATCTACAATGTAATGGGAGTAAATGTAAAATGAATGAGAAGTTATATCATTATTCGTATAAATATATATTTTTAATTAAAATTATATGCATACTTATATATTTGACTATATTTTTATGGATTTGTTTTAATAAATTTTAATTAAAGTTTGAAATTTAAAAAGGAATAATCGCAAAAAATATAAGACTTTTTTTTAAACAGTTGCGTATGTAATAGATAAAATACGTTTCTTTGTGGAAAAGAATACCATGGATAAACTTTTGCCGATTCTTTATTATGATATGTATTAATTAGAAATTTGTACGAGTTCTGAACTTTCTGTGTTAATAAAAAATCTTTATAAAATATCTACTAAATTCTTCTTATCGAAGAATTTTATTTTTTTTTTTGATAATTTCGTATGAATTTAATTTTAAGAACAAATAAGCAAATCAAAAAAGTATGTATTCTTAATATTCTAGTGTGCAGAGTTATGTATGCTTTTTACTCCTCAAAATCATAAAAAGAGTTTTGATCTGAATTTTTGTATGTATTTGAATTTGAATAGAAATAAAATGGTTTAACTGCATTAAAAAACAAGACGCCAAACGTGATGTTAAAAAATTTAGTACATGGACCGAGCCAAAATTTCAAATTAAGTAATTGAATTTGTAAACTGCTCGTTCCGTTTAACATTGCAGGGGGATTTTTAAATTAAAAACTAAAAGTAATTGAAACAAAACTATTTAGGTATTAATGAAAAAAAATTGCCATAAATTGCGATAGAAATCTAGGAAATTTAATTTTCATTTGGTGGAAGTTCTAAAAATAGTTGGAGCGAGTAAGTTTTAGTACATCTTCGTGTTCTTTTATCGCTCTTTCTCCACAAACGGTCAAATCGAGCGCTCAATTTGCGAATGCACACGCTGTAAAAAGTTAATCTCCAGAAATTTCCGCTAATTGTTAGAAAGATCGAATTAAATCGCCCTCAAGGCTAACTGTCGTTGACCTTGTCTCGCTCACCCACACCACTACAGCCTTTCGAGCATTGTGTGTGTGTGTGAATAAGAAAAGGCCATTAACTCGTTTAGGAGAGCCGGTGAGAAGTGTCATCCTACACTTTTGCACTGTATGACTTAGCTTGCTTCTGTCGACTTTTGGCGGTTATCCCGAGAGATGAATTCGAAACTTAAAACATGCCATTCCGCACTTTCCTTTCATTTTCCAAGACTTTGGGATGATACATAATTTCTTCATTCTTAAAATTTCGAAGCGTTAACTAACTCGGTTGAAAGATGAAACTCGGAGCAAATTGCACTTTATTTAATAAATTAATATTTCAAATACGTAATAATCCGAAGGAGACGACATGTGGAAATTAACAGATTGTGATAAGGCGAAAAAACATTTAAATCATTAAAATACATAATTACAAGAACTTTACCAAACCTATTATTTAATTATGTGCACACATAAACTGATGTATCAAGAGTAAATTATATTATATTAATTTATTTATATATTTAATTATACGAATATTATTAAACCGAAAAAAACAAAGGAAGAGCATTATTTATTCAAATTATTCATTGACTGCAGAAAATTATAATACCAAAAAAATATTTTCGCCATTAATATTCAATAATTAAATAAAAACTGATAATTATTCAATATTATGAATAATTTTAAATAAAGATGTTTTATGCGTATTTTTAAAATTTTTAATGATTTTGTCCGTGTTAAGTATTAAAATATTAAAACCCTTTATTTTTTAAGCATTTATATAATTTGTTTATGGTACTGTAGTAACAAATATATATTTTTTATCTAACAAATTTGAAGAAAAAAATTTCAGGAAAAATCTTGTTAGTTCTTATTTTCGATCTTTTATTTAAATTAGTATGTATATCTGTATCATAAATTAAATAAATAAAAGATTTGGTACATAATTATATGTTAAATTTTCTTCGCGTAATTGATTAATTATTTTTAATTATGACTAATTGTTTTTTTTTGTTGATCTCAGGTTAAAAAATGTGGCTGATAATATGACGGAGTAACATGTCAAGTAAATTATGTTTATTTGTTTTTTTTTTTTGATTAAAGTTTATGTATTGCAATTAATTTTGTATGATAAGCAGTAACATGAAAAGTGCATAATGTAATCCAGATTTTAGATGAAATAAGTCCATACAAAAAATAAACATTCAAATATAGCACAATTAAACAAGCATGACCTTCTTTTATAATTTCGTATTCTAGTGTATATAACTCATTGCTCCTATATTTAAAAAATAAGTGTTGCTTAAAATTCTATCTAAAATTTTGGCTTATACTCTGTTAGAAAATTTACGTTTATTAAATCACGATCCTATCTATATTTTGCACACAATTTAAATATTTTAAAATCGTGCTGCTGATTATTTTTCTAGTTAATAAAAAGATTTATCCGCATCCAAAGAAACAAACGGAAACGGTGATAAGCTTTGATATTTTTTTAATTCATGCAAAGCACAGTAATATGTGTATAATAATTGTAAATTTACATTTTTTGTAAATTTCATTAATAAAACTCTAATTTGTTTTGACTTCAATATGCATTATTCACTTTCACAACATTCTATATAAAAATTAAATTTTTATCAGAAATGCAGTGCTCATTAAACTTCTATTTTCCCTATAAATTTTACGTTACTTTCTCATCTTTCTATAGAAAGTCTCTGTACACGTGTAGTCACACAATGAAATGACACATATGTTCAGACTTTAATTCATTCATTCCATGAATCGAGCTATGGAGATATATTAAAATTTTAATTAGAAATAACAGACCGAGTTAAACATGATATTAAAATATATTTTTTATCCACATGTAGAAGTTAAATTTATTGTTCAGACATATTAATTAAAAAATAAAATTTGAAATTTTTAATTGAAAATTATCACAAATTATTAAAATTTAACAATTTCATAAAGTATAACTTAAATTTAATTAATTAAAGTATTAAATAACAGACCAAAAATAAAAAAATTAAAATATTAAAATTAATAATATTTGTAGGTTTCCAATATTGTTGTTAGATTTAAATATAATTGAAATAATCGTATTTCATTGCTTTAATCAATCTTGGATGTTTATTATTTCATATTTTGGTAAAATAAATAAATTATGCACTGTAATTCAAAATTCATTAGTTCTTACGAAAGATATAGTATATAAAAGTTGAACAGATACTTTTTTAAATATATTTAAGATGATCCTCATCAAGACACTTAATACCGGTCTAAAATGCAAAAAGTAGTGAAAAAAGATTTACCATTGAGAAGGTGAGGTATTACTTTAGTTCGCCAAATGTTATGTTAATAGGCATGTTTAAAGATAAAATTCAAATTAAAAATTTAATCAGTTAATTTGATGACTCCATCTCGAACTATAAGTTTCTTATTTAGCATTTTTCCTAAAAATGTGGTGCTCCTGAGGAGAGATTTAGTTGTTTCCATAAGATTTGACGTTATCTCTACTTAGTATATCTTTTTTGTATTTAATAAAGATGTTTATTGAAATTTTATGAAAGTTATGAAATTCTAGTATATTAAATTCATTTCATTGGAAGTCTAATAAACCCCAAAAATTTCGTTTTTTCCTAGTAGTCGTACTATTTTCATTTCCAGCGACTCGAATAGCGTTTTATCAACTTTTTTAATAAATTACCGGGACGTAAGTTCATTATTTCTGAAGCATCAAAGTATTTTTTTGCACTTGAAACAAAGACTAAAATTTTTGGACTCGGTAATTTACGGTTTCCTTGAAGCTGGCATTTGTCCTCGATCCTCGGGTGCGCGGTGCTCGCTATCCAATTCAGAGGTGCTTTGAATCTCTCGAGAACTTGGTATCAATCACTTTGATAAGCGGACCAATTGGAGCGAGTTGTGCGTACGTCGTCAACCTTCGGCGGTCCATTCATCCCGCGGATTACCGGGAGGATAATGCGTAATTACGTGGAATGGCGAGTGCGCGTGCGTGCGTGTGTGTGTGTCGACTCATTCACGTATTGCCCCCCGAGGAATCAGCAACACCAATGTCAGTGTTTACAAAAAGAAGGGGAAAAGTGTATGTGCAAGACTTGCGAGAGCTGAAACTCGTAAATCTCTCGTTTCCTCCTCATACGCGCTAAAAACTGATTCATATATAACGAGGATTTCGCGAGTCGCGCTCGTGTGAGTGTGTAAACGAATGGACTAGTTTTTTATGTGTGTAATAAAGTAACTCTTTTCTTCGCCCAGTAGGCACGAGGATTTATATTGTTTTAGTTTCTTACCAGGGAATGATACACGGCTGTAACTGATATAATAATGAAAAATTTTAGACTCAGCCTCTTTAATGACTTTTTCCTCTTGCATTGTTTACCCACAGAATTACTCTAATGCTACTTTATCAAACAAACTTACCTCCGTGCAAAGGCAACATTCATGATTCAGGCGTAAAATCTGACAAGGTGTAGAATGTATACTTAACAGTCATTTTTTATTCGCATTTAAAATAGTTGTCTCATAAATTCCCCAAATAATCAGCTTAAAAATACACATTATGCTTTTGGTATATGATACGAACACATCCGATTCATATAAAATTATAATTTTTCGCGCCGGAATCAAAAATTGAATTTCTAGTCGTAGAATAAACCTTGTAATTTAATTTTAAAACTTATGTATAAGTCAAATATCATTATCGACTGTAAAATCATTTTGGAATGTGAAATAATTCATGAAATTTTATACTCTAAAAAATAAAATCATAAAATAGCTGTATAATTAAATAAAACAAGAGTATATTACACGAGATTAATTTGATAAATAAACCTAATTAACTTTTTTTTATAAATAGCGAATCAGATATTATTGTATGAGTGTAATAGTAGTGTTTTTTATCTTATATGGTATTCTTAATAATTTTCATATATATTTTTTCATAGTAATTTAAAAACTAATAGATTTTTTTATCAATAAATTTTCTATGTATATAGACAATTTTTCTTATATTATTATTCATCATTTATCTTAATATTTACTCCATTTGGTAATGTTAATGTATCTGTGATTTTATCACTGTACTTCCTCTTTGTCGGATTTCAAATATCAGTTTTCTACGACATTTTCCCTATTTCCTACGAAGTTTATCCATAAGATAAAGTAAAGTTTTGTCAATATCAGGATTATTGTACTATTATTTTTTAAACATTTTTTTATACAATTCTCTTATCCAGATCAGCTTTAACTCATTACAATTTACTATAATAACGTAGAAATTCTTTCGGAGTTTGAATTGATTTTTTTGTAATCGTAGATTTGTAGGTATGTAATTTTATGAACTTCGTAAATGCGTCAATAATCACGAATAAGTATCCTTCTCTTAAACCAGTTTTGTCCATCTGTCCCAGATGGTTTGAAATGCTACATTATTTTTATTGATGCTACATAAAAATTCTTCATTTTTATTGCTTCCTGGCAAAATTTAATAAGCTTTAAATAATTTTGATACAATCATTTCTTTTTATGTTCAAAAAACAATAATTCTTTACAATTTTCTTCATTAGTTTTTACATTTCAACATGTTCAAGATCATCCTAACTAGTCCAATTTAAATTATTTGGGGGTGTTATGATAGCCATAGTTCATTCAATACACCTATTGGTAACACTTTACTTTAAATATTTTATAATTTGCTTTATATATTGTTATAGCTTCTTTGTTTTAATTTATTATAGGTACTAGTATCAGTTCATTATATTGTATTTTACCTGATTAACTTCAAATATTGACGAGTTATATATTGTTTCACATATCCTGCCAATTTTCATAATTATAATATTTCAATTATTTTTGAACAACAATAATTTTCAGCCACATACTTTTTATAATTATTTATATACATACACATATATATTTATCAAAATATATACTTTATTTAAACTTTATTTATTTATTTTTTATTTTAATAAATTAGATTTTATTTTCCAAATTTTATGTGTAAGTATAATTTCTCTGAATTCAATTGTGTTTATGTTGCAATGAAGCTGGCTCTAATTTTTAGGAATATCTCGGGAATATTCAAAATAATATTAAACAATTATTTTATTGCAACCATGTTTTTTTTAATTTAAATTATAAATTTAGCTTTTGTGTTAATTAAATTGTACTCATCACAAAATTAATATATATTTTCAAAAATGAGTATCTCATTTAACAGAGCAGTGTATATATTTATTTTTTGGTGCTACAATACTGACTTTCCATTTGTATCTTTTAATTCTATTTTATTCTTATTGCCTTTATACCTAAAATACTTGAAACTCATTTTAACGAATGTAGATTCAACCTAAATTTTATTATCTTCTTTTCTGACGATTAAATAAATTGCCACTTAAAATTAATAAAAGGTTTCCATCTTTTTTATCGATATCAAAATATTTATATTCAAAATTATTTTATCCTTTTTTATAATTAGTCTTTGAGAAGATTCGTTTTAAATTTAGTAAAGTTTCTTGGATCATTGATAAATTCTAGAGGATGCTTTAAAAATTTATACTGACATGGCGGTGTTATAAAGAGATATATTTAATTTCAGACTTTGATGCAGTTAAATACTTTTTGTCTTACAAATGATCCAGATTATCTTTGATGAACTGAGACGGATACAGTCTTGATTGTTACTTTATTTAATTCTCGTTAAGCGACACATAAACGTGTTTTCTTATTCTTTGTACATGATAATTTAATTTAAATCACATATAGTGGTATACGTCGAACAATTATGTTTTATTTTAACAATTATTTTTCTGTCCATGAATAGTAATTATCATGATTTGAAACTTAATAACTATTTATATTTGAAATCAATAAATGTCTCTTAATTCAGACATTTTCATTAGATCAAAATATTTGTTTCATAATCTACCTAATTTTTTATATACTTTAGTATTAATTTTCCATTTATTTTTAACATTTAATAGAAATAAAATTTATTATTTCTTCCATATCATTGTCTTGTTTTTTTAGTTTAATATTTTGAAATTGTTAGTAATTATTATATTTATAATAAAATTTCATACTTTACCATAAAATTACGAAATTTTTTTTACAATGTATTTATTTTCATATGTATGTCGGATTTGATTTCTAATTTTGATTTATTGTGAATAATTTACAGCGTAATAATTTTTTAAATTTCTGATACTTTTATTTATTATAAAATATACACTATTTTACTATTTCTTTTATTATTTTAGTTGGAAATCGAAATGTTTTATCTCGTTCAAGTCAAACTTACAATTGTCCTCTCCTTCCATCGATCATATATGCAGTTTCCATAATGTAAGATGGTTCAAATTTGATTTTCTGCACGACATGCACAGCCGATTTTGGTTCAGTTCTTATTTGCCTCTCGGAATCTTCTGAATCCTGTTATCATTTAAAATACATCAAAAACACGAAGTCTCTTTTGATTTGTACTGCGTTGAAACGTGTTTTTCTTCTCGGGAATTAAAATGGCTAAACATTCATCTTATACACGTATCAATAATTTTTTATTAAAATATCTTCTGAAACGGTGAATTCAATTTATTCTTTTCTTTCGTTTTTCCATGTTAATTATTTCTTGTTAATTTCATTTTTTTAATTTTTATTTATATTATAAGTAGTTGTCTGAATAATTAAAAAATAGTTTTAATATATTTTAAATTCATTTGCTTACGCATTACTTATTAAAAAATAATAGTAAATTATAATTGTTAAAATTTTTCCTACCTGTTTTATTTTTAATGTATTGGATTTTCATACCTACAAGTATTAATATAATTTTCCTGAGTAAATACTCTATAGTTTTTATCTATTATTCACTTTGTTCAAATTTCAAATCTATTTATATATGAATATATGTTTATATGTACATATATGTGTACGTTAGTTATTGAGTAATTATACAATTAATTAAGTAGGCAAACGATGTTTAATATTTGGATACATATAATATTTGAATGTACTTCATGGATTGAAAACAGAGTATGTGAATTTACTAAACAAATATGTTGTAAAACAATGTATTAATAAATATTTATATTTATATTGGTTAAAAAAAATGGTACCATTTACAAATACATGAGAATATGAAAATTAAGTTTTCAATAATGTTTTATTGATATTTTTTTTAATTTTATTTTTGAGATTACAAATTTATATTTTTGATTAAAAATAATTATTTTATTTGAATAATTTAAAAATAAATGTATTATAATATTTAAATGCGAAAATATTATGGATATAAATATTTATTACAGCCTCATTCATGAAGTAATTAAATGAAAATTTTTAGCTGCCATCTGGTAATGTATTAGAGTCGACATAGCATTCTAATAAGAAAAATAAGATAATTTAAATTTTTTAGTTTTCAATTCTTGTTATGTATGATATTTATCAGAAAGTTATCTTAAATTTCAAATAAAATATTAATTAAATGAAAAACATTCATATTAAGTGTAATATTAATTTAATGTCCGAATGATAATTTTCAAAACAATATTTCACAAATAATATTATATTAATACGAATACCGTATTATTATTAATAGGAGACATTAATTGTTTGCACAAGTATTCATATAATTTTATTCATTTCAGAATAAACTTAATTATATACTAATCGTAACATAGTTAAAAGTACATCAAAATACACTCGAAAATAAAATAATTCAAGTTTTCTTTTTTAAAATAGTAGAGGATTTTCAAATTTCCTCGAGTCTAAATGTGTTAATTAAAATGTAAAAAAAGTAAGTGTAAATTATTGCAAAAATAGAAATGTGTCATTTAATCTTTTTCTTGGATTAGTTTTAGAGATCGTAAATCCTGATAAATAGAATATTATTCGTTAAAATCAGGGAAATAATTTACAACAAATTTTAAAACGAAAAGTCGGTCGAAAAAACTCGATCGATTACACATCTTCACCTATACTCAATTAAATGACTCAATCGGGAGATTAAGCGTGTCTTAGGGGAAAGCCAAATTATAAATGAAGAGAAAGAAAGAAAGAGAGATAGATAGATAGATAGATAGATAGATAGAGAGAGAGAGAGAGAGAGAGAGAGAGAGAGAAACTAATGCAGGAGTCCGCGAGTGTTCACGTCAACCGAATCAATTAACTTTTTTCTATCGCAGCGACGCCTCTCGAGTGATCGGAACTTTAATCGATCCTTGGGGGAATTTTAATCGGGAAGATGTATTTGTCTACAGAAGTCCGTGCGTAGATCAAAAAGAGGCACCGGACGAAAATTGATAAGTGCGGGCAAAACGTAAAAGTCCGTTTGTCGTAGCGGAAATCTTACGAGCACTAATGAGACGAGGAGCAAAAAAAATAAAAATAAATTAGCGGCACCAACTACTCGTAACTGCGTGCGAGATTCCATGGCGTTCACGCGTATCGTCAATTTAAGTGATTTTACAGAGTTGCATTTCTCAATTTTAAAAGCTGCTCTCCGTCGTCTTGCATACATATAATATAACGAGATTGAGATCCACAAACGAGATCTTCTATTTGTTTTACGAGTAATTTTTAATGGGGGACATTCAATTTCAATGTACGCAGCCACTGTTAAATCCTATAAAATTGTTGTTATATTTATAACTCGAGACTATGTTTGTTAAAAGGGGTGCAAACAGAAATAAAACTATGGTTTTTATTTAAAAAAATATTTTTATTGTTGATTATTGCAAACCGGCTTATATGAGTAACAATATAAATTTTATCTGTCAATTTGTTTTATTTTTTCATGTGTGTGTGTGTGTGTGTGTGTACGCTTTATTTGATAATTCATATATTATTGTACTACCTAAAGAAACTTGGAGTATTTCCAACTATACAGACGTTTCAAATAATTTATTTTATTCAATTAAGCAGTTGTAATAAATTTAATATAGATGCACAAACAAAATTATAAGATTTGCTTACTAATTTCGTAAAGAAATCGATATTTTTATTGTTATCACAACTTTTACAGTATTTTATATGCATGAATTTGTTTTTAGAATATAATTAGAAATTTTTCGAAATAATTCATTGAAATTTCATTGTACTAATACTTACGATTTTGTACGTTTATTTAATATTTAATTTAAAATTTGTAAAAAAAAAAAAAAATTAAATTTAATATTATTGTACTATTAGACGAATCAGAAATTTGTAATAACAGAAAATTTTTTCATTAATACTTTGTCGTATGTTATATCTTGAAATATTTAATACTTTACAGTCATTTTACATTTTCTTTATTAGTATTGTAATGTATATCCATGGTTTTAATATAATCTCTAATCTAACTTGTATTTAATGGAAAATATTCTCCTTTCTTTGTGTTATTATTACAATAGAAAAGTTAATTTATACATTATTAGCTTATGAATGTTAACTTTAAAAGTCTTCATTTGAGTCAACATAGCTTATAAATGTTAGCTTTCTTCATCTACTAAAATTAAAAAGTATGAATAACTAAAATATAGTAAATAATTTTTCATAAATTTTTGTTTGCATCTATAATTAAACTATTTCCATTATTTTCATAATGACCTAGATCAACACTGAATATGGAATTTAATTAGTTTTCATCTATAGAAAGGCTCAATAAAGCTCTTGTAAGAGACTATCAATAATATTTTTAATCGTATATAAAACTGAATGTAATACACATTATTAATCGAAAGATGAATTATTTAATAAAAAATGTATAAACTTGTAAATATGTATATAATATTATTTTTTAAACTAACTTATATGCGGAAATAACTCGGTGCATACTTATACATAGTCTTTAGTTTGGTAATTATAGAAATGTGTATTTCTTAAAAATATTTTCGAGATTTAAAAGGGCACTTTAATATTGATGAATAAAATTAGTGATTTCAAGAGATATTTAATTTTCGTTATTTATTTTAATGCTTAAAAATGTACGAAAATATTAATATTGCTGAAACCGCAAAGAGTTTTTCTAATACGCTATAAATAATAAATAATGTCACGGCAAAAATGAAAAGTAATTAACAAAAAAGTGTAATCTAATTTCGGCTCTAATACAATAATGCAGTAATGCACTTTGACGATGTCTCGAGCAAAGAAAATATGTTTTTCGCCATATTATAATGTATATAGACACACGTATGTTTGTTTACTTAGAGAAGTTGAGTTAGGTTTGTACACAAATATCTTGGCTGCGGTCCTCGGTTCCATCCCAAAGCAAAGCCTTTGTTTTTATCTTCCGTAGGTATTATACGAAGCGCGAGTAGTGCAATAAATTTTCTTTTTCCATTAACAGGTCCAGTGAAGCACTGGCGCTACTCTAGAAAGCAACGCGAAAAAGAAGAAAAAGAAGAAAAAGAAAGGGAAATAGAGTGAGAAGGAACAGAGTGGTTGGGTGTAACAGAAATATTAAGAGACTACTGCGGAGAAATGGATAGGGAAGAATAGGACTAGCGAGGATAAAAGGTATAATGAACTGGAGAACATTTTCTATTTAAATATATGTATATAGCGAGGTAATATTTCGTTTCAGTTAATATTATGGTGAATTTTTAATGTATTTAAATTTTACACGTTTGGAGTTCCGTGAATGAAGAAAAAAATTTAGATTATAATTTGAGAAAGGTGTCTGCAGTAAAATAGTAGGCTTAATTTTTAAAATGAAGAAGAATGGAGGGGGCAAGGTAGCGGAAAGAGATAGAGAATCGCGCTAATTTTTAAAATTTGTACAGCTACACAATTTTTGTTCAAATTTGACCTACGGAATTCTATAGTATTTAGGTAGGTGTGCATTTTCAAGTTAATAATGATAATTTACAATTCCTTCATAGCAATAATTATTTACAGCATCTTTCTTTACTATGCTTTAATTGAATAAGTTTTTTATTACAAAAAAAGAAGTTTTAAGTAGAAATCTAATGTTTTCAAACAAATGAAATAAAAATGTAAGTTTGATGTGTTGTAATAGTACTTACAATAAAACTACCTGTAACTAGTTTTCATAAAATATTAATTGTGCACAATTTGATCCTTTTCCACAAAATAAAATTAATTCCTACAAAAAAAAGTTTTGAAATTGACAGACGCATGATATTGATAATAAAAGAGTATTTTTTTCAATGGCCTAGTAACTGTAATACACGTTCTTAGGCAGTTGATCGATTTAAAACAAGAAAATTGTTTTACGAGAGTATTTAATGGGTATTTATAATTTTTAGAGCTAAATAATTGCTGTGCACATTTTATTATCTGTACGGGTAGCCTAGAAACAGAGAAATTAATTTCCCCTGGCATTTGTCTTACCCATTCATGGTTACCACTACTGAAAAATAATTTTTGTTTTTCCAAAACTGGGTCCAAATAATATGAGGCGCGTAATCACAGCGAGGTTTGTTATGAAATTTCGATTAGCTCTGACCTGATTACCTCATTAGCTGCGTAACCCTCGCACCCGGGTACCAGAGCCCAAAATAAAAGAGGAGCATCGATCGAGGGGTGATTCGTGCTCCAGATCATAAGAGGGGCCACGTGGACTTTGGCTCGGACCTGGTGCATCCTCCTCGTAATAAAGAGTCCTGGAAGCGCACCAGAAAGTAACGAGTCGGGCTCTTTACGTTTATCATCGTTCCCACCACATAGTCGGCAGTTTTTCATCCCGGGCACCTCGGGCTCGCAGAGGCGAGGCGACCTTTACACTTTCCTCGAGTTATCTGCGAGTGTGTGTATACAAAATGCTTCTCTGTATGAGCCGAGCAACGAAATTGCCTCGCCGACTGGGGGCGAAGGTCTATTTCCTGATTAAAAAATGTTGATGTGGCACACGTGTGGTTTCTCCACGTTTTATTGGTTACATTCTTCTTATTCTTCTCGTTTTCCCTCAACCCTCTTCCCTCCCCCCTCTCTGTTTCATTCGCTGTACCCATTTTCTTTTTATTGATCTTTTTAAGAATGTTGTCGTTTTTACGAGATTTTGTTTATTGTAGTAATGAATTACCTGCCTTTTTAAGAGTAACTTGTACGCCATGAGCAGAAACTCTATTCTTTGTCATTGTCTTAAACGTCTCTAATTGAAGTTAGCTTTTTTACCTCCCGAATCCATAACATAATTTTTTCTGATTTTATATTACGCAGTTTTTTTAAATTTTATTGCACTAAAGTCTCTTTTCATACAAAAGTGTTTCAAACTTTACATCAGTTTTATCTGCTGAATTTTAACCCATGTGTACTTTAAATCATAATTTATAAAGTTTACCAGTTAAAATTAATAGAAATATTTTATTAATTTATTTAATTAAGCCAGCATTTATGTGTATTTAAAAAAGAACTGCTTTTGAAGTAATTAGTATTCAATTATAAATCAGTAATAAATTTATTCATAATATCACGAGTCAAACAACTGTTATTTTAGATTATACTGAAATTATAATATGAAATAATAATTATTTTTATTAAATTATAATTAAAAATTAAAAGCATCAAAAGCTCACACAACTATTATAAATTCAATATAAAATAAAATAAGAGTAACGACTAGTATTTTTCATATTTATGTATTTTCAATTGATTTGAAAACAGTAATTTATGTTTAATTTCTAAATTATAGACTGCACGAAAAATGGACTCTTATAAAGATAACCACAACATCTCCGACGGAATTTAAAGGACAAAATCACGATCCATTCAAACCTATTCAAAAGCCTTACCGCACTGGGATTTTCAAAGAAAAGCATCTGGCGCACGGAAGAATATCGTCTTATGCACCTTTTAATTCGCTAATTTCAAAGCAGGTAGTTGGCTCGGAATTACTGATCTAATGAAACCACTTGTAAATATTAAATTATACTCTACCTTATCTTATTTTTGCATTTAAATTTTTGTTTAATTTTTATACCAAAATTTTATTAAATCTGAAAAAAAGCTAAAATTTTATATTAAGACTCATAAGAGGTATGCATGTTACTAAAAATTTATTTCAAAATTAATAAAATTAATAATGAATGTACATAAATATATCGTAATAGTCATGCTACAAATGCAATTAATTACTTATAAAATTTTTTTTTTCTCTTTTAGGTTTATAATTTTTATAAAGTAAAAAATTTTCTAAATACTGAATTTATATAAAGTATTTTATGACTAAAAAATTAATTACATCATAGATATGTAAAAACTACGTAGATAGATATTAAAAAAAAAACATTCAATAGACTCTTTAAAATATTTAAAACTTTAATTTTCCTTACTTCTAATGATGTCATAATCAAAAAATTTTATATTTAAGAATATATACATTTTTTGGATCACTGATCTGAATGTATAAACTCACATTTAAAAGTGATCTTTTAGAATAACAATACACTGAGTATATCAAAGGTATAAAAAATAATACGATGCAAATAAATTTTCATAAATGAAACGATCAAAATTAAAAATTGCCCTTTTTAGTATTTATATCTAGTAGGTAAATGAAATTACGAAATCAAGTTTAATAATAATTAACCTGTATTGATTTTCTAATCAATCAATTCGAGCGCAGCTAAAATTATATGACTAAAACTAATAATTCGTTCAAAACTATCCGTTCATACTGATAATTGAATGTACAGATAAGATTGAATGATTGTATTAAGATTAATATTAATTGCCATTTAAATTTAACTTATATTGTGTAAATTTATACACATACTTATTTAAAGGTATATCAATTTATCCATATAGAAGATTGCTATTAAATATATTTTAATGCTTAATATTTTATTATATATTATACTTGTACTAAAATACAATTTATACTTTAGGATCTGATTACATATGATTAACTTTTTTAATTAGATATATATTTAAATATCCTATTCCTCATTAATATTATTAAAAATAACATAAATATCTGTAAATATATAAAATAAATTATATTTTATTTAAACTAAATATTTGTAGAGTTTTAATTTAATAATTTTCATTCATTGATACAGTTATAGAAATTTTCCAACTACTCTACAATTTTGAGACAAATTTCTGAATATCTAGTGAATATTTAATTGAAACCATAAATAAAATCATGAAATCATAAATCACTTTATTCTTGAAATATAAATGAATTTGACGCTACAAAATTTGTCAAAAGTATTTATCTGTATGAAATTGAGTATTAATACATGTGATGTACATAAACTTTAATTATTTAAAACTCTATTAAAAAACGTTTTACGAATGGTAGTGGAATACTGATATGATAATAATTTAATTTACTTCCCCACCAAAAAGATAGTAAACTGTAATATTGGGAACTGTTGCTAAAGGACTTTGATATCTACGTTTGATAAAATCATTTTTTCATAGTAATAGTATTTCACGGTAGAAGGATTTGATAGAGAAATATATTCATGTTTCGAGCTAATGGATTTTCCTCGAAGAAAGGACGAAAATTCTTATTTAGCCTAGCTTATTTATTGCAGATTATCAATTGCTGCAAATAGTAAATCGTCCTAGCAAAGATTTGGTTTAGGGCAGATAGAGAGAGAAATAGAGAGAGAGAGAGAGAGAGAGAGAGAGAGAGAGAGAGAGAGAGAGAGAGGAGAGAGAGAGAGAAAGAGAGAGAGAGAGAGAGAGAGAGAGAGAGGAAAGATACAGAGTACAAAGCGATTTCAGCTTCTGTAGATGATAGCTCCGGGGCATTTATGGACGAGTTTTGCGCTCTACGAGAGGAAGTAAAAGAGACTGTGAAAGACAGAGATGGAGTTTCTCCTTATATAAACTTGAGAATCAAGAGCAAGGTTTGCTTGGACTTTTAGCTTGATAAGTTTGCGTGGTGATCATCGTGCTAAAATGAACGGGGTGGCTATTTAAATAAAACGTTTTACGTGGTTGTTATATTGGATAATGCTGAATTGAAACGTAACGTATGGGATGTCGATGAAAACGTTTTAAAAAACTATTTTTTTCTCGATTCAATTTATTCTCTTTGTTAAATTGTAAAAATAAATTTCAACTTAGTAGAGCTTATTTACAATTAAATTAAATCCATACAAAGAGAATGTGATAGCGAAAATAATTCCCGACAAGGATAAATTTTTTTAACAAATTGTTTAATAATTGTCATGTATTTTTATACTTTAATGAATAAATAAATATATTTTTCATCCTTATATATTATTATTTAAAAGTTTATATGTGATAAATTGAGGTATAAATTGTAAAATACCTATATATATTATTTATAAATTAGGAAATAGATATAATTGATTTATAATGCCTATTATATTTTGATTTCAGATGATTATAAATAATTACTCAAGATATACCTTTTGTTTTAACACCTTATCTTTTATTTATTAGAATTTTGGTGTTTTTAATTTTTGAAACTATAATATTCCTGATTTAGTACTTTTGATTATTTGAAATCATTGAATATCAGTGAACTATTAAATTTAAAAACCATAGCATCATGATAAATAAATTTGTAATAAAAATGTAGTAAAGAATAAGATATCCACTAATCACAGCACGTTGTAAACGATTAACAATTTAAGAGATAATTTTTTATGAACAAAATTAGTTTCTGAGATTATAAATGTATCATATTTTTAATATCATACTTTAAAAGAATTTAGATAGAGGCTCGAGTATATAAAATTTTATTACCATAAACCGTTACCTGCGATAATATGCTACTTGGAAGTTTTAAGTATATAGTTTGATTATTAGACGATGGTTTTTGAGGAATATTGTGCTCATCTTAGAATAGTATATCAGAAAGAGTGGAATAATACATCCGGATCCTTGCACTACAATTATATAAATCAAGCAACTCGGAAAATACCATTTTAAAATATTACAACGCATGGAAAATAATAAAAGGATATGCTGAGCAATTTTTACGAGTTTAATGTCATTAGATGTCGAAACCTAAAAATAAGTCGTACGTATAAGGATATTGCAGAACTTTTCTCCGAGAGCAGGTGAGTTAGAGAGTTAGAAAAAGATGTAGACAGAGTGGGTATAGTTGGATAAAGAGGAGACGGAGAAGAAAAGGAAAAAATAGAGGAGGAAGAGTCTTGTATATAACGGAGGAGCAGGCAAGTGCAGGTGCATTGCGAGCGGGCACGTGACGATGAACGAGAGGAAGAGAGGAAACGATGACCTCCGAGGAGCGCGTGCGAGCGAGAGAGACGGAGAGGGAAGAAAGAGAACCGGTTCTTCAAGTGGCAGCAGCAGCAGCAGGAGTATCAGCAGCCTCCCTATATTATACCTTTCTCTTTCTCTCTTTTACGTTCTCCTTCTGTTCTTTTTGGTACTTTTTCATGCTTATTTTTCCCTTTTTACGAAACGAGCTCAAGTGCGAGAAAGAGAGGAGAAGAGGAAGAAAGAGGGTAAACCGCGTCGAGCGATTTCTTCGTCTCTCTCTCTCTCTCTAACGTACACTTTGTTTTGCGTTGGTCTTGTTATTACAGGTACTTCCTCTTGCAGCAGCACCAGCAGGAGCGCATCTGAGGTTCATGGCGTAGTTTTGCTCTCGTTCTCGCGCGTGTGTGTTTGTATGCACATATGCTATCCGCTTGAACATTACACATTATGTGTCTGAATTCTGAAGGCTGCCGCGTGTGTGTAGTTGTGTATGGGAGCGCGAATTAAATTGTTAATAAATGGCAACTAAATAAGTTTTCGTATGTTGAATCGGGATTTTTGCAATTTAGGATACTAAGTAAAACATTCGTACGTGTGCATGTTTATGGATGATTTCCCGATGAAGAGAATTTTCTAATAAGCAACTTTTCTCGACAAGGAGAAAACTTGTTGATATCAACGTTATGCATGAAATAATTATTTTCCGCGTTATTATTAACTCATAAATATTATTTGCAATAGGATAATAAAGTTGGTTATAAATAAATATTGGTTTGAGTGCGTTTTTTTTATTTTGAATATACTAAAATTGCCTTTTTAATTTTAGATATTTAATAATACGTCGGTTCAAAAGAAAACATTTAATATTGGTATATTTTAATAATAACGGAATGCTTTCTCAGTTTACGATGCTCTGAAATATTTCATTTATGACATAGCAGACTCCATTATAAAGATAATTACGCGATCAATTGTAATGTGAGTTATATTTTTCTCTATTAAGACAAGTCTAAATAATGTAATTATATGTTCAATTTTTATTTACTCTAACTTTGAAAAACTTTGAATATGTGTTGAATTAAAGAAAATAAATATGTATCAACATACATCTAATTCTTTTAATCTAATTTTTATTATAAATACAGAATATAGTACTTAGAAGTACTCTGAAAATCTTTTAATAATTTATTTAGGGAATTATAAAAGTTTATTGCAACCAAAATAAATATATCTGAGCTTTAATAATGAACTTTCACAATTCATATTGTACTGCATGAATCAGTTTTAAATAAGTTATATTACGTTTAATTTAAAAAGAAATAACAAAATTATACACAATATATGAATGTGTTTATATATATTTATAGCATTTTGTTATAAACTAGAAAAGTAATATTTCAAGATACCATCATACTTTATTATTTTGGAAAGAAATATTATCATAGAAAGTATAAAATTCTATTATAAAATTGTATTATTTCTTTGGGTATGATTATATTATGAAAAATATACGTGATACAATATGTGTGAAAATATTTTTTATCAAAGTTTCTTGTACGAATTTATCACATGAATCTACTAATTGTATTTTTATAGCATAGACAAACAAGATTAATATCTTAGGGAAATGCATATTCAACGAATTTTTTATATACTTCATTTAAAGAATAATACATTTTCAACTTTGAAAAACTTGTAATTCTCTTTTGGAATATTTATGGTGTGTGATTAACGTTTTTTATGCGAATTTGACGTTAAAAGAAAAAAGAGAAAAAGTTTTCCTACCAATTACTTTAATTACTATCTGCATTTCCTTGAAACACGAGAAGCTGGAATGACACGACGACGGTAAAATTATTAATTAATATCAGTATTTGTATTTTCACGAGTGCGCATACTAATGGAAAGAGCGAATCGAAGCGTTCCCAATTGATTGATGTCCGCACGATGCAATAATGTGGAATTCTTCGAAACTAGTAAAGCAGTTGCGAAATTATCCAAGTCAAGTATCCGTGTGCGCAATTATTGTCGAGGGAATCGCAAATTATTGGGAGAGGGTGGGGGTTCGGGTGCTTGCGCCAACCGAATTCGGCGGGGAACGGATCGAAGTGCACGGAAGGTCGGAGGTCGGACGCCCGAGTGTGGGTGCGGGCATGTGCACGTGCATGTGCCCCAGTGGATGCACCGAGAGGAACGTGTCGACGTCTTGTTTTGTCGGCGTCGAGGCGCGACTCCGTCTCCGTTCTTTCTCACGTTCTTTTGCGCGCACGGGCCTTGGCTTAGCCTTAGTCAGCCAGTTTGACACGCAACGAATGCACCCTCCCCCCGACCTCTCTCGCCCTCTCTCTCTCTCCCTCGATTCATTTCCACGTTTTAGTTACGACGTCCTCTGGAACGTACTGTTCTCACGGATCTACCGGTGATACGGAAAAGTGGCAGGAGTCACTTCACGCAAAACAGAGAACATTAAGACCCGGACAGGGGAGATACCAGAGAGAAAGAGTTAACAATGGCCCCCGACTCTTTGTTTATTTCATTACCTTTCATTCATATTTAGATTAAACCCTACTTTATTATATTTTCCTATTTTATCAATTTTATTGCTCTTTGACTACCCCGCTTTTCCTATCTATCCTCGCTTCCACCTTCATCTCTTTGTCCCACAATTATCAAATTATCTATTATTCATCTGAGACTCTAAAATATGTTAATTTTCCCATTAAAAACCGTTGTTTTCCTTTCAAATTTCTAATAAAGATGGAAATTCACGTGTGTGGATCTTTTAACGGCCATCGATTACGATCGAGACTTTTATTTCAGAAATCCTCCGGCTACATCGTTATTTAACAAAATTTAAGCATCACCATTCACAAAGGTTTTTTTTAAAATTTCGAAAGTTCTTAAATTTAATTTCAAGCCAGAAATAAGTCACGCGATCTTTCCATTCATTCGCCTGAATGGCTTTCCACTGCTCAATGCACGTTCTTCGAGTGGAGTAAGATACAAGGTCAAGTAATTGAAGTACACACAACAGCTTTATACAAATATGGGGTGAAAAAAGAAGAGCAAACAAGAGCCACAAGATGCTTTCCAAGAGAAAATTAATTTTTTAAATACAAAATACTTTATTGACATCGGGCAGAGCGGATCTAAAGTTAGTTTTATTTCGCGTGGAAATTTATACCAGTTTTTAAAGTGACAACGTACGCAATATAAATCAAAGATTAATTTACGCTTATTTAAATAAGCGGAGCGCGATTCGATGATTTCCAGATACACGCTACTTATAATATATACATAATAATATCATTGTGTTTGTGACAGCTTCTCAGAGTACTTTCACTAGTTATTCACGTGCGATAAGGCTAAGAGACTTTAAGAACTGTTGCAATAATCCACGTCAAGCTAAAGTACTTATTCATGTCGTAAACGCGAATATTGCGATATTATTCTAAGCACTTTGGCCGGCGGGCAATTAAGCATTGATACCAAAGTTCTTAAAAATCATGGGAGCTTTTTGAAAAAAATACGAGCCAAATAAAAAGAGCGATTTTCTCGCGGCACTCATTAGTGGGGACTCGAACGAGAATCAAACTTTGGGAAATTTAGTAGCACAAGCCCCACAATTGCCGCACACCGTATCCTCGGTTTATCGAAATCTCATTTTACGCTATTATGGCGAGTGAACGGACTCATTTTCCACGGTTACGGTATACACCTAAGATAGCCGTAAACTTAGTTCCTGCAGTTGTTTATGCAAGATTTATCAATCAACGTGCCGCCCTCGATCGTCTTTTACCTTTTGCAAAAATGGATTCGTTCCGTTATCTTCTGCGTAAACAGCCAAAATCCAGCTATGAGAAACTCGATATCGAGCAAATATCTCCGCTCTATTTGGATTCTCTCTTTTTTCCTAAACATTAACATAAATTGATGTGGTTAAGTTATTCGACTAATGTTATTCACGTAATCGTTTATTCATGCGTATAGCGATATTTATAAAATATATTTAATCACTCTTCAAACGTTCGAGAATTTCGTATCAATGGCTCTTTTAATCTGCAACATAAATCCAACATAATTAAGTGCAATAAGAAAGTATTTTTAAAATAAGTGTTATTAGCCGAATAAAAATGCCACAATTACTTGCATGCTAAAATCATTCAATGTTTTTTTTTTTTTTTTTTTTTTTTTCTTAAACTTTAAACCACTGTTTTATGCCACCTATTAAGAATACTGATTTTTCTTAAACATTAAAATCTAATTTATTATGAATATAATTTTTGTGTATACATTAAATTTTAACTTGTAAAAGTGTGTAAAAAATTGAAAATAGCAAAGTTAAAGATCGAGACATTAATTTTAATAAAAAAGTGTGTAGATACAAGTACCGAGATTGCTCAAACATTATGCTTCACAAGATTCGGTGTATATTTATATTTATACATTGATGATTACTCACGATATACCGAAAATTTGAACCATTTTTTTTTTAATTTCTTCAGCACTTTAATTTTTTTTATTTTTAATTTAAAATAACGTATGTAGTCCAAAAGTTTAAAATTTTACATTATGAAAAGTACCTTACTTCTAACTTGAAATATTGTACAAAAAATAATCAATTGTATAATATTTTTTATGTATCTGTATTTGTAGTGAAATTCGGTTAATAATCGATAAAGTATATTAATTTTTGTAGTTTTTAATAAAAACATTGTTCTTTGAGAAAAATTAATTTTTTTTTTAATGTAATTAAGATGATACATTTTTGTTACATTGTTTCTTATATTATTAATAAATTTTGACATATTCGAAAATACTATTATTCAATTATTATAGTTTTGTATTTATTTCGATATGCTCATAAATAAATTAAAAATAAATATAATAACGATGAAACATAGTAAAAAACAAATATTTAATACAATAAAATTAAAAATTACAATTAATTGCTACGTCAAATTTTAAATTAAATTTATATTACGCCAGTAGTCAGATGCAAACACAGTTTAACACACGTATGACGTATTCGAGATCGTAAATGATATTGAGCTTATCTATTTTGAGAAGCATACTAAGTTTACCCTTAATATTTCTTAAGTATATTCAGTAAGCGTACTTTCTACTTACAAATTCCATATCTTCTTGTCTATCAAGAGTATTTTTGTTTAGTTTTACATATTTTGCATTTTGGAAATTAAAGTTTTTTTTTTATAATTTACTTCTATTAAATATTTTTCCAATTTTTCCAATCTCCGTTTCGATTCAAAATTTCCAAACTACAACAATTTTCAAATAATTATTTTTTGCATTGAAGACAAACCAACTGCCAACCTTAAATACTTAACCAGGTAAAATTGTACACAAAGAGAATAAATACCGAAATATTAAATAATTCTAGAAAGTCCCTAAGGACTCGGTGAAGCATTTAGAGAATGAATAAACAATTTTACGCGGTGCGCACGAGGTGGATAAAACGCGCAAATTCGAATAAAGCATACCGCGGATTTTCGGAATCCGCCAGGTGAGAGACGATAAAATGTATTAAAGAAAACAGCGTTTGCATGGCGGCCCGTGAGTGATGAGAGCTCGCAATAAAAGGACTCCAAAGAAAATCGCAAAGACCGGGAGCCGGGGAAAGGAGAAAGGGGGCAAGAGGGAAAGGGGTAAAGGGGTAAAGGGGAAAGGGGGGGATGGGGCCGCTCCCGGACGGAGAGATCAGTGAGGCGTCGCGGACGCGCATCTCGGAATCGCAAAGCGAAATCGCGAGACGCAAAAGAAGAGCGAATTCCCATGCGGAATCTGATCATCGTGAGTCACTTTTTACTTTGCTTTGTCGCCCGCCCCTGATCCCTTTCTTCCTTTGTGGATGGATGCACGCGACACACGTGTGCGTGATGTCGGGGATTCCATTCGTTCCCTTCCCCCCCCCGCCCCTCCCACGGCCCAACGCCACCCGAGCGAGCGCTGAATCAATTATTCATATTCGTAAATAATAAACATTTTTCGAAGTGATTCTCCTAGTTGGTGTCCTCCGTGGATTTTAAGTGGATTAAGATCATGATTTAATGTGACTCCGTACCATTACACGTCATAAATATCATAGAATAGAAAGCGCAAGAGCACAAATGTTGCTGTGTAATCGATTTAATTTTAAATTTTCCACAATAGGCCTGACGAGAGCATCCAAATGGATATCGTAAAATACCAAATAATGGTATTTTTATTTCCATTCCCATCTTTTGAAAATCGAGTCAACTCAAGGAAATTCTCTGCAGTCTTAAAATCACTGTTCTTATTTGAGAATTAATGGCTATTTAGTGATATCTACGAATTAAGGATTACATTATATTGCGTTACTAAACACACTTTAATAATTTCACGGTATTCGTTAAAATGTTTTCGGTTTTAATTAAATGGAAAATAATCCCGTGAAATATTCACGGTAATCCAGCTAAACTTTGTATGTTTTACAAAGGAAACATTGTAAAGAGGTAAATATGATATTACACGTCAGTCAATTTAGGTTTATATGAAGCATAACGGATTTAAGAGAAAATTTATAAATTTAAATTTAATTCGAAATAGTAAAGAAATGTCTCGATTAATTGCTTAGACAAACAGTCGATGGAGCGATATTAATTATGTAAATAGAGGTCAATGGCGCGAATATATTAGCTTAATAGTTAAAAAAGTCTCCAGTACAATGGATTCATTTAGCTCGTAAACAAACGATCCATTAAATATGCTTGTGTATAATTGAGCTCACATTCGTGAACTAGTCTGTTATAATTCCATTCAAGTGCATTAACCGCTTTTCTGCACTATCGCTTCCTTCAGCGAAACTTGCCGCAACTTCTGATGGCGATTTGTATCAACTTTGTTTTGTATGTGTGAGCACGTCCCCGTGTGTGTACAAAGACTAAGTGTAGTAAATAACCGATGTAACAGGGCTTCCTATCATAATTTCAAAAACCTGATATATCAGAATTCCACAGCCAAAGCAATAAATAATTCAAATATTGCCTTCATGCTGTATTATGTACCTCCGCTCCATTAATGCTCGATAATCCTTTTTTTTTTCTTTCAAAAATAGGGGTATTATTTTTAAATATTAAAGTGAAAATAAAATCCAATAGTTTTTCGAGATGATTGAGAATTCATTTTATTCGCGCAGAAAGCATTTTTGCAACAAAATATTTTGCAAATTTTATTTACAAAATACATTTTCTCTGCTTTTTCAAATTGTAATGATGATCATGAAATATTTATTGTATTCCTTTGGTTCTAAACAATTACTACTTAATAAATTGTGAAATGTATATATACAATTATTTTCGTGTACTTTTTCTTTATTATTTTTTTTTAATGAAAATTATAAAATTGTAAAAATATTTGATTTTATGACTGCAGAATTCTATTAAAATTCTTTATGGATAAATTTATTTTGTAAAAGTTTTCATTTGGTTTTAATGAACTATTAGTTGTATTTTTTATTATTTTTATGGTAAATTTTATATTAAAATAAATAAAACTTGTTGTTATTATTTCTTATACATCATTTCCGTTCTTGAAAAATGATTTACATATGAAATTTTAGATTCTGCCTATAAATGCAAAACCTTTCTTCCATTTGTTTTTATTGGAATCTAGTATTGATGCAAGTGTCACTATGCAGTTCATGATATTTTATGGCGTTGCATAATAATGTCGGAATATATCTTATTAAGTTCTCACAATGATCTATTCGCACTTCTGCTCACTGATGCTAAAAAATATCAGAAAATTGATATGAAGAGAGAAGGTGAGAAGGTGACAAAAGAAACAGTACCTTCAGTGCAAAATTATTAATATGATACTTATACGAATGTTAAATGATGCAGTAATTTATATAAATAATATTTGAATCGATGCTTTTCTCAACTATATTTAATTACAATTTGAATATATATACGTATTAGAATAAATAAATAATTGCACGGTTACTTTTTTTTACTTAATTTTGAGAGCACATAAAACTGCAAACAGTAAGTTGAATTTGTGTATTCTATTATAAATATCTTGTGTAACTGTTGAAGAAATTATCTAAATACTACATACTAAATGTTAATAGATGCTCTTACATCAAACTGCATGCGTTAATAAGTTAATTATCTCAATTCGAAATTACCTGAATCATCAAAATGCAGATCTACACTAAATCTATGTGCTTAACAATAATTTGCGTTCAAATAATAGTTATTACCTGTAATTTTTGCATATTTTTTCTTAGTTTTTAATATTTTCTATATTTTTAAACGTGATAAACGAACTACTGCATTTTTAATTATTTACACAAGAATTATAATTGGAAACATATATTTGAAATGAAATATAAATCGATTTAATCAGGTAAATTATTTATATGTATTTATTCCAACAGTTATAAGAATCTTTTTAAAAAGACATTACAAGATTAAATATATCGATAAGGTGTCATTATGTTATGAATTATTTTATTATAGAATATCTTATTACTTTTTAACTATTATATATTAAAATCTAACGCTGTATATGTAGTATTCTCATGGTCGTTACAATTACTTTTTTAGTTTCTATAATGATGAACATGGTCGAATGATGTTGAATAAGTGACAAACAAAACATAAAGCTATATAAGTAGTCATTATGTATTTATTATGTTATCGTAAATAGTAACAGTAAAAAGTGAATGTTATAAACGTAACTGATCAGTAAATTATGGAAAACAACTTTCAAAGATTTTTTATTTCTATTTATTATGTTTTTTGAAAAAAAACACAACTTTTATAAAAACTTTTTTTTACAGTAATAAATCTGTTTTAATTAAAAATTTTTTTAACTTCTTTTTAGATTCCTAAAAAAATCTGTCTACAGCTTTTCAAAATGAGATTTTAAAATCTGATAAAGGTAGGTGGACATAAGAATGAGCAAGTAACCAAAAGCTAAACATGTATCTTGTCTTATATTAATTATGTCAAAATATATAATTTTTCAGAATAAGAAGTTTATAGAGGAGTTTGTTGACAAGGTTCATACCACAAAACTGTCCCATCCTCGTTCCCTGTAATAGCTTTTCGACGGTTTCCCAGTTGAACTCTAGGATGCAGTGTTAAAGAATATGGACTTGTTATACTTGGGCCCTCCAGGTTATAGAGGGCGAAGGCCCTTGTTCCTTCCTCTCCCTCTGGATTAATCTTCAAAAGCATAGTTCCCCGAGGCTAATAGCCTCAAAAGTTTATCGGAGGTCTGCAGCTCTTCCGCCGAACCACGAGGAAACTCCAAATGCTGAGAAAACAATACATGTACCTACGGTACATACAGTACATGTACTCATTTACATAAATGTATTCTACACAAATGTTTAAATAAATAACGGCGTACAAGTTCGCTTAATAATTTCGGTAAGGAAAGAAAATAATCCGAAAACAAATTTTCAACAAGTTCTAAGTACAAGTTAATTATGATTAAAAATCTTAAATATAAATTTAGAGAAGAAAAATTTAAATTAGGTCCATTGAACTACATATGAAATTCACTTGGGGTCATGTAATAAAGATGAGTATAATTGAAATGTTTGTTAAAATTTGGATTAGAATTATAGTAGAATAAATGAAAAATTTACTAATATATTTGTTTGGATTAGAATAAATCGACGTGTAAATATAATTTATTTACAATTTTTTTTTTTTTAGAATACGTTTATTGCAAATGTATAGAATTTTAGAGGAATTATAGAATTATCATGTACGTAATTCAATGTTATAAAGGGATGAAATATCAAATATTCACATTTTGCACGATAAATTTTTATTTTATCTCAGATTATTGCACATATATATTTTAACATATAATTTTGGAGAAATACAGGTAAACCATAAAATATGTACTATATGATATATAATTTGAATATATCTAAGGTAGGAATGTAGGGAGAAAGACGTTAAATAGAAATAAAATGGGTTTTTCTCGATGTGGCACTATCTTATTTTGTACATTCATAATGGATTTTGAAGAGAAAGAATCATACTTTATAGCGATAGAAATAAAATGTTTTATTAAGCTTCGGTAACTTTTTAATAGAGCTATAAAAATAGTTGAAAACGTCATTTTTTGTCATAAAACTTCATTTATTTGAAACATTTGACAGCTAGGTGAATTCTACGGCGACACTTGAATTCACTATGTGAAAGGTAACTTATACTTAAAAAAAATAAGAAAATTATCGAATGATTTGAGACATATGTAACATCTTTTATCAACCCTCGGATGGATTTGAAACGTCCCCTTCTTAGCAAATTTAAAAAAATCCTGTAAAGATGGCTGAGACAGACAAGTCAATTGTAAAGGGGAAATTTGGAGTTTCGTCTCCCAGGGGATCGCTTGGCATACTGGGTACGTGAAACAATGGGCCAATGATAAAGAAAAAAAGTAAACAGAAGTGAAAAAGAGAGGGGAAAATGCCGAGGGTGATTATGACATGGCGCATACATCACAGGAGGATCGAATTCACCATGAATGTGATGGGATGAGTTGGGATGAGTTGGGATGCTATGGGATGGGATGGGATGGGATGGGATGGGATGGGATGGGATTCTCTTTCTGGACCGATGGTAACTCGAAGACCCTGACCGCAATAACCCCGTCGCTCATCGGCTTTTTTTCTGCGAATGTACGCCCACCCCCCGCCACCCGCATATCCGAGGCATAAGCCGGACATCAAAGACCGAATGTGATTTCTCTCTGTTTCAACATCCGATTACCATTCAACGACTTCATCCCCTAGTGTGAATCTGCTTCCGCTTGCCCTCACTCCCATCATTTATCATTAAGACAGATAAGCGCGTTCGTCAGCCCAATAATTAAAAACTAAATAAATAATGTGGCTTTTGATGCGATACGACTCATTTTAACAAAAAACAAAAAAAAAATCATACATTACGTCTCTGATAAAAACTTTGCGAATATTTATAAAGCTGTGAGGCTATCAGTTCGACAACACATTTTACCATATTTTTTGAAACAATAACATGAGAATAATTAGAGATCCATTTAAATATAAATATCTTAATTTAAGCGAAATGTAAAATAAATAATATATTGCTTGTTGCATTTGTATTATAATACGTATTATTCATTTACTTAATATCAAAACTGCTTTTGATTTAAAAGTTAAATTGAAAGCAATAAAGAAGATAATCAGATAAATGTAATTTACAGCTGGTGATGATTTTATATTAATAAGTATGGATACTATATATTAGTAATAGATAGAGGTGTAAAATATTTTTTTTGAAAGTAAAAACAAAATGATGTATAATTGCGTCGACATTTATAAATTTGATGTGAGATTTGATTACTAATTTTACACATTTAATTTGTACATTCACGTATCTACAAATAAACATATCTCAACTTATCAAAACATCAACGCAATTATAAATCAAATTATTTTTCTACTTTGATAAGATTTTTTCATTAAAGTTTTTATAAATTTAGATAAATAATTTAATTATTAAATTCAGTAGCATCATTAAAAAAATTAATATTTTAGTTTTTATGTGAATTAATAAATATTAATAAATTGTCGTATTTCTACTTTACACTCGCTTATTTAGAAATATTTAGACGTGACTTAATTAAATTATAATATTTGCTTATCCAAAAGTGTATAAAAATTTATATAATATATAAAATTTGTAAAGTTCTATATATTATAGTTTATAATTTTAAATTAAAATTTAGAGTTAACAATTTTTTTTAATAAAAATTAATACAAAGAAGTTTTTTACAAAACACAACTTGATTGTATATTTAATTATAATACATTGCATTAACTTTAAATAAATTAATTATTTAAAAGTTTATTCAACAAAACTAAGTTCATATTTATTCCATATTTCATTGATTTTAAAAGAATTATGAATTACACTATTAAGTTTTCTGAAAGAAAATTCAATCGTCTTTAAATTATTGTTAAAATGAAAAATTACATCATTGACTTTACTTTGATCATGGATGTACATAAAAGTACAAAGCCGTCATTTTATAGAACATCCAACCGAATGAAAACTAATAGTCAAGAGGAAACTAAAAAAAGAAATTTTTAAAAGTAAGTATTTTCATAGTATACCTGAATTGAAATGAAAAAATATCTGAGAATGTACGTATTAAAGCACTGATTTAAAATGTATTATAAGAAATTTTCAGAATTTTATTTGACCATTTTTGAGCACAAGACTTAAGAATTTAAGCAAAAAGTAATAAGTATAAATATGCTATATTTACGTATACAAAAATTAATTTATATGTATATAAATTTTGTACATTTATAATATTTATTTATTCATAACATTTATGAAATTATATGTTGTTGATATAAATGATAATTGTACGTGTAAAATAGTGCAATATTAATAGAAACTACCATAGCAATGAAGTACTTTTTTGAACGAATAACTATTCATTACTATAAATATATCTAAAACTAATTTCTACAAGAATAAATTTATCTTCATTCATTTTAAGTAAACAAAGTTTAAATATCTATTAAATTATAGATTACGTATTAGAAAGTTTACCTACATATTAATATTTAGATCATTTTTTAAATTTCTATGAAAACTTGACAAGCGATGCTATGATCAATTATACAGTTTCAATATCAATAGGATTTATTGCTAAAACTTATAAGAGGTCATTGACTTAGTAGGATATTAAAAAGATAGTGCCACAGCTCCTCAGGAGTAAATTATAAATCTTTAATCTACTTCTCTGAATATGTAATACATGAAAGTGAGGATGTAAGTACATCAATTTTCGTCACTTGCACATCACAGGGAGTCTACTCGAAACAAAATTTATTTTAATACTAGTTAACCGAGTTCTCGAACCTCTCGTGGAGTACGTAAGTACAGGAATCCGTATCACTGGCTCAAATATAATAGACTTTTCTATCAGTGACCATCTAAAAATAGGTAACTAGTAAAACGTGAGGTTGAGTAGATGCAGTGCTTTAAATCTGACAGGCAGTTAACTGCATCACGTCACGTCGATCAGTTATACGTCGTGTTCGGATTTTTTTTTTCCTCCTGCACAGAAGAACATTTTTTGGCGAATCCATGTACCTGTGTACTCGGTTGCCTGCACACGAATGGATGTGGATGAATTTTAAAAATAAAAAATACGAAGATTTATTTTACAACGGTAATATGCTACAAAAATTCTCTCATAAATTTGCTATTAAAATTCTTGTTCTTTATTGTATCGCACTCGTGATTTATGTGACATTTGATATGAAAGTAGTTTTTTATTGATCGCTAATAATCGAATTTTGTTCTGGTAATAAGTTTGATTCGTAATTCGTGACAAGGGTAGTATTACAAATGGCGCTCGGGAGAAAAACTTTTTCCGTGAAATATCAGGATGAATGTGTGTCGTTGAATTGGCGTAAACACCTAATCAACGAATTACAGTACTAATAATAATGACAATAATAATAACAATATTAATAATAATAATAATAATAATAATAATGATTCTAAAAAGATATATTTAGTACCTGTAAAAGCGAAATAATCACCAAGGTTACTAACGGTAAGAAATACACTTAATGCCCCTCTAAAATTTCTCCATTTAAGTATTTAGGTTTCTTCGGAAATAATTAAATTTGAGTTAATGAATAAGAGATAAAACACCGCTATTGAAGTTCGCGTTTTTAAGCAGCTTCCATAGTTACTCGCGTAAAAATGCATGAGGCACAAAAGGGAAAGAGCGATAGGGGAATGTTTATTTAATAATAGTGAGTCTGAGATTGGAGCCAACAACGCAGTTAACTATGCACTCAACCCGGTCGCAAGTTGCTTCCCGGTGGAACTCAGCCTCAACCAAGATCAATTCGAGTCGGTTGTTAAAAGTAAAAGCTCGTACTCCCGGCGTCTCCTCTCTGTCGCTCCCGTGCCCGGGGTACGAGGGCACGAACGCGGTGGTGTGAATCGGCTTTTCCGAGATCTCGAGCATACGTCTTAACGAGTCCATTAAGCGAAACAAGTTTTCCGACTCGAAAGGGTTCAGCCGCTGCTCAATGTCGGGGGCCCTCGACTAATTAACGATTCTGCGCGGCTCTCACCTGGACGTGAACCTCCGTGGCGAAGGTCCGTCCGTTCCTGCGTTCACGGGTCAACAAAGTTACGCGGACTAGGGATAATGTACACGGTGTTTCTTGTTTAAACGCATCTCCATGGCACAACTGCACTAACTCTTGCTTCTGGCTGGGCTGCTTTGTATGTACAAAGCTTCCTACTCAAGATGCCTTCCCCGAGTTATCAGGGATCACGCCCTTTTTCCTCAACCTCGCAAACCCTCGTCATGCATTTCCTCTCTTTATAAACGGATCTTTATTACGCTTTTTCACTGGACATGCCAACGCTTATTAAGATGCTTCATCAATCCTTATTTTTAAATTTTATTTCTTCTTGTCGATTGTAATTCATGATATAATACGATAAATTGTACTGTCCAAGAGTTCTATTGCTTTCGTCCTATTTGCATCTAAATAAACGAAAATTTTGTTAAACGTAAAAGAAAGGAGGAACACCGTCGAACTATTTGCTGCTCAGATATCTGCTTGGGAGATTTTTCTGTACGTCCAATTTACGACTCCACCTAGGGACGAGAAAAGTTTTCCTCGTCGGAGAGACAGTTCGAATTATATTATCCACCCCGATGCATATAAAAAATAAAGATTTGTTTGGATAGTATTTGTCTTTTATTCGGTTATTTGTGCACAGTCTCCCGGCAATAATGTGTAGGTGTATTTTTAGACGCATTTAACACTTCTCATGATCAGTGTACGTTGATATTGACATATTTTTGTGGATAATGACGTTGTGCGAAGAATTCCGCAATAGCATATCCATCCTTTAAACATTTACTTCCAAGGTTAACTATAATTATTAATTTTTATTCTCGAGCAGAGTGAAGAAATAAATTGCTGTTGCATTGATTAAAAATAAGTTAAAGTAAAATTACTGACAATTTCAAATAACAGATCCATATCGATATACCAAAGTGCAATAAGTACCGTTTTTAAAAACATTTAAAATAATTATTGTTTGGAGAAGGAATTATCGATAATTCAGATCTCATTGTGAAGGTAATAATAATTTCGCAACAATAAATCCCCGATCGAGTGAAAATGAACAATCGTTAATGTAATATGGTATAGGTTGGAGTATATTTCTCAAAGCAACATCGGCTTTCATCGGTATAATTATGGTCCGATATGAATAGTAGTCGATCTGAGGTGGAGGCTCGCCAATGAAATGTCAGTGGCATTTCACAAATTCGCGAATAATCTGTTGGCAAAATATCAGCGGCGCGTTTGGATCGGCGATCAGCGAGCTGTCAAACGAAAGAAGGAGCCTTCATGAAAGCACGCATTGCGTATAATAAACGCGCGTGAAAT
The DNA here is from genome assembly GCA_018907245.1 of Eupristina koningsbergeri. Lineage (NCBI taxonomy): Eukaryota > Metazoa > Arthropoda > Insecta > Hymenoptera > Agaonidae > Eupristina > Eupristina koningsbergeri. The sequence goes on from JACCHV010000050.1 coordinate 104,151, forward strand.
TTAGACACGTCGATAAATGGGAATTTCACCGGCTAAATTCTATCGAGAATCCCGGCCAAGTCTCGATGCAAAGTCAATCACAGGCGCAGCGTGCGTGCGTATTTTGGCAATAAAAGAACCCCCCCTTCCCCCTACGCCCCGCCCACACTTCATACGAGTGGATGCGGTTGCACAAACTGCAGCAAAGTCCAGGTTTATGCACTGCGTTCTATTGTGAATGCACGTGAAAGTGTGTTCGTGTGGGTGTAGGTAGCGTTTTAGCGAAAGTGCATGGGTGTGTAGTGCGACATGGCGCCTTTGCTCGATCTCGCCTATGTGTGCTTTCAACTAGACCCTTCAAAAGATGCTTCACTTGCTTATTCTACTTGCCTTATTTTTATTCTGCGTTTATTATTGTGTTTGCGAGGAAATTGAAGGCATTTCAAGTAATTATTATTAAGTGGATAGTGGTTATACTTTGATAGGCGTGCTATGTATAAAATTTGGTAGAAACTATTTCAACATAATTTTCCATTGTACATTTTTTTACAATTTCAATCCATTCACCATTCACTTCATTATTTTATCACTTTCATTTTCCATTATTATTAAATAAATAAATTATGAGATTGCACGATATAATTTCATTATAATCTCTTTTGAAACAACGTCTTCCTTCAAATTATTGTGGCAGCAATATTTATTATAGCTATTAATTTGTTATCTTTATTCTGAAGTATAAAGTATCAATAGACGACACGAGATAATTTTTCTCACCAATGTTATGTAAGCACTTTATTTTTAATTTCCATATATACATATATATATTTACAAATTGTTGCGTTAAATGAAAGCTTATTATTTTTTGAGTTCTATTTAAATTATAATATTTTAGATATTTATTTTTGGCAAAGCTATTGTCTTAATTTAATTTGTGCATAAAATTGATTTAAAATTATTTAAATTTTATTTGACTAAATTTCAAAAAAAAAAATTATTATACAACTTTTAGGTTAATGCATAAACTATATTTTGCACTTAATAAATTGATTCAATACATTAGTAGTCAAATTACTTTCGATAGTATAATAAATTGACAGAGAAATATATCTATTATATCTAATGCAAATTAATTTAAACATAATAATAGTTTTGTCACTTTTAATTTTTTAATATAATTACATACTATTATAGTGAAAGATCTCTAATGTCTCAAAAGATTAAAATCTCTCTATTTAACTTGTATTATATTTTTTTACATATACAATAGAATATTATATCAGTGTCATTTAAAGCATTACGATTTATTACTGACGTTGTGAAATTCTTGATATTATATTGTCTCTGCTTTGTTTCCTGAATATTAGTTGAATTTCTAACCAAAACCATTGACTGTACAACTGATTAAATTTATCATGATCATCTAAATGCATGTAACACTGACATTTATTCATATAAAGCGAAAACATTAATTTTTATTAAGAGTTCAATATTCATTAAATTATTTATAATTGTTCATTAAATGGTACTTAATCTTATTTAGACCAATGAATTGAGCATTTTTTTAATTATTAATGAAATACAGGAAACTAAATACATGAAAAATAATTAAAAAATCTGTAGGTTCATATTTTTTAAAATCCTACTTGAAACAATAAAATAATTTTTTACAAACAATTTTAATCAAAAAATATATTTTTTTAAATTTTCTATTATAAAATAAAAAATATTAATTTTAACACAATAGTATCAATAGACGAATTATATCTAAAAAATTAATAAGAAAATCCATTTTTATATAAACCGAATTTTTATACAATTTTCTCAGTTTTTATTCTGCCCACTCCTTCTCGATTTTGGTGGACTCGGGCATTTTCAGTCACCTTTGTCATATTTTTTTAGATAATCCAAAAGATTTTTACAAAATGCGAGGTAAAAGTTCTGGTGTATCCTAATTATATTTTTTGAAACCGTTGAAAAAGCTAAAATCGGATAATGCAGTGAACAAGAATAAACGAAGAAAATTTTCATATAATTTAATTAAAAATTGAATTGTGCTGAAAATAATAATCCAATAGAGTTGAAACTTTGCACAAATAAAGTGCATATAAATTACTTTAATTTCTCTAAACCAAATTTCAGAAGAAAAAAAAATTGATAAAGTTACAAATTTTTGATTAAAAAAATTTTTCTATTAATTTTGAAGATTTCGCGACATCTAATACTTCAATTGATTTGTATAAAAATGAATTTTCTTTCTAATTTTATTAATTACAATTCGTGCATGGATAATATAGTTTAGAAATTATAACTTTTTATTTTCTAACATAAAATGTAAAAAATACATTTTTTGATTAAAAGTATTTTAAAAAATGTATTTAAATAAATATTTTAAGTAAATTTTTATAAAATAAGAAACTACTGATTTTAACGATTTTTCATGTATATAATTTGCCTAATGACCAAATAAAAGATCTATTATTTAGTCTAGTTTAGAAGTATTGTAAAAGTGAAGGTGTTTTATAATTATGTAATTAATTTTAATTTATATAAAAACGCTATATAATTTACATTTTCGAGGAATTTATGAATAAATTTACGTCAGCTCATTTATAAAAATTATTCTACAAGCATTATTTATGTTATAAAGCGCTATATATGCTCGAGTTATCTCGTGGTAAATCAGTGTAGTTACTTTGTATCAATGGCTTGTTTTTCTTTTAATCGATATAATCAATGTATTAATATTTTTTTGCGGAGTTTACATTAAAAATTAAAAGACTGATATATGTGTATATATATATATATATAAGCTCAAGAACAGCTACATTAATAAGAACATAACGTGCCTTTTGCCTGTGATGTCTGCCCTTTGACTGCTATTGAATGAAAGAAAAACTTTGATGGTCTGCGATATACACATCTGAATTATGAAATGAAGCTAACTTTATGTGAAAAGTCTAATTAAAAGACAATTTATTGATATATTATTGATTAATATATGATTTTGTTCTATGCTTAGGTATAATATCATTTTATTTCTATTATAAAATTTTGTGTCTATTTCAGATTAACAATGAAAATGTTTCTAGTAATCATAAAGTAATTAATTAACTTTTTAATTGTTTTAATAAATCAATATTAAATATTTATAACCATCATTACCATTAATATTAAAAATTAATAATTTTAATTATATGTAAAATAAATGTTGCAATAATTAATTGATAATGATTAATGTAATCAATTAATATATATTTAAATATTATTTAATATGTTAGCATTGAAAGAAAATTAAAATACATATATATAGTCAGTTGTAATAATAATAAAATGTATAAGCTGTCATTAATGTTAATAATTAAACAAAAACATATATCAAAAGATAATAAAAAAATTAAGATACGTGAGAAATTTTATCTGCATAACATATTAAATATTATACAGATATAAAAAAAATAGTTTTTTTGTAATTAAACTTGGGAAATGCATAATTTGTCAGTCACTTAGATATTTTAATATATTGTATTTTGTATTTTATTCACAAAAAAAGAAAAGTTTTTATAAAATTTAATCATATAATTAATATTTACTTACGTTTAGTGTATTTTGTAATGTTGCCAGAAAATTTTATTGAAAATAAGGTATTTACATGTGCAGTTCTCTGTATTTATTTTCTCGTGCTTTCATATGACTCTACATTTGTTGATTAATGTATTATGTAAATTATTCAATATTTTATAATTGACTATTTGCATTTATATAGCAGTCATCATATAAAATGACAATAATATAAAGTTAAAATGATGATTAATAATTTTCTAAAAATGTTTTAGACATAATTGATATTACATTATATTGAATTAAGTTTTGTCATTCGAAATGAATTGAGTAAAAATACGGAAAACAAAGATGAATAAAGTATTCTTAAATAAGCAATTAATTACCATAGATCGTTTTATAGATGGTCTTACGATCAGATTTGCTTCGAGTAAGAGAGAAGGACGATTCAAATGAATGGAAAAAGCAGCCTGATGTTATAGGGAGAAAAACGAGTAAAGAGCTGGGAATTGGACGGATAAAGACAGCAGGAGACTGTCTTTATTCCTTTGTGTTAAATCGAGAACGTGGTTGTTTAAAAAGGGTCGAATCGCGCTCAACCGCAGTTAAGTGGACGTCGTTGACTTAACCCACTTTTTTTAGGCGATCGGGCTTACGTAAGGTGTAAAAACGAGTGCTGCTACTCTTTTTTCATGTTGACGATTTTGTGCTCTGGTGCTGACGATGATCTCTCTTTTTACAGATGCACGTACTTTCCACGTCTACGTCCACAACCGACTGCTAGGCTTTTCATAATTAAACTCAAAACTCGACGATAAAAGATTAACCAGTGACAAATATATTGGACGACCTGGACATACCGAAATAACTTTTCATTTCAGTATATTATGTGTTATTAGCAAACACGACACTTTTATTGCTTTAATCATTCACGCTCTTGTGTCCTCTTCGATATATCCAATTTTTATAATTCAATTTACACTTTTTTCCCGTTGGCAGTACTTTAATAATCACTTCGAGAACTTTATCTTGGTGAAACAGTAAGGCAAGAGCTAAATCAATTATTATTTACATTAATATTAACGACTTTCCAGCTTTTAAAAATTCTTCAATTTATTGGAAATATAATTCTACATTATATCATCATCATTATTTTGCTTTAGGTCATCTTAAGTCTTTTACGTATTTCTTGAAGTTTTTCTGCTTGAAAAAAAATTATTGTTTATCGTTCAAAATAGAAAATAAATAAAATGTAAAAATAAATTTTAAATATAAAGGATAGAAAAACAAATTGTTTTTTTTTTTTTTAAAGATAAGTTATTGTTATATTTGTATTTATAATCAAATGAATAAATATTGGAATAAATGGAATAAACATTTAGCTTTCAAACATTTCATATTTCATCAACAAATTTTCAATTTATAAAATACAATTTTTTGTAGCTAAATTAAACGTATGTACACTGCTTTATATACTGCTAATTATTTTGAATTGAATTTGTTACATATTTTTTGTGCCGAATTTTAAAATATAGATAAATCCACATTGATTACAAACATTGAGGTAAGGTAAAAATAAATTTTTTTTAAAGAGTGACGATTATTCTTATAAATTCTTACTCTTAAATATATAGATTCGTTAAAAAAATTTTTTTAATAAATATTAAATAAAAATTAATTGAAATAATTATTAAAAAATTGAAAGCTAATAATTACTACAATTAAATTCATAAAATACACAAACATTAAAAAATATTTTTTTTAATTCAAAATGTACGATAATTAATTTAAACGGAAATTCTATTTCAATTTAATTCATATTCATTTTGATATAATTTTTATGCATAAGTTAATATCAGCCAATGCTTGTAATCAGTGATAATTATGCAAAATAAATTTAAGTTTTGCTCTCTTATCTTCCTAACCCATTACCATTTTAGACAAGAAATTTCAAATTATAATTTTTAAATTTTATATATTTTTTAAGCAATTACAAACGTTTATATAATGAATTTGTATATATATTTACAAGTACGAATATACTATGTAAACAAATAAAAAATAAAATAAAAACTTGCAGAATAATTCTTATTAAATAGGTATGTGATTAATATAAAAATGTATAATAAAAAAGACAATAATTATCTAATCCATAATTTTAATATACTTTTGAGATATAGATGTTAGTGAGCTTGAAGACTTTAGCTTTTTGTTAGTTATTGTGAGATTCGTAGACTAATCTCTATCTATATCTATACACTTACAGATATTTTGTTGGATCATTCATAAAAACTTCAACCTTAACATAAATAGAGTACTCATGTAAAAACATCGTTTATGAAATAATGAGCAATAAACCCATATAGAACTCAAAACCATAGTCAGTTAAAAAATGTTGAAGGTACAACAACAATTATAAATAAATCAACTCAATATGTCAAATCAATTAATTGTAGTATTTGTAATTATATTAAAAGGTGAATTTTCAAAAATTAAAGGTAAATCTAACAAGTTCTTAAATTTTTTTATTAGTATAAACCGGTATAATCAGTGAAGAAACGCATAGCTTTTAAGTGATTATATAGGTATGAGGGAACAAATCAAAGGCTTAAAAAAAGTTGTTTTAACAGAATACAAGTTTCGAATTTCTTTCAAACCCTATGTATAGAACTCAATTTATATTTAAAAAAAAATATTCATACTTACATAACTACTAGAAAAAAGTGGATTTAGTAAAATACTGAATCCAAGTCTTCATTAAATAAAAAAAAAACAATTATGATCAATTGTAATGTATCAAATTCCTACCAACTCTGAAGGACGTAAAAACTTTATTAATACAAACTATGTAGTCCCTACTTCATCATATCTGTTCAATATTTATGAGGATTTCATACAAGATAAAACTAGATATTTTTCATATTTAACTACATCTTTTAGATAATGATTAAAGTAAATTTTATTAAGATTAAAAATTATAAAATTTGATTATATTTTCAATAAAAACATGAATTTATGAAACTCGATACAGGAATAAGAAATTTAATGAAATTGAATGAAAAATCAAGAAATAGCATTGATTTTTATTGATTATTATTTATTAATGGTTAAAAGTAATTTCAGCCGTAATTCAGTTATTGTTATTTTATTCACAAAAAACTTTGTTGAATTAATAAAATTGAAGAATAATATTTTTATATTTATTTAATGAAACAATAAGTAGATAATTTTCATTAATTAAAAGATATATTTTTTATCTGAAATTGCTTCATTTTTTAAGTGTTGATTCATGTCTACATGAAAATATGTATATCTATGTTCTTTTGTTATTATTATTAGTATTTTGCATAATTAAAAAAATATTTTTTACCCACATTATTTAAATTTTTTAAATTTTTCATGGAAAAGTAGTTATTTTAAATTACAATTATATATATATTAATTAATATATTAAAAGTTGGTCATACAGTGGAATAAATATATCATAATACTAATCCCTATGACAAGGATAATATTGATATTTAGCAATTTAAGTCCAAATCGTAACATCTGTTGAAATTGCGAGTATTACAACAATTGTATACAATTGTTTCTTATTGTAATAAAAATAAAGTGCAGAATCTTTTCCGCGCAAGTCACGTGGCATTTTTATTAGAAAGTAACGAAAGTAACAGAAAACGCTTTTCCGCTCATGGCTATTTTCTCGAAATACTCATTTTGAATTTATGCTCATTTTTTTCGAAGAAAACAGTTCAAAGTAAAGGTGCGGGGAAAAGCTGGTCCACTACAACAGTATTAGCAAAATAAAGAAAGCAGTGGTGCAAAAGATCCGTCGGTAGGTACCCTGTACAACCTTACATACACTCACACACATACATACACATTAAGGGATAAAGGCGTCGGGTTGAGATGTTCAGAGAGATGAGAGAGAGAGAGAGAGAGAGAGAGAGAGAGAGAGCAAAGTTAACGCCCACTTTAGTGCCGACGGCCACGATAAATTCTATCGAGTTTTCTCTTGGCTTCTTGCAATCTTCTCGCCTTGTCTTTTTCCGTTGCTATCTTTCGCTAATGAAGGAAAACTAGAAGTAGTAAGAGAATGGGTAAAGTTATACGTGAGAAATGAGAGGGATATATAGGGCTAAAAATTCCATACATAAGCAGAATCATAAAAGTATATGAGTGAATATATTCTGTATCAGAGAAATTTCATTCAATGTTGAGTAATCTTTTAATAAAATATTTAACATTGATGTAGGTATGTAAGAATCTATAAAATATATATATATATAAATAATGTTAATGATTGGTCAGATTAAAAAAAGCTTGTAGCATTATATTAATATTATGCTTAAAATAATACAATAACTACTTTATACAAGAAAATTTAAATATAATTAACAATTAAATTAATTTTCTCTTACATTCGTGTTTACATTATTAAATATAGATATATAAATATGAGTTTATATAACATAATTAGTAATTTATATGATAAAGTTTTTTGTTTTTAATGTTTAATATAATTAAATTGAAAACTTTGGAAATAAACAAAAATTTTTTAAATTAATTACACCTATGAGATATTGTAATACGTTAAAATAATCGTTATTTAAATAAATTCGTATAATATTTTATAATGATTAAAAATGCTAAATGTGTAATTAATGGTATGAAAGTTAAAGACAAAATTAACGGGAATCGAAAATCTGATTAAACACAGAATAATTGTTTCATTATCAAAAAAGCTGCAAGTTACTATTTTTATATTATAACTCGAAATTTTCATAAATATATTTAATTTTTTTAAATCAAAAATAATGAATCTAATAAAATATTAAATTTTACAAACATAAAATCTAGATAATTTTCAGTAAAGAACAATTATTTATTAATCTTACGATGAATAATTTAAACTTCGAGACTAAAATTGTTCAAAGTATTTCATAGAATTCTGCATTATTTTTTCTTGTTTGTTTTTTAAATTGTTTTATTTTAAACTTGATGGATAAAACGCTTAAGTTTAAAATGAAATATGAGTTTTTAAAAGTATTATAAATTACAATGTATATAGAAATGAACATATTTTGAAAAGATTGTATCTTGTGTTAAAATCAAGAAAAGTTTTAAACAGTTTCATGCATAATAATCAATTCTTTAACATTATTTATACGTATATCTATATTTAGATGTATCAATATTATTACTAAGTTTAATATATTTATACAAATCATTTTAATCTATCACATTTTACGTTGTATTTATATTTTTATCCATTTTTTCTATCTAATATGAAGGAATTTTATTTATAAAAAAAAAGAAAAAAAAAATAACGACCATTTAAAATCAAATATAATTATCTAAAAAACATTTATCATTTTTTAAGAAAAAAAAATTAATTCAATTTAAAAGTTTTAATTTATCTCTATTTAAAGCTTTTTCAAAACATATTAATCTCTATGTATCAAATTTCCTGCAACTGTATTACTTGACATTAATATGTGATGTGCATTAAAAGTTCAGCTATTAACATTAAAATGATATGTGAATGGAATAGAAACTCTGAAATTTTTTTCTGCTGTTTTGTGAATATTTAAAGTATTTTAGAATTTATATTTCATCGTTTATATTAATAAAAAAAGTTTTGAGTATCGAGTATTGAATAAGGTGCGGTTGGAATGAAAAGTATATAATAATTTAGAATTGTATCAAAATAAATAAATGATAGTAATATCATAAAAACATAAATATCTACAGCAAATAGAGAAATTAAATATTTAAATTTATTATAATTATTTAAATTATATGAAAAGTTAATTCAGATAGGTTCACATTAAATTTCTTGAATCAAATGTATTTTAAATACATTTCATGTTATACAAATAATTCTTAATGATTAAAACTTATGAGTACAACTTCGTACATAATTTGATAATCAAATATATTTACAATATATAATTTTACAATTTTTTCAAATAATATAGATTCAATACTAAAATCATAGGGTAAAGAGTAAAAAATTAGTAAAGACAGTACAAAAAATGTATCGTTTTCAATGTATTTACATTGCATAAATTTCATTTCAATATATAGGCATTCGATCACAAAATAATATATAAAAAATAAAATTATAATGCAATAATATTGATTAGATTGTGCTATTTTATTCCAAGCTGGTAAGGATGTTTAAGTTTCGCAGAGTTGATATCCGAATTGGCCGATTAGTAATTTCTAATGAGAAAATCGTAAATGACGGACAAGTTCCACTCGGGGACGGACAAGGATTACCGAGGAAGAAACGAAATCTTAAATCAAACGATAGGGACACCAGCAACTCAAGAGCCGCAGGAGCTTCGGAGCTGAAGGTGAGCGAAGAAAGGAAGATAAGAAACAAGATCCACGAGATGAAGAAGTGCGAAGAGGAGAATCGGGATGAGCTCGGCGCGCATGACATCGGCGTATCCTGGTGTTTCGAATGGCTCGCACGCGTCCGAGGGAGAGGGGAATCTCGCGGAAGGGGGGGGAGGGGGCGGAGGCCGCGAAGACACCCCTTTTATAGCCAAGTTAAACTACTTAGCACACCTCCCACAACTGCGCTTAATGGCGATGTGCTGCCCATCTTCGCCCTCGCTTTCCTCGGAACCGCTTTTTCCTCTCATGGGCATCCCCTTCCCCGGCGATTCGAGCAATTCGAGTCCTTCACGTGTCTCCCGGTCGCGAGATTGACTGTTTACGTGATCACCGGTTTCTCTCTACAAGATAACCTCCCTGGTTCGAGGTAATAATTCAACCGACCAACTACCAACTCCTACTGCCAGCTGCCTACTTTTATACAGGTGCATTAGTTATCGTCTATCTATTTATCAGTTGCCGAAGCATTTATCATTATCTAATATCGCTGGTGTTATATCGCATTCTTATTTATATCATATTATATTTCCTTATATGGCTGAAATATCTGTAATTGTCCAGAGAAATTAACTTTAATTTTTTATTACTTGACTGTTTTTAGCAAGACAAAAATTCACTGTCACATTCATGCACAAATGTTTTTCCACTTACATTGTTCCAGAAATTTTTTACGATTAGCATTTAAAAACAATTATGAAATAAATTATTATAATTAATTTTGTTTTAAATCAATTTCATTTATAATTTAATGGAAAAATATATTTTACTTTGACTGTACATGGCTATAAGATAAAATTTGAACCTTACGATACATTATATTTCTTATAAATATAAATTTGATTAATTTTATGTTTAAAACTGTTGAATAACAATAATCGTTAAATAATAATTTTTGACAAATGTATTTAATTTAAAAACGACATGGTTTTACTTATTTTTACTTTTATAAATATTTATATAAATTTTTGTTGTATAATATCAATTTTTTATTTTTATATTGATTATAAATCAAATAAGACCTAAAAATGTTATTTTTATAGATTATTATTTATTACTTGCTAGTAAAAATTAAACGAGAATATATTTGAAAAAATTATAAATATAGATACGAACAAGGGAAAGGCAAATATCTTTCACTGTATCAGAGCATTACATTAATTGTTCGAAGTGAGATATAATCGAATATAAAATATTATGTCTTGTCTCTCTTATCAAAGCTTACGTCTAGAGAAGGTGACGAAATTATATTTTATTACTTTAAAAAATAAAATAAAAATCAGATTGTGCGATTAAATATTTAAGGAATGTTTTCCTGCAAAATATTATTTATATCTAATAAATCAACACCATAATATAAATGGTTAGAATTCTACTTTTTCATTTTATATTTGTCACATTGTCAAAAAAATATAATCTATTTTTCAGAATTACTAATACTAAATTAATGTATTAAAGTATTTATTCAAAGAAATCTTTAATTCAATATCAATCATGTCGAATTTTCAAATTAAAAAATTAATAAATATTCAAGTGATTATATCAACAAGTGTTTAAAAATCATATATACATAAACTAAACTTCCATTCTAAACAGCATCTTAGAATATATATAATTCCTTTTATAATAAAATAATAAAATCATGTTTTGTTTTTAATAAACAAAAAATTACTGTTTAGAAATATCGCTTGAATTAATATGAAGGAAGTAAATCAAGAATATTAAAAAATGTTGGTTCAAGCCTGAGAAATATAATCAAAATTATCTGGTTATGCCAAGTGTATCATTCCTACATACTGTAGTTGATAGTTTTGGGTTCTCCAGTCAGGAGGTCTACAGCATTTCTTTTATTATTTTTTAACTTTTTTTTCCGTACATATGTACATCTGTCTTCGCCCTCATACTGGCATTTCGGGTTCTCGCGCACATGTGGACAAGAGAGAAAATATCTTCTCGAGGTTGGGCTACACTGCAGGTTCCTCTCTGAAGTATTATATTTAGAAAAGAACTGTTACTCCTTCCGCTTATGTTTGTATATACCTCTATCTATATATACATACATTTTATATATTAAAATAAATTCACAAGCATTTATTGCCAACTATCTAATTGGCAGCAATTAATATTTTTATAAACAAAATGTTTTGTTAAGCATGTATTATGATAAGAAGTATAATATTTATTGATAGCAATATTAATAATGAATAATATTATAAACACCTTATCATTTTATTCATTTAAATAATACCATTCACTAAAATTGCAGAAAATTATAAAATAATTAAATTATGTATAAATGAATATATTTCATAATATATATTATTAGTAGTACAAGATTTATTTTATACATCGCATTCGATGCATTATAAACATTCTTATTAATTAAACAAATTGCATGCACTAGAATAAATAAACAAATAAGTAAATTTGGACATAAATTAATAATAATTATTAATTATTAATTGTTTATATAAATTTACTTAAACTACAAATATTAATTAAAAAATTTAATTTTTCAGTTTAATAACAATTTCCACACATTAAGTCATCGTTACATTATCGGTTTCATTAATATTTGTACTAGAATATTTTGATAAACTATGTACATTATATTACAAAAAGATGTTCCATATGCATATTATTATTTATCTCATCAAATAAAATGATATCGGGTTATTTAGATAAAATCAGGAACAAAATAATGCAGTTTACATAACATTCAAGATCAAATTTAATCTTATCAAAGACTCACTTCGATTTCTTTTTTATAAGGATTTCGTTTTCTTTTTTTTATGAGGATTACATTTTCTTTTCCCTTTCCAGATTAATACATGAAAGAATCAATTTCCATTTAAAACCATTCATGATAAAGTTTTCTTTAAATATAATTTGAAATTTATTTTTTAAAAGCACAAAAAATATTTTAAAAAACTTTGTTGATATAGTTAACATAAAATAACATAATAATATTATCTAATATAATAAAATAATAATATCTAACATGATGTAAAAAATTTCGCTTTAACTTTGATGAATCCGATTTGATTTAAAATTTTTTATTGAAACCAACAGTTTTAAAAAGTTCATATTTATACTCGAATACAAACAATTATTTTGAATTCAAAAATTGATTTTTAGGAATTGAGTAATATTCATTGAATAACTTTTCAATATTAATTAACAGAACTATTTTGAATGAAAAAGTTCTAGATTTGAAATAGTAATAATAATAATAAATATGAAAAAATATAATTATAAGAACAACAAATATTTTTATAAACATTTTTTTTATTGATGAGTTATAGCTTCAATATGTATAGTAGCTTGTTCAACTACATGTAGCGCAGTAACAATTTTTTAATAATATATCAAGACTATTTAATATCAGTGTTATGAAAAATTAAAAAATCATTTATATTTAATTTATTTTCTATACTGCATATTACTAAATTATAGTTGAAGTTTTTATTTTTAGTTCATTTAAAATAAAAATAAATTTATTCTATATTTAAAGCACTTTATTCTTCTTAAAAACGCATTAATTTAAATATTTATCTTTATGATAGCAATATAAGATGTATAATTTTCTTATCATATAAAATTTGTATACAAAAATGACATAAAATTCTTTTATTCGCAGAGTAAAGTACTGCATTTTATGAATTTTCAAATATATATTTTATATAATTAAAAATTAAATTTTTTGTTGAAATTCTTTATTGACGTTCGACAGAAAAAGCATTATAATGAAATTAAAAATCAAATTGATGGATTTTATTCAATTGTCAATTCTATGAATAATCAAAAAATAACAATGAATAAATTATTATATAAATTGCATTTATTTTTATTTATAAATGCATTATTTTGAATTGTTGAATATTGGTCTTTGAAACATAATTATTTCTATTTTGTTATGATAAAATATTTTTTTATAAATTAATTTTTACCTAAATATGTTCATCATGACTTATAAAATAGTAAAAAAATATTGAATAACGAATTGTGATGTATATTTTGTTAATTTAATAGCTCTTTATTCATGTACTTCTACAATTAAGAACATATTTATTTTTTATAAAATTTGGATACCGAAAGAAAGTATTAAGAATATGAATTGAACATTGATAAATATTTAGTATTTATAATCATTTAAAAATTTAAATAAAAAATTAGACTTGTTTTATGAATTTAAAGAAAATATGAAGTTATACATACTTTTCTAATATTTATGTTTTCAGAATACTTAAAAATAAAAATAAATTTTTGGCCAATAAATTAAAATTTTTTTAAATCAAGAAATTGCAAAGAATTCGTACTTGGAATAAAATAGAATTTAGCAGACAAATTTAAATATTGAATAATTTACATATTATGAATTGTAATATGATATCGGATATAATATAGAATAATTTTGTAGGCTTCAAAAATAAATGTGTTTTAAAAAATGTTAAATAATGTAAGATAACGATACTTTATGTACTTATTTTATTGAAGGAACTGGATAAAAATCTGTATGTTGAAAGTTATTGTACATAAACTTTTACATAATTTTTAAAAAAATAAATTGAGAAACTGATTTTTTATTATTGCATACATTATATTCAGTAATAAAGCGTGAGATAATAAGCCACATATTTAGGCTTATAAATGCTTCAAGATGTGAAAAATATTAATGTCACATCCTGTTATTTTTTCAATATTAATTAACATAAATTTATTTTATTACATGGAACTTCTTATTGTTATATATATTTTTCATCCAATATATTGAAATAAATTGACAATATTAATTACTGAAAATGTTAATACGTTTAATCAATTACTAAGGTATTAAAAAATGTTTATTTTATATGTAAATATAGAAGAATTAATAAAATTTATTTTTATATAAAATTTAATATCAAATTATGATAATCTTTTTTTTGACCTCTTGTTACCTATATATTGATAATGTCGCTTACAATTTATAGAAGTATATAATTAAATAATTTGTAATGGATTTTTGTATATTTTTGTCATAAATAATTACTTAGCATATTTACTTAATTTTAAAAATAATAAAAATCAAAATAGTTTTTATTTGTTTATGAAAGTTATTTCTTAGTCAAGTCATATAAAAAAAGCTAGATTTAATACGGTGTACATATATAATTTAGAAGCGAGGCAGTAATAAATTCGTAATTAACTTGTGCTCCAGTGCTAATGAAAATTATTCAAAAATTAGTTATAAAGTATCTTAGAAATTAGGTGTGCAGAGAGAAAAATTTATGTATAATATAAATTTTAATATTTTGATCAACTAATCTCTTGAAAGCTCGAATGCCCAGATTGAAAGTCGCAGTTTGAATAAGGAAGGCTATTTTTTAACTTAATCTACCTTAGCAACAAATAGCAGTTCCGGAAATTCTGCGAGAGCAAAAACTTAAATCGCTAGGCAAGCGTTTTTGCGAAATCCGCCCATCGAAGTTAAACTTCTTTTTCCTCCAGTACAAACTTTCGACAGTTCAACTACGAGACATTTGCTCCCGGAGACACAGAAAGACTCTCTTATCACGCGTTACGCTCCAACTAAAGCTCCTTTTTCCCTCTTTCCCTCTTTTCCCTCTAGTTTTCGGTTTCACTCTCACTCGTCCTCCTCGTACACGTGTAAAACGGAAACAGCAGAGGGGTGGGGAGGTGTCATTTCGACAGACGACATCGTTCCAGGACTCCTATAACTCACCACCTCTCTCTCTCCTCTTCTCTTCCGCCACCACTTCCTCTTCCTCTTCCTCGCTTCCACAGGCGTAAACGGTTTCACGCAATATCATAAAGAACAAGGAGGGCCAGAGGGAATGAGAGGGACGAGAGACCAGCAGGACAACCGAACCAACTCCACTTGTACGGATTTCACTATCATACTCGAGTGATGTATCCGTTAACAGCAATGATGAAGGACTCGATTATTTCTGTTTGTCTTTCTTCGTTGAAACTTCATTTACTTCTTCACGCCTTTCTTTTCTAGTTTTTCTCCATTCCAACTTGCAATGACGGCGTACATGTATAAATGTGTGTGCATTCAGAGATCGTTTTTAATAAGTCTTAAGGGCTTCTCTATTCACATATATGTGCACTTTTATGCATGTGGTTATAAAACTTGAAAATATGAATTGGATGTGTAACTTTTGTACATGCGGATATGTACTTGCAAATATTCACGAAGAACATTTATGCAAAATTTAAAACTTCATTTTTGAGCTTTCCAAATGGAAATGAAACTTTTATTTTGAAAACTTCTTTTAGACTAATAAAACCGCATCTTAAATTTTCTTATTCTAACAAGTAAACTTTAATTTTAAATTAAAAACAATCTTATTTGTATGGTGCAACATTTTTTGAGCATATGTGAATGATTTAATTCATTTATAAACTTGATTAATTTTTAAAATTAATATTATACATAAATTTTATGAGTATTAAAGTGTATTAAATTAAAAAAAAACTGCTATTAAACATTTTGATTAAATAAACTTATAATAGTTTTTAGTTTAAATCGATTGATTTAGATTTATTATAATATTTTACAATATAGTTTAGTGGGTGCTTATCATAATATATATTCATATAATTTTAAATAATATACTTTAAATATTCATTGAAAATAGTAAATATTTTAAAATTTTAAGTTATATTAAATTTACATTATATTTACTAGTACTCTAGAAATTGAAGTGATTCCCATGATTATAGTATAACAGTAAATTATATTATTGCTTATAGTACTACTAGATAACACTTAAATATATTAAAAAGATAATTTAATTATGTTAAAATATTTATAAATTTTTACTGAAGAGATTGGATTCAATCTTTAAAAGTGGTTATCAGACTTAAAATAATTTTATTTTTTAAATTTTTTCTTTAATCCTGCATAAACTCTATATTTAGTTAAAATTTGTACTTTAATAAAATGAAATCCATAAAATAATAATTATATATATATATAGTACGTATTTTTCTTTGTAATCATGTAACTTTTGAATAGCTTGTTGGAAGTTTTAAAAAATATAATCTTTACATTAAGGGAATAATTTATAGCTGTACTAATATAAAATTAAATGAGATACACCGCAGAAAAATTAAATTTAAAAAAATGTAAATAAAAATATCGATTTTACCAAACAAAAGCTTTTCAAGTGATGTTTATATAATAAACGCTATCTAATATCTGTGTAATGTGAAATTATTTAATATTAAAAAAATATAATTTAAGAAAATAAACAGTGGCTCAATATATGTCAGAATTTAAAAATAACCTCAATAACAAATTATTCAATGAAAGAAAAGGGTGAAATAAGATCTAGAGAAAACTCAATATATATATGTATATATGCAAAGTTTTACTGGACATCACAATTTTTTATTATATATCTAGATGCAATCCCTTTTAGAATTATTTTCTTCAGTAAAAAATTGATGAACTCAATATTTTATAAAATATATAAAAATTTATTAAAATAATCCTGAAATATCAAGCATTTATAAATTTAAATTAAAAATAAATAATTTAGGAATATAAATTATCCTAGATAATATCATTATCTTTCATTTATCTTAGGATAATTAATATCAAAACCTACTAATATTTATATACAATTTAGAGTTTCATCAGAATCTTATAGAATTCAGTATATTTGTTATAAAACTTTATGAATTTCTAATTTTCAATGAAAATCATGACAGGTAAAAAAAGTCATTAATAAGTAATAATATTGCACCATAAAAATAGAAATCTTCTGAAATCATTTTAACCAGTAGATAAGTTCTAACCAAAATAAGGGAAAAAAAAGTTGATGTAAAATATAGAATGTAAATATATTTGTCTTTCTCCTTTCTTACATAATTGAGCATGACCAACTCTTTTCTTCTTTTATTCGCATATACTTAGGAAAGGCCTGTCGCCCTCTTTTCTCAAGTTATATTACCCGTGGTTTTCTCTCCTTTTCTCCGTATCTCTATTTCTTATATGAGAATATTCGCTTTGGTTTGTTTTATAAAGCGTAAAAACTGGAGTGCTCTAATTTTGAAATATAATATAAAACATAATTTACTACATGCATTGAAGAAAATATGTTTATTGAGAAAAAATTGATCGAAAATAGGATAATCATTATCATTGTTAGAAAAGATAAAAAAAATATGGAAAATTTAGATTGAAGTTGGCAGATCTCGGCGGATTTTTACGATTTTGATCTTGAAAACGCAAAATAAAACATGAAAATCCTGAAAAATATTTTGTGAGCAATGTCGAAAGACCCTTATAAAAGATTATATGATGTGAACTTTAAAATCTTGATAAAGTAAACAATGTAAGTAAAATAAAATATATAAATAATAAAGATATATAAAAAATAGTGTATAGATTGATTAACAGTTCTCCATGGGGAGAAAATGCGAAACTTTTAAAGCTACTTTTTCTTTTTAGCTTCAACAAATCATGTGGTGAATTTTACAATAAGGGTGCAAGCTATTTTTGTATCATTAATTTAAATGTGCATAAATACAATTCCTCAGATACACGTGTGACAGAAAAGCATACCATTCCGAGTAACAATGCAAAGAAACAAAACGAGGAAAATTCTTGAAAAGAAAGTTTGCGAACAGAACGTTGTTGATGAGAAATAATCGATGATATTTTAGGAAGCATGAATACATTATCAACCAGTAATAAAGTCAAAATAAAATTGAGAAATTGTTTTTTTCTATTGCTTATCTTTTTGCTTGAATTTTGAGTGAGTTAATATGTGAGAATAGAAGTAGAATGTATCGCTTACAATAACAGAAAATAAGATGATTAAATGTGACCAGAAATATAATAAAGCGTAAACAATAACACGATTGGATAAGTAAAGGTAATTTGTAAACTACAAAGAATCCGGTCATAAAAAGTTAATTTCTCTTTGAATTATGAAAGAATGTATAATATATATTTCGAAAATCTTTACTATATCACGATACATTTAGCAATGACATTCAGAACAATTGTATAAGAGTTTTCTTGTATATATTTCGACCATATATTGCTTTTTCCACATAATAATTTAAAAAAGAATCATATATCATATTAAAGTATTGGTAACTTTTTAGAAATTCTTTCTTTTTAATATTTATACATAACAAAAGTATGTTGAAGATGAAATACGTAAATGCACAAATTTTTGCAATTTCTTTTAAGTTTATAAAGAACAGGAATATTTTATAAAACTGTGTAATAAAAATTTATTATAAATTCTCGGATTTCTAATAAAGATTTGCATAAATATTTGAATAGAATTTCTAAGTTATTTTACATCAATTTCTGAACATTTCTTAGTTGAATTATAAATTAGATGCAATACTTATATTGAAAATATATTTTACATTTTAAATAAAAAAAACCTAATTTACTTAGAAAATTGCACTGAAAATATAACTTTGTGCTAGCAAAAATAGAAATATTGTCATATATATTGTTAGAGAATGTAGTAATTTTTAAATATTTCTAATTTGTTAATAAATAAATTTGTATTCTATAATTAATTTGAATTTTATTGTGTCAATGAAAAAGAAGAAAATCAGTCAATAATGTTTACTAGTACTTTTGCAACTAAATAGCATTTTCATACCTTACTTTTTTAATTTACATTTACCTGACACCAAGTATTAAGTTTATTTGAAGATAGAGGTCACTTAAGAAAATTTTTGTTTTCAATGTATATGATTTTTCCTATATTATCATTTAATTAGTCCCACTCGTCTTCAAAAATCATCTAAACACTTAATCCATTTTCATTATATAAATACAGAGGATAAATGTTTGAATAAATTTTACTAAAACGTGCAGATAATAATAAAATACATTAATAAGTTCATATCATACATTTCTTTATTAAATGACTTGGGATTTTAGGAGGTAAGCATACTTTTAAAAAATCGTGCTACTGTGTTGCAATGTACAACATTAAATAGTTGTGCACATCGCGAGTAATTGGGAGAAACAGCACAAACACTGATATTGTGTTACGATAAGGATTCCAAGAGTTAGAGGCATTAGGATTGCGAGTAGTCTGTCGGATTATTTACCAAGGGTTGAATTGCTTACGTACACGCGCGTAATATACGTTGGCTCTCTGACGTTCAAGATTCCATGGGTGCGGGGGTGGAACAGGGTGGAATGGGGGTGGAGTTGGAAGACGTGCCGAGCTGCAAAGGAAACGGATGCCGACGCATCAAGAAAGATGAAGGTGATCGCGTATCCGGGGCGACGACATTAACTCGGACTCTTGTAATTCGTCTTCCCACGGGGTCTCGAATCTCGATCCATGGAATCCGGGTGGATGCTGTGTCTGTGTGCGCCTTAATAAGGGGTGGGGTGTGTTTGTGTACTCGGGCCTCGCGCGGCCTTGCAAGTTAAATGACTAAATGAGGACTGTCCTCTTTTCGTGCATTCCAATTAAGGGAAACTGGGTTGATTACGTCACCGAATTTTATTTCCCTGGGAGAAAATGCGATCGATCGGAATCGGCTGCGAACGGGATTCGCACGAATTTCACGAGGGCATTGGCAAAAATCATTGATTAGACTTTCAATTTTTCTTACGTAAATTTAATTTTGCCTTCGAAAATGTTACTTCGACTTAATTAGGTTTTTTAATGACTTCTTTATATCTCGGTATCGATTCACTTTGCTTCTTTTTAGTTTATCTCATTATTTTTAATTGAAATATCTCAAAAACAAAGATTAATAATATTACGTATACACCCGTTATTACACTGTCATACTACCAGTATCATCTTTCTTCCTATACATTACTTTTTTTTCTTTTTTTTTTATTATTTTACAAGCTATTTTCTTATCGTACATAATGCATCAAAACAGTGTTAAAGGAGAGAGACATATATTTCCGTTAAAATTGCAGATTGTTTATTATGAAATGATTGATTAATTTAAAATACGCGAATTTTAAGACTTTGATCATAATTTCGTTCTTAACATTTATGTAAGATTATGAAAAGAAGATTATTATTATTATGCAATATCATTAAACGTTAAAGGATGTTATTATAGATAAACATTTTAGAGATTTTTCATTAATAATTATAAATAATAATGGCAAAAGTTCGTAACTATATTTTAATTAAGTTTAAAATAATAATTATTAGTAAGCAAATAAATTATGAGAAAGCTAAGATAAATAAAAAAAAAATGTATTAAAATTTAGTTTATAATTTACCGTAAAGTAAAAAAAAATTCCCAAGAAAAAAAATTGAATGCTTTTTATAATAGAGATGAATCTGTGGATTAATTGTTCTTATTAGATTATGTCTATTAATTACACAAATAATTACATGACGTAAATACAATGTAGTGCAATTAATTAGCGATACTGTATATGATTTTAGATGATTCAGTCAATCTTAACTGTTAATATCGTACCATAATATGATTATAAGTTTCGAGTAAAAACTTGCAGGATAAATTGAAATAAATAGGCGAAATAAATTTACAACTGTCGAATAAGCAACTATATTGGGAATTAACCTTGTGCCAGTTATAACGATAAGGTGAGTGCATAAATTGTGGAACACGCTCGAGTTTGAAGACAAATTAAGTACAAGCATTATTAAACTTGATACTCGGTTTATTAGTTGTAGGGGCTCAAAAAATATGCACGCTGAAATTATTCGCATAATTTATTCAACGAGAACGGTTTAATTATCAGATACGAGCCATAAGAAAAACTTTTTGATACTTCAATTTAGTTTGAGCATTCAATAGAATCTCAATTACGGGAACTATTAGTCACGCATTTAAAAATAGATGACGTATCGAAACATTCCTCGACGTCCAAGTCTGCAAATGTACTTAAACGTACTTGTAATTCACTCATAACCTCGATTATCAATTCATCGTACGTGTGCGAAAAAACAGTAGGAACACATCGGGGGGAGAATTTTCTCGAGGCCATCGATGTCAAATCAAAACCACGTCGAGTGGATCCCTAGGGTCTCCCGTTTCTTTCCGACCTTCCCTTTCCTCCCGGAGGAGGGGAGCACGGACTCCCGCACATGTGCCTCCGGGTTCAGCCTCCCTCTCGGTCCCTCCGAGATTATTTAAAATGTTCGAGACGGGGGGGAGTGCACTTGCGGAGGCTGGCCTCGCCTCTCCTGCAAAGAGGAACATGTGCGCTGAACTCCGACCCCGAAGGGAAGGAATAATCTCGCCGAGTCCGCCCTTCCGATTTTTCATTACGGCACGTCTCTTTTTGTGTGTGGCGGCCTTTGCAAACGTTGCTCCCCGACTAGGATTCATCAAATTTTTATTAATTGGATGTGTGAGAAGGAGCAGGTATTGTAGTTTAAGGTCGACCTCCTGCCGTTCGCCCAAAGGTTAAGCAAATTTTAATTAATGAAAAGTGACGTTTACTCAAGTTTACCCAGACGGGTAAGTAAATTTTACTTGCTTCATGTTAGTCACCTTTTTAAGAAAATTTTACTTCAAGCAACATTTACTCTAGATTTCGTTTTTATTTTACATTCAAACTCCCTTATGTACAAATTAAATAATTTTTTGCTCTTGGAATCCATAAATATATATTACTTTTTTGATATTTTATCAAGTAGGGCATTTCCGTAATAAACAAATGTATAAATCTCCATGCGACATTTGTTGTAATGTTACATCCAATTGATTAATAGGAACTTTTTTCTGTCGTTTCTCTTTTATAATAAACATTCTGACTAAATGTAAATTTAAAAAATTGTATTTAATAAATTATGAATAACTTGTTTAAATAATGATCAATAAAATTTATCTTAACTGATAGAGAATAATTTAAAAATATTTTCACGTTATAATAATGTTCGTATTACAGGTTCAGTAAAAGATGAAAAGTAATAGTCTATCGTCGAGTTGTGTTGGATTATTTTCCTAATGAATGATTGATTTGAATTCAGAACCAAGGGCTGTATTTTATTGCGTGTGATCTTCATCAAATTTAATTAATCAACGATTCAATTATAAGAATAGTTTATGGCGATATTTAAATAATTGGCAAATTACAGTGTACAAAATATTTCTTCCGTTTGCATAAAACATCACTTTTAAAATTAAAAACATACAATCTAGATATGTACATAGATTTTTTATACGAATAAAATGGAATTCAAACAACTTAAAAGAAAATAGCCTATACCACGGAATATAAAAATAATAGCTTGTGCGACGGTTTTTTTTTTATATGGAAAAAGGGAGTAACTACAAAAATCGATAGGGAATAAAATTTTCTTACATTGTAATAAGTTCGCCGGAAATGTGATTTCAGGAAGAAATGTGAAGCGTAAAACAGCATTTACAAATTTATTCTTAAATTATATGATATGATCCAAGTGCTCAAAAATGAATAACCAAAGACTGGATTGATGATCAATCATATTTCGTTTCTCCCTATTCTCTTCTGGCAATAAATTAATTTACCGAGGGCTCAGAAACACGACTTTTAAAACTACATTGCATGAAATTCGTAAAAGGATAACTTGGAGATTAATCCATCAACTTCTTCTAAATACAGGCTGACACCCGCAGCAAAGTACAAACATTTACTTGCGATTATCAATCAAGGCACACGTAACCCAGTAATTTCCGCCCTCGATTCTTCAAGTCGGCCATCTTCTTTTTCTCGACGATACTCTCCCCGAATGATTCAGACCCTTCGATGTTTGTCAGAGTGCAGAACGACATACGATTCCCCGCCACAACCGCAGCACGATTAATCAATTCACATGCAATAATTGCACGAGATAAGGGCGATGAAAACCCTATAAATATAAAATGGACGAGACGCGTCTACACCTCGACTCGATAATCAGATTTTCCAGAGATCAAGATTTGTATAAACGAAGCAATGGATTAATCCAAATGTAAATCCTTCGTTATATTCTACTGTAGAAAAGGAAATTAAAGAAAACTCAAAGATTTTGTTTTATTGAAGATGCACTTATATTTTAGAAATTTTGTAATATTTTTTAAATTTTATTCGTATTTCTTATACCTTAATGTACACATGTAGTAGAGTTCGCAGATTTGAAAATATTCTTGCGCAATGCGACGAATTGTGGAAAGCTCTTGTAGATATTAATATGCTCATTTTGAATGAAACATAAATTGAAAAATACTTTAAATATAATGAAATGACAATGTAAGACTTTTAAAACAATTTATTTCAACAATTTTTTATTGCGATAACAAGCAAAACTTTACCAATACTTTGATAATTAATGGCTTGTGGTGGTATGTACGTACAATGACATTATTAGCGATCTTGTAAAGTTCCAATTTATTTTTCACTTGACAACCCTTGTGAATATTTTAAATAATGATTCAAGAAAATTGAGTAACGAAAACGGGTTTTCAATAAGATGTTCCGAGATTACGTTAAAAAAGTTACACAAATTAGCTTTTTAATTGTTTTACTGTGCCCAATGATCTGTAATTTCCACATTATATTCATTTTTGTATAAGCTCGTAATTATTAAGGCGAAAAAATCTTTTCGTTCCACTTGTGTTATTAAGTTAGAGGACAAGTGTAAAAACGTGCAAGAAGCATGTGTTTGCACGGACTTTGAAGACTAGACGACGACGCTTTTTGTAAAAGCACACGTGCTTCGCATGTTGGTTATTTAAAAAAAAAACAAGTTCATTTCAGAAAAACAGTTCTGCGAACCGGCGTCTTTCGGAATACTAATAAGCTTGATACATTTATTATTTTAATTCATCGTTGAGCAAGATGAATCGAAAAATATTTTAATTAGAAGTACAATTTATATTAAAAGATTGATATAAGCAATAAAAGTATTTAGAACAGCTTCGAATAACACGATACTCTTTAAAATTAATGAAAATATAAAGTCAGTTTTATGGTTAACGTGTTTAAGTTTCTTTTAAACAGGATTTATTTAGAATACTTTTCGATACATTGGAATTTTATTTATTTATCACTTCAATTTATTTATTAATTATAATGTTCAACACCTGAAATGAAAGTAATATATTGATGTTATGCACAGATATTAAAAGAAAAAATACTTGAAGCGTATTGTGTATGTCATATTTATTTTGAATCTTGTAAATTGTCAAATATTTCTTAATATTTATGACATTGAAGAGGGTTTTTGAGTAGATTTCTAATTAATATGGTTTTTCTTAATGAGATCAAATAATGATTGTTCTAGTTTAGAATATTGCATAGAATGTTGATTTCGTTATGGATATATTGTTTTTGTAATAAAAATATTTACATATAAATGTGCATTGTATAAATATGTATATTTTAAATTCAGTGCGATTTAGAAAAAAATTTAAATATATCGAAAATCATATAAAGCATTTAAGCCTTTTTAAAGTACACCGTCGATCCGTATATTCGTGATTTAAAAACTTATCAAGGCCACTTTTAAGTGTCCCCAATTAAAGCTACATTAACGGGAACATCATTAAAACAAAGTGTTTTTAAAGGTATTTTGTTTTTATAAGTATTGAAAATTCCTCGAGGAAGTTCCGGATTGTCATTCAACGAAATATTATAACCAGTTGCATCGGGGTTTCACAGAAATTGGGGGATGAGTTCGGGGTGGCAAAGCAATAGGTCAGTCGGTGACAATCGAAGCAATAGAATCAAATTAACTTGATTCAATTGCTCGTTTGTCTTTCGTGTAGGTATTCCTCCCACACATCAAATATTGCGCATGCGTCCATGTGCCGTGAATTACCTTAGACTCGATCGATATTTTCTTTAAGCGTCGCCCTTACCCTCCCCCCCCAGCCCTTCAAATTTTTTAAGGTCGACGTGATAATCCGAACTCAATTTGTATTGATTTAGAGAATTATCTATCCCAGAGTTAAGCTTCTTTTGGTCTTTTTTCTTCACCTGGCTAATTGTTTAAACAATCAATTTTTGAATTTTCAAATAAAACATACCGAAATTGTAATATTTTTATAGTGATAGGATTTCAATAATAAACAAGCATCACAAATATTATTAATGTTATCAAAAACTAAATCTTGGACTCTCCAAAATGAGTATTTAAAATTTGTATTTAAAAATACCTATTGTTTAAAATCAAAAACACTCAATTTCATTAAATATAAATCCAACGATTGAACCTTCAAATGACGTACCATTTTATTTTCTAATTTTAAACGTGTGAAAAATAGGAGAGACAGTTTATCATAATAGTATATTTGCAAGCAATTAAGCACAATTTTTTGTCGCAGAGTAGCTTGTTACCACGTACTATTGAATTGCCCTCGTAACAGTTAATAGCGTTGTGGCAAATGAAGATCGAGAGTGAGAAAGGGGCAACTGGAGCACAAAAATGTGGGTAAAAAAATCCCCAGGCACAAAAAGCATATTCACGAAACTGAAGTAGCACATGGCGATGTCTCCGTAATAAGCCAACTCGAGCATAAGCCCTGGGTTTAAGTTTATGCAAGATCGAGTCATCCCCTCTCTCTCTCTCTCTCTCTCTCTCTTTGTCTCTCTGTCTCCCGCGTAAACACACCTCTTGAGGGTACATCAATCACCCTCCGGAAAGCCATGCAAAAACAATCGAGCAACTTTCCAGAAAAAAAGTCCCCAGCCTACGAGTTAGATCGGAGCACTCGAGTCCCTCCAAGAGGTTCGAGTGTATTTTTCAATTTGACCGCGAGAAAGGGATATGATGAGTCTCGGCAGCTCACTTATCACGGGAAGAAAAAAGATAGAGCTCGGCAGCAGATCTGGGAGAAAGTGAAAAAACGATAGATAAGGGGGAGGGGGGGCGGAATCCAACCGGGAAATCGGGGAGCCGGCGTTAGAGGTGTAATGAGTTATTAAGGCAACATCGGGGCCAAAATTGGACGGCACTTTGACTTCCTCTCTCTCTCACTCGTGCGTGTGTGGCTCTTGACAACCAATTGACATTGCGAGTTAACCTTGTTTTGCCTCACTTTACACATTACACGCACTGTTTCGTCGTGCGAGCGGCGCCTCTGCCTTTTATACGTGTCGTGGCACCAACACACTCACGTTAATTTAGACGAGTCACTGACTCCTGCCTCTTTTCTCTCTCGCGTACTTTGTAGCTCCTTTCATCGTCCTTTTTTTCAATTTCTTCGTGAGTCTTGGATTGTTCCTGCGTGCGTAATGTTCGTTTCATTCAATTAGCGTCTATCCCGACCACTGCAATCCGTACATTGTACATGCGATAACGCACTTTAAATCATTTCAATAATTGATAGTTACTAACTCGATCAAAAAAAAACAAGAAACAAAAAAATCTTCGTAATTGATGGACTATAACTGTATTTTCTGCTTATTACAGCAGTACATTCTGGGAAGCTCAATCCATTATCTTGTTATTAAACCCTTAAAAATTATTGTTAAATAGTTTAGAATCTTGGCAAAAACTATTTCTCGATCTCAGTAAATTAATTTAATGATATTTTAAGAATACTGCGGTTGATTAATTTTTACATAAAATTTTATGCATTCTATTTTTTAAAAAAGTAAACTTCTGTTTTTATACATATGAATTCATTTGCAGCATTATAAATATAATTCTATTACATATTATTATTTCTTATTTTATCTTAATTACTTAAACGGCTCATTTAAATAATTTATACTGTGCTTAAAAAATCTTTAAAAAAAATGTCTAATCGTATCAATAAAATTAAATTCCGTACATGTATTAAAACTTATATACACCTTCTATATTTTTGTCATATTCTTTTTTTTTTATGTTACATATATTACACATCATATATTAATTATAATACAATTTATTGATAAATATTATTCTTTATTTATAATAATTATTATTATTATCAATCTATTTTCAATTAATTTTCAATATTTTCTGTGCAAGGAAAAAAATATTTAGCTTAATAGAATTTTTATAAATTATTTTTATAAATTTTTATAAGAATAAACACTACTCAGTGTTTTATATGTACAATTTTTTTATTATAAATTTTTCTAAACTGTTGTTTTTACAAATATTTTAGAATTATTTTTTCTATTAAATTTTAATATATTTCTTAGATAAAAGAATTTTTCAAAATCAATTGATGGAATTTATTCTGGTTCAATATAATACAGGGAATGAATCAAACCAATATTTACTAATATTCCAGGGACAGATAGAAAGGTATTCAGATATTTATTATTATTATATAAATTAAAATATTATTAATATTCATTGTTAATAATTAAAATAGTCTATGTAATTATAGATTTTAATAAGAAATAATGTTACTTGAATAAACTTTAAATATTTTAAATATTACAAGTGGTATATAAATGCAGTGGTATACTAAATTTTTCTGAATAAGAAATACACAAAAACAGATGTTTAATGATGAATCTTGTTACAAGTTCTCGTCAATTTACATTCATTTTTTTTCTCTTCAATTTTTTTATCTTTATGATTTTATCTTTATTAAATTTTTCTTAAACCTTCATATAAAATTCTCTCTATTGTGTTGACTCTCTCTTCAGTGTAAATTTCTCATTCGCTTTTTTTGTTTGTTCATTCGAACATCAATCTATTCATTTGTACTTTTATAAGTTGTAGCTATTCTTATTATGCAATAAACAGCTAGAAAATTACTAATTTATTTATATAATATGAAATTTTAAAAGCTTTTTTTTTGGATTCTTAAAAAATTTTTATTTTGTGCTTGAAAGGTATAGACAAAATTCTAATTTCAAATTATCCTTTAAATTTAATTGGTTTTGCATAATTTTATGAACAATGAATGATTATTATTAAAAATATTTTAAATAATTATACTTTTAAGCAGTGAAATTTAAGAAATAATATTATGAAATTATTGTTCATTACCCTAAATAAGGTAATTTTATGTAAAAGTTGTGAAGGTTACATTATATCTTCAAATTTTGCTTATCTGCCTTAAAACTTTTCCTAATTTGATGATTTTGTTATTTTTTATTTAGCTCTCTTTTATATTTATACGTAAGAATTCATTAGAGCTTAATCATTTTTCTCTATTTTTCTTCCGTGCCTCTTTTTCTTTCTCATTCTTTCTCTCGCTATATTGCTATTTTGATACTCTTGTTTTAAGAGATATACAACGAGATACTCTTGAGCTTTTTTTCAAAGTACATCTGGTTTATAATGTAATAATTATATATCAAGATAAATCTTTAAATAAAGCTTGAACTAGATTTTTATTTTAAAGATAGTGTATAAACTATGTCTTAGCAGTGTTCTGATTTTAAAAAAAAATTTATGGTAGATAATGATTTAATTTATTTTCTCATAAATTTCTTTTAAATCAAGAATAAATGTAATACTATATAACATAGAAAAAATGAAAAAGATTGAAATTATTATAAATTCTAATTCCTTAAATTAACATCATTCATTTAAAAATTTTATTTATTTTTAGCAAATATGAAATAACCATATTTATTCTTACTAAGTATCAGTAAAAAATTTTTACTTTTAGAAAATTTACTTTAAAATTTAATATTTTCTCTTTATGAAAATAGTAAAAAAAAAAATTTAAATCAATTCAATAAATTTTTTAAATTTATGATCAAATTTTAAGATTAATTGTTAAAATACTTTCAAAATAATTGTTTTAATAGTATTTAACATTTTTTTTTAGATTTACTTAATCAAAGTTTTCCATTCATGAATTTGTTAACTTAATTCTATTCATTTATATTTCATGACAAAGAACTACTTTAAAAAGCTTATATTGTTAATATTTTTTTAATTAATCTAATTTATAAATAAAAATATGTAATAATAAAAATCTCTGTTCGAAATGCAATTTCTTCAAGTTATACTTTTTCATAAAATTTAATTTATCCGAATAAGCTTTATTGTGATGAATCTACTTTTATTTTACGCACGTCTTAAGAAACATACAGATGGTCAAAATTGAATCTACTTAGGTTAATTTTATTCATAATTGACTTCATTTAACTAATAGTAAGACGATTCACAAGATAATTTAATCTTAAAGTTTGATTGCTAAAACGGCGGAACGTATAAAGATAAAGATTAACCATAGTGCATACAAAAAGATGTAATAGAACATCAAATATTTTTTGTATAAAAGATACTTTAAGTGATCATGCATCTTATAATTAATGCTAACACTAATAAATATGTTAGAAATTTAATGGTTCTTCAATTCTTATAAAGAAGTGATTAGTTTTTTTTATTAATGACCTGAATGATTTTTTAATTTTACTGCAAAACCAGTGTTTCATCAATAAAGTAGTTCTAGGGAGTTTAAAGAATAGTAGATCTTGAGTAAATTTTCAACATCGAAGTAACTAAACTAAGTTTTGTAATCTTGCACACCTCGTCTCACAGTATGCGGCATTTGTACCCCTCCCCTCCACTACCCCCCGGTCCAAGGTTCATGTCCTATAGTTACTCATCTCGTTTTCCTTACTTATACACATATCCAAGGTACTTAACCGCAAGTCCTTTCGAAATCTTCTACGACAACTTCGTGATTTTTCAACAACTTTTTCTGCCGCACGTCCCATTTTAGGTTAAATTTCAAGGCGGATGCTCGATTTTTCAGGCACAATGGTCTTTGGCTCAAGCTTTATTGATATTTGTGCTCTTTCACTACTGAAAACTTTAAAAAAAACTTTCGACTTTCTTTGGCTATTTGGTATTTTGCCAAAATTGGAAGAGAAAAAGAAGTTCGCGCCCTTGCCGACTATTTTATAATGCCGACTTCATGCTGAAAAATTCATTGGTTGGACGAAAGAGAATTAAAGCCTTAGTTACTTGTCAGCATTCGGATATTAAAATGCTTTTAAAGAATGGCTAGGTACTCATTAAAATTGTAGGTCATCAATATATATGTATATAAAAAAATTAATGGTCATCATGAAAAATTAATCACTCCACCCTTCAACATTACTTCAAGACAATTTATGTAACAATTACATAAATTTCAAATTTTTATCAATTTAAAAATAGCTTCAATATTTTATGTTCAAAATTAAAACAAAAAATCTTATAATTGACACGTGAAAAAAATATTATTATACAAATTTATTGGCTCATTGGATAAATGAAGATAAGCAAAGTTTTCAAATTATGCATGTACCACTGTATACCACAAATTCAAAATTTACCTTTACAATAAAATTTTTTTTTTTTTCAATCGTTATGAAAAAATCCAAAAAAATAAATCCATAAGGTAACATTTTGATTCAGTTTTACGACATTCCACATCTTATCATGTAATACGTCATAAAAAAATATATTAGGTGTACATTTTACTGTGCATGCAATAAGAAAATTCTTTAAATCTTCTTTAAACTATACATTAAAAAATAGTTTATTCTTGATTTTTTTAAGTGTATATTACAGGGATATTATAAAAAAAATTTAAACACGTGAAACTTAAAAAAAAATAATAATTATAAATGAACATTCCTAAGTAATCGATTAAACTAAAATTCCATACAGCAACCTAAGAGACGTTATTACTATACCGATATTATTATAAGAATGCGGTACATTATCATTCGTACTAAAAAGAAGAAAAAAAAAAAATAATAATAATAATAATAAGTACAAATGAAAAAACGGTATCGTCATAGAAATAGGTCGTGAATCGTTATTCACAAGTGAATTTGGATCAGAACTTGACATATTTCGTGTTTTCTATAGTGTTTGTGAAAAGAAAAAGCTCATATTCCAGTAAAAATAATTCCAACAACAGGAGAGGAAAATTAGGAAGAAATCTCTCGCGATTCACCGACACCTGTCAATGAGAATGCGAGTTGCATTCACAATGGAGATAAACGTCTTTATGTACTCGAGCTACTATTTCAGTGTTTTTATTTTATTTTTACTAAAGGAAGAAACAGTGGGATGGAATTGAAATACCCCTCGCTTGTTAATTTTTTCTTTCTGTTTTTATTTTTAGTTTTTTTTGCATTTAGTTGCTTGTGTGAGGGAATGGAAGTGTAAAGTTTCGTAGGTATGTAGATTTCTTTTGCAAAATAGGAGTAGTTTGAATGTTACAAATGCGTGTAAGAAAGCGAAAGCATTTTGGTTATGATAATTGTGCTTTAGCTGAGAAAACAAGTCAACGATAAAAAAAAAAAAACAATAAATGCAGTGTGAATTGTACTTGGAGTTACTTGAGAAAATATTGTGCGCTAAATAATGCACCTTTATAATTGAAATAATCAGGCTATCACAGAATATAAAATTGTATTAAAAGAAATTTTATATTAATATAAAATAATTTCTTTGGCATTATTTTATTTCAAAAGAATTTTTTAGACATCATTAACAAATATTTATATTTAATAATTAATATAATCAATCACAAAAAATGACGGTAGATTACCTAACTGTAATTACTACAAAGTAAGTCATAAAAAGACTTTGGATAATTTATGTATTGTAATTGCTAGTCTCAATTGGCAATTTTACAGTATCAATTAGAATTCTAAGAATACCAAATACAAAATATAATCTTAGTATTTATCAATTATAATTTTTTTCTAGGTATGAATAACTATATTAATTATAAATTTTACGTGATAAATTTATTCCTAAGTTATTTTCTTCTATATTTATAACAAATGTTCTTATAAAGTTTTTTCGCAATTATGAAATGAGGTCTAATGATTTTTTTTGATTTTTAATTATGTTTGAAATATTTTATATATATTGATTTTATAAAAATTAATATATTATTTGTATATCGGTGTTTTAATATTTTAATAATTATAATTACTTATTTTATATACGATATTAAAACTTTTTTGATTCTCAAGAATTTCTTTAACCAATTTTCAATATTAAGTGAAAATATAAACTTTAAATCACCTTAAAAAATTTTTTGTCTGTTTATAATAGTATTTATATTTTAATTTTATAATAAGATATTTATAATATTAAAACAAATAATGTATACGTATA
Organism: Eupristina koningsbergeri; assembly: GCA_018907245.1. NCBI lineage: Eukaryota > Metazoa > Arthropoda > Insecta > Hymenoptera > Agaonidae > Eupristina > Eupristina koningsbergeri. The sequence continues at coordinate 137,099 of JACCHV010000050.1, forward strand.
GTTAATTATATAAAAATAAAAAGAAATAATATTTTCTAATAAAATTAAAAATATTTTTCTTATAAATAATGGTTATTAATTAATATGTGTAAATATTCAAAACATTTTTTTTAATAAAAATAAATACAGTTTTATACACATAATAACAATTATTTATTATTTAATAAATATTACAAAAACATTTAGCTTATTAAAAAACAAAAAATTTAAATTATATTTATTATTTTTCATGCGATTGATCTGTGAAATAAAAATATCTTTTATTCATAAATGCACAGTATATAAAAATACGCATATATTGTTTATTGGTCAAAATTTAGTAAAAATTATATGAATATATTATTTTTATTATACCTTTGATTACATGTTCTTGAATATATTGTATGAATTCAATGTAGTTACACAAAATAGAAATAAATGAAAAAATTTTGAATTTTGACTTAATTATAAGACTGATTGAAAACAAGTAGAACAAAATAATAAGATATAAAAAACAATAGAAATATAATGCAGTTCTTTATAAAGAGGAAAACAATTTAATGGAAAATAACGTATATGAGTAACAGGGTGTGATTCTTATTTTTCTTTGTTTCGGTCTTAATCAGGTCATGACGGATATTTGATTTCAAAAATAGTATATAAAAAAAAATTGAAATTGGAAACAAATTACGTACAAACATAACATAGAAAATTGAGGATAGGATAAAGCAGAGAAAAATGAATCCGAGATTGAGTCTGGCAAAAGCGTTTAAGAATTTGTGTGTACATATATGTGGATGGTTCTATACATATGGTTGTATGCATATACATGTATGATAAAAATTAAATAGGGCTTTTATTCTTTAATTTTCAGAGTTATACAAAAATTTTTTATTTAATTACAGATTTAGTTATATTCCTGAAAAAATATGAAACTTATGTAAAGAAAAAATTATAAAGATTAGGTATTGTTCTTTTAAAAATATTATAATTAATAATTTTGAACTATATTTGTATTTTATACAAAATAATATGTTTTAATAAATATTTTTAAGCGAGAATAAAAAACTTTTTATATTTAATAATTTGAAGAAAAAACATAAAAAAATTTATAGAATTTTTTCATTTTTATAAAAAAGTATTCAAGCAAGCTATTTCAAATTTTAAAATTAATATTGTATTTTATAGCCTCAACAAACTAATACAAGTTTTGAATCATTTAATAAAAATTACGAGTTAAATGACTGTAACACTGAGCAATGAGTTCTTCATACTTATTAGCAGAGTGCATATCCATTTTGTTATAAAATATTGTGTTATAAACTTTAATAACTCGTTAAGTAAATGTTCCAGACCTTATTTTAGTTAAGATAATAAAGGGTAAACTTTAGTTTAAGCTGGACAAAAAGTTACAAACGCTAATATATATAACGTTAATTTATATAAATATACTAAAGATGTTTATTAATACAAACTAGTATTATATTACTACTATGCATAAATATATATTATTAATATAGCAAATACATTTTTCACTATTACGTTAGTAATAAATTTAGTGGATTATAAATAATATATTTAATTATTGTATAAATTATTTTTACGGTTATATTTCACGAATATTTTTTTGTGAATAATTTATGGATATTATAACAACTTATCTATATATTTTCTTTTAAAAACTTGCATTTTTTTTATTTATTTTTTACTTTTACATTAATTTAAAATATTTAGAAAGTTAACATTTTGAAACTTCTATTTGCGACAATAATATTATTAAATTATACACTTACAATAGAAAAGTTCTTATCTGGATAAATGATAGTAATTTTCTGTTACCTTACGTATGCTAGTAAATTACTTTAAAAAGTAAAGTAACATTTTACTATTATCTTCTTTAAACGTAAGATTAATAATTTCTTATTTCCTTATATCTGTATTTTTAATATTTGAATGATCAATATATTTTAATATATTATTTCATGGTTATAATCACAATATGTTAAAAATTTTATTTAAAAATGTTTGTAGTATTTATTTTGCGAGACAAAAAATGTTTTATTCGTAATAGTTAAAAATAATCCAAATATTTAAAAGAAACCTTGAAAATTTATTTCCCACAAATTCAATGATCTGATTATGATCTTTACCAATCAATATCATATAATTCTTTTTAACATAATAATACTAATATGTTTTCTTTTATTCTCTTAATATCAATGAAAGTTTTACTTGTTTTTGCATCAAGCTAACTGATTTAGTGGTTAATAGACTTCATTGAGAGACAAAGGGTAAAAAAAGGAAAAAGCAACAGAAAGGCAAAGGGCGAATTTCAAGGCGCTTTCCACGAACTTCGCGCTCGTTTGCACAAGTTGAAAGAAAAGCGTTCTTGAGAGTTTTCGTCACGAAAACCACCGAGTGGTACACAGTAGCCAAGTTTTTGATTTGTTTATTTTGCATCTTCAGAATTCAGGTGAAGAAAAAGAAATAGAAGAAAAAGGAGCAAAATCCGTTGTATTTGCAACCTAAGATACTTGTCTGTTTCCAACTTATTATATATGTCTATTCTTTTTATATCTGTCTCTGTTTCTCTTCTGTTCTTCTCCTAATGTTGGAAATAATTATCAAAATATACAATGGTAAGTTTTAAGAGGTTAAGAAATATATTTTATCACAGATTATACAAGTAGAAACTTTTCAGCATTTTAAATAATATTTTGTATTTGAATAAATTTTCAAGGCTAAAAAGAAAGAAAATCAATTGAAATAATATAAATCATCACATTTCTAATAAAGTCTAACTAGTATTCTTGAAAGAAATGTTCAGAAAAATTATAAACGTTTTGGATGGAATTGTAAATGGAAATATCTTCCATATTGAAAAGTTATGTATTCCCATTTTTTTACCTGATTTGTATAATTACTATATTAAAATTTTATAATTTCTAAAAATAATTTACTTAATTTTTTAGATGCGTAGCATTATTTCTTATATGTAAATCTTCTCTATGTACATACATGTACATATATATATTTTTTATTGAATAATCTATTATTTTATATAACTCTATATGTTGAGTTTCTTTTATTAAAATTTATTCAGGATATATTTAAATGCTTTTAATAGATAGTTAATGATAAATTATAAAAGATACTTGTCTAGTTATTTTATATTACTTAATATCAAACCATATGTTATTGAATAATATATTAGAAACTTGAAGTATATTGTTTTCCAATGTTAAACTAAGGTAATGATTTATTCTTTTTTTATATTTTTATTCAAATATAATTAAATAATCTTAAAGAGTATAATAATAATTGTTTATGTATAATTTATAATATATAGAATAATATTTTTTTTTTACTCATGAAGCTATGAACTTCAAAGTTCTGAATAGATATCAAGTATATCTGGATGAAACTCTTATACGATTGATATACATTAAAAAATCTTTCAGAATATAGAATTGCAAAAAGAAAGTTTGTAATAAAAATGTATGTATTCCCTTTATACAACAGGAGAGTAATATTCAAAACGTAAAAAATTGAACTTCCTTATAGAGGAATATATATTACTTTAAAAATATTGTATAACAAAGTATAATCAATTGATATCCTTTCTTTATCGATCACGAATAAAAATAAAGCTGCAAATATATTTTTGAACAATTTACAGTATATTGGATAATCTTGTTTTTTTTAATTGTTTTGAGTACCATTGAAATCATATGTAAAGAAACACAGCATCAAAAGGATAAGACTTCGCTTAATTAGACAATAGATTAAATTGAAATAAAGGAACAAATATATTAATTTTTTATATAAATATTTGTCAATGTGCTTGAATATTACGTTTAACTGTAAAGAAAATCGTATATTAAAGCTTAAAAAAAAAAAAAAACTAAACTTGAAATAATTGAAAATGATTTCGTAGCATAATAAAATTAAATGTTAATAAAATATTTAAAAAATGAGTATTAATAATATTTATAAAGCATTACGAAACAGAAAATAACTTTCATTTCTTTGGTATTGGTATAATTCTCAACTCTCATCTCTTTTTAAATACTTTCTCATATGAACATTCTTTTATCATAATTTCAGATGCTTGATATTTCTTTTAAAATAAAAAATACGATTACTGAATCTCATTATTATATACTGTAATTGTTTTTTAATCTTATTTGTAAGTATTATAAAAAAGATAACGTGAACTATTATGCATTAATAATTTATTCTTATTATTAAAGTCCAATTTTTATTATTTATTTTCTTTATAACAAAGTTATTTCTAAATTGTGTTTGTAAAAATTTTAAAGAAACAAAAACTATTGAATTTTAATATTATAGAAGTAGAATTTGCGAAATTTAAATAATTCATTCTTATATTTACATTATTTTTTTAATTTTTTGAAACGCGTTAAGTAAATATTAATACATTCTTATTTATAATACAACAGTTCTTACTTAAATTAAAAAAATAAATAAACTATTTAATATTAAAATCAAAGTTCTCGTAAGTCCCCTACTATTCAAAATTTTTTGTAAAATTAAAAAAGTTCTGGTTAAATGTAACATATAAACTTTTCATTTTAAAACATTTCTAACTAATTAAAGTTTACAATAGCTGAGTAAAACAGAGTTTTATGTATACGTAATGAATATTTTTCCATTCCTCCAGCAATTGTCGTATCTACCTACTTTGTATTTTTACTCAGAATATACTAAATAAATACCATTTGAATAATAGGGTAAATTAATTAAATTGTTTATGGTCACATTTATAGTGAATAATTTTAGCATTATAAAATTTCATAACTAAGATAACAATTTAATAATATTTTTCTAAAATCATGAATAATCAAATAAAGCAATAATTCTGTTAATTGAATTAAGTAGTTCTAATTTTTAACTTATAATTTTTTTTATAATATATCAATTAACAAGATTCTTTTTATGTAAATTTTACTTTAGAATATTACATTAGCAATACTACTTGAATATTTTTATGTTTTCCATTTATGTGTTAAAACATTAAAAATTTATTGTGATTATGATTGTACTACCTAAAGTTTGTTATTTAATATATAAAAATGCAATTACTGACATTTATTAACTTTTCTGTTAATAATATTTACTCTATTAATATTACAAATAACATTTATGAAATTAATTGATTTTTCATAGAATAGCTGATTAAGAATTTATGTTTTCAATGTAATAATATATGTATGAAATTTTTTGGTCCAAAATATATATTCATAAAATACTTCAGTTTATATTTTTTTTTTTTTTAAATATGACTTTCATAATATTGTTCATAAAATTCTAATATGATTTAAATTAAAAGAAATTTTTTCTAGCATGTATATATAAAACGATTTACTTACATATCCGCATAAATTTAGAAATAATTGAGATATAAATGTTTATATATAAAAATTGTGATTATTAAACTAATCAACACTTGAAAAACGCAGCAATAATTAAGAATCAATTTATTAGATAAAAAAAATTAAATGAGCTGACTATTAAGAAAAAAAGAATTTAATGCAAATGGTTATATTTCTTGAAATAAAAAAAATAAAAAGTTGATTATTGGGTTATATTAATAATTATAATTTTTATGTGTTATTTATAAAATTATAATATAATTGTTATTTTTAGATAAAAAAAACTTATTTTAAAAAGCATTGAAAAAAAAAAATTATGATATGAAGTATATTTACATATTAATCATGTATTAAAAGAAATTAAATGAAATATTTCCCTTATCAAATGATGCATGGTTTATAAAAAACTTTATATGAATAAATAATTAGTATTTAAAGTATAAATAAATTATAGAAAATATGTGTAAATAGTTTATAAAATATATTGTAAAACTAGATACAAATAATTCACTTTTTAATCTGAAACAAGTATCATAAGATATTATAAGTGAAATTCTCATCACAACATTATTTCACATTAATACATTATAGATGAATTCGCATAAAAAAACTAATTTACCCTTAGTGTTAACGACAAACTTGGTCGTGCAATTTCTTTAAAATTGAGTAAAACTATTACTTGTGTAGATACAATACGTATCGAGGAAATATTATACTAGAGGAGAGATTTTAATAATGAAATAATGATCGGTGTTCTGGTTACACGAAAAAGATCAGATTTGGTGCACGAAGATAGAGAGAGATAGAGGTAGAGAGAGAGAGAGAGAGAGAGAGAGAGAGAGAGAGAGAGAGAGAGAGAATGTGGCTGGTCCCGCGAGACAAGGCTAAGGATCAATCTCCCTGGAACTTGATTTGAAGCGCGTTCACTCCTTCTTTCTTTCTTGCGTACGTCCTGTTTGCCCCCTCTTATTCCCTCTCACTTTACTACTTTCTTGCTCACATCAGCAACAGCAGCAGCAGCAGCAACAACAGCAGGAACAGAAGGAGCACCAGCAGCAACGAACCAACGAAGAAACGATGGCCGGTTTATTCCCACGATCGCCGTTGGCGGCACACGCGACGAGTATATACAGCACTGATTAACCCTCCTCCTCTCTCTCTCTCTCTCTCTCTCTCTCTCTCTGGTCCTCTTTTTGGGAGACTTTCGGCCACGAGAAAGTTTCTTCGTTGATGGAGAAAGCACAAGATGCATGAATATACAGGGTGCACACAGCAGAAATACAGAGAAGAATAGTCACAAACAGAAACAGAATTAAAGAGTTTGAAAAGTCTAGAAAGATACAAAACAATGCAGAGATATGGATATATACAAGTAGGTATAAAAAATGTTGATGAGATATAAAGAGAAAAATAAATATCATGGAACAACACAAAGAGAGGCCAACAGTTACAGACAGGGTCAAGAAAATACACTAAAATAGTGAGGGCAAAAAGAGGAGATAAAGAAAAACATACAGTGAGTTTAAAAGAAACAAAAAGAAATAGGTAAAGAGAGGGAGAATTAGAAAGACAAAGAAAAAAATTAAGCAGAGTCATAGTGAAATAAAGAAGAGAAAAAAGATTAAAAATATAAAATGAGAGAAATAAAGAGGAATAATAAAAAGAGGAAGAAAAAGGATTAAAAGAAATGTGGACAAAATTTTATGATAGTTATAAAAAAAAATTAAATCTAGAAGGGCAAAAATATAATAAATAATCTTTTTCAAGATTTAAAAATTTTTTTCTTTTTTAAGTGGTTATTTATCATGTATAATTATCCTTTTCGTATTATCTCAATTAATAAAGCTGTGATGAAGATATAGAATAGTTTTCATAATTTTTTAAAAAAAAATTTAATTCTTTCATATCGCTTAATTAAATTATATTCGAATTGGGTTGATAATAATTAGGAATTTTATCGTTTAAATTAATTTCGCTATAGATTTTCGTAATAAATATCACAAGAAACTTCTACATTCTGTTAAGATTATTATTAATATTTTTTTAAGTATGTCCATTTAGCAAGGTCAGAATTTTTATATTGACTAAATAAGAGCATCATTACTTATTCAATAATATATTCAATGGATAATGTATGAAGAATTTTTGTCAATTATTATACATAAAAATTTCTTATATTGCACCTTAACTCATAATTATATCCACAAAAAATTACTGGTGTCGTATAAATTATGTACAATATCTTTTTAGATATTTAATTACTTTAATAATTACTTATTTTTTTATACATAAAACTTTATGTTCCTCTTTGGGTTCTTACGGATTAGCCATGTGCTGCTCTCTGTAGTCATTTTTCTAGTTTATACTCTTTCTTTTATTAAGTCTCTACGTAAAGCAATAGTTACTTAATAAGAATTAAAACCTAATTCTTGTATCTTTCTATACTTTCTTAAAATGCATGTTGTGAAGTTAAAATGATCTTATGTACTTTAAAATTATAAATATTCAGAATATTGTGCAACATTTTCAAACTTTTACTTTGCAGAGTTTACACAAATGAATACTACTTGTTGTACGAGTACAAGGGATTATTTAAAACTACAATTATGATAATTATCACTATAAAATATAGTCAAAATTATAAATATACAATATTGTTAATATTATTCTTACAATTATATTTTCCGTTTAATTTGAGTAGTATATTAACAAACTTTATTTCATATCGTATAATTAAATATCATTATTGTTTTTATATGAAATTACCATTTAATGTAAACGACTCTTAATTTAGAAAATATATTAATATGGCGATTCAAGTTTAAAATACATAAAGTATTTTGTGCAGATGTGATCAATTTCAAAATATCATAAATAAATAATAATTTATATTAAACGTTTATTTTAAATTAATATTCAACTTATAAATCATTTTTAATTTATTAATAAATGTTTTATGTACAAGATATGAACTTACACAATTTTTTAAATATATAAAATCAGGGCCTCTTGTAACTTTTATCTTTAAAACACTTTTTATTTAAACAATTGTACAAGTTTTATCAAATTGCAGAGTGATTAGAAGCTTTAATTACGGTAAAAAAGAAATTAACATCGATACGAGGAAAAATATTCATCAGCGGAATAGTTGCACGTGCACAAGATAAAAGCAGGTTTCAGGAATAAAGATGCTCGTTTTTTTTTTTTTTTATCTCTCTCCTTCCTTGTAACTATGCGACTCCTAAACCCTTTAGACATCAGCGACCTATGCATGCATGAATACCTCCAGTACATAATTCATATTCATCTTGTGCTTTCTATATTTGCCTTTTTTCCTCTACATATGCAATTGTATATGTAAATGAATTTCCGCGAACGTGCGCGAAAGTCTTTCTCTCTAGCTCTTTTGTCTTTGCAAATAGGGTTAGATATTGATATACAATATCGCTCATGCGTACTCTAATGTGATTATATTTAAAAATTTTTGAAAGTTGCCCGACTGGAAATTAATATTTTTTGAAAATAATTTTAAAGTTTATTTCTCTTGGAAACAAAAATTTGATTGTTGTAGCACAAACTACATTGCTTATTTAATGCTGAAAAAAACCTTTATGTTTTTACCAAACATAGTTTTTTGGTATTAAAGGAAACTTAGGTATATTATTAAGAGTTTGTGCGGCTTTTGGCTTTTATTAGGTCAGAGAATTGGAGAGGATTTTATTTATAATTGTAAACGCTAATATAATAAGTCAATATTTGTTTATGTTGAATCCGTTAATTTATTCTATTCATAATTCATATAATACATGCTTTCCATATGCTACATTCGCTCGGAATAAGTTTCAAAACTAATGACGAATATTGTTCAACTTAAACTCTATCGGAAATTATGCATAGAATCGATCAAACTTTATAATACGAAATGTTCTTTATAATGATCTTTATTGAGAATGATATCGCTTATTGAGAAAAGTAAGGGAATACGCAGAGATAAGGCCCAGACATCTATGGAGACGGAAAAAATCAGCAAAATGTACAGGAGGAACGAGTTCGCTGACAGGATCCCAGATTAATCCAAAAAAGTTAATTTAGGAAGGTAGGAGAGGAAAAAGGGAGAGGAAAGAAAAAAGAGGGAGCCTCGTCTGGATATACAAACAAAAATCCACCCAATTGGCAAACGAGGCACGAGTGCGAGCGAGAGGAAAGGCCGCAAAAAAGTTCGCGCCTCCGCTCCTCCGAAATATATTTTTGCGCGTTGTTGTACCGCAGGTGCAGAGGGATCGACGGCTGCTGCTGCATCACATGCACGATATAAATTCGCATCGAGGCACTGGGGAACGCTTCCAGAACCTGATACCTGGCTCCGGATGGGGGGAGGGCGAGAGGGGGAGGACGGGAGGCACTCGGTCCACGCGTGGCTTCGCCGTCGTTTCCTGGCCTGATTGGACGTTGGCTCGTGGCCGGCGCTCGCCGTTCACCGGAAACCCCAGGGCGGCAGCCACCTTCCCTCTCTCTCTCTCTCTCTCTCTCTCCCTCGCTGACTCCTTTTATCCCTCTTTTTCTCCTCCCTCCCTCCCTCTCCGGCACACACGCGCGTTCCTTCTTCTTATCTCCTCTTACTTTTCCCTATATATACAACCAAGGCCCGTCTCTTTTCCTCTTTTCACTGCACGTTTTGTCCTCCCCCCGCCTCTCTCTCTTCCTCGGCTTACTTGGGCCTGCGATTTTCTTTCTTTTTCTTTGTCACGCCCTTGGCTGCTGGTGCTGCTGCTTCTGCTGCTGTTGTTGCTGCTGCTGCTGCTGCTGCTACTCCGTCTTTACAACATAACTTGCTCGTGTTTAAAGTTTAGTTAAAGATGTACACCGAGTGTAACATACGTGATGGTACAATTAAAAATTAATGCATTTTTAGGAAAATAGTAAAAAATGCAATATCGTAAAATATAGAAGGAACTATTGACGAAAGCTAAACGACTTTGTAGAATATAGAAGGATACTTTCAATCTTTAAACAGATTTACTTTAATTTAAATGCTTGTAAAGAACAGATTTAAAAAATTTCGAATAGAGTATTTCGTGCTTTGCTTTATAATCAGAAGTGGTAAGCATTCAAATAAAGTTAATAGTTTAAAAAGACAAAAGAAATCCAAAATTTTGCGCAATCCAAAATATAAATATTGTAAATGTTGCCATACCACTTGCCACTGTGTTAAAAAATATTTTCGAATACTAATACTCCTGTTTCTGTTCACTTTTAGATGCTCTGATATATAGTTATAGGTGTGTATTGATACGTACACACTTACAAATGCATGTGGTACTTTTTGCTCGTATCCTTCTCCTTCCTTCACCTTCTGGAGCTCCTGCTGAAAAGAACCTGTCAAACCAGTTTCGAGACTTGTGATCAAGTCTAAACTCACGCAGGAAGCGAAAGAGAGACAGAGACCGACTATAAACTACCTGCGCAGAGCATCGGAAGAGCGAGAGAAAGAGGATGGAGCCGCGGAGGGGGAGGGGGGGCGAAGGTAGGGAGATATCGAAGGAAGGGAAATAAAGACAGAGAAAGAGTGAAGCAAAGTTTACGTCCCTGAGGGAAAGCGACAGAGGATGATAGGAAGGGAGATAGAGAGATCGGTAATGGGCAGAGAACGAGAACTCCGAGGATGCTGTTGGTGGTGCTTCTGTTGCTAGTGTTTATCCTCTGCGAAAGAGTCCGAGGAGGGCACAACCTAGTTTTAACGGTAGCCTCCTCTCTGTCGATAATCATGGCAACGCTGGAACACCGGCAGAAACACCAACAGTATCAACTCGACTTAAAATTTTGTATCAACCAGTTTCGCGAAGGTGCTTATTATTTTCCTGCTTGGTATCAGTATGACAACCCATACCATAAGGATGTTGCTAAATTTACGCCGGCCTCGGAGTAATTCTATCGTTTCCATGTACATTCAATATACAGTTACACTATATATTCAGGTACAAGGATTCGTGATGTTTATGAAATCTTCGATTGCGTTTGCAGATGCTTTAATGCAACGCACACAACACTGTTTTTAATTTTTACATTTCGTGTAGAATTTGCTGGGACCATTAAATACGCGAAAATTCCGACAGGATTAAATATCAAAATTTTAACATATTCATGTTGTCGGCAATTTAAATGATATTAACATTTTGCCCATTAGTTACGTGGAACGGGTGCTATTATATTATCTTGGAAACTTGCTTAAGATATCGATATTGCAAATTTGATTGGAAATAAAATTAGATACATGGTAGTCATTTATTTAATTGATATATTGAACAATCTAGGAATTTGACACAATATTGATACACAACGAGTTACTCATACAATGATTGAAAAACGATGTGCATGTATAAACTGATTGCAGTTGCATAGTCATTTCAGTCAATAACTTTAATATTTTATAAATTAACTGAAAATTCTGATGCAGACGGTGAATCATGTAAGAGTTATACGAAATTAAAAGTCGACGTTCATAAATTTAGAAGTGACGTCTTGAACGATGTTAACACGATAGAACACATACTCGTAATTTGCACAGAATAGAACGCCAATAAATGTTTAAGGTACATTTGTCAATTTTATTCCAAATACCAAGCAAACCATTCAACACAAATCCCTTTATTATTTATACAAGAGGCCCGAGATAACAAGTGCGAACATTCATAAAAATCAGTTGGCGTACCGAACGCGAGGCTAAATCTCTCTAAAATTCACAAAGTACGAGCCTCCGTCCATAAATATTTCACAGCGTAATTATAACAACCGAGGGTAAAAAGGGAAACGAGAGCGAGCCGCAGGGAAAAGGAAAAAATAGTATCCTTGAATCAAAGTTGCTGGGCTCCCTCCCCCCAGGAGGCAATAAGAGATGCGTGAACAAGGATCATTCATAGCTGGAACGCGAGCTGCTCGCGCCACGTTCGAGGATTCCCCCCTCCCCTCGCCTCCCCACCCTCCCCTCCTAAGGATAGACTCCGGCAATAAAATCCTGCAAGCATGCGCGCGCCAACGTTCACTCCACGTAATGGCTCTGCACTGGTTGTGGTTGACCTTCATTCCACCGGGAACTTCTTTTTCTCTGATGCGAGAGCCGTCGAGATATATTATTAAAAATCACCTCGCGCGCTCATCCTGTGGAAGATGCTGCGCCTGAATATCAAGTGTTGCTCTCCTGACGAATTTATGGACGGGACCTATTTCGCCAAAACTCGGCTCGGTTTTGTCGCTTATTCAATCGAGCGGTCTTTGGAAATTTCTTTGCCAGCCATTAAATCTCCGTTGGAAATTGTTGTCCTGTTAGAAGAGTTATTATTCAAAATTTGCATCGCGTTACCAATGATAATTATGCATATTCGTTTAAATCATTTCGGTCGCTGGGTTTCTTGTAAATCAATCTCGCCACTTTTATTTATGCAGAAGAATGTTACTGTAAATGGCCATTTACAAAACGCTATTTGAATTGATTCTTTTGTTCTACTGACAAAAAAAAAATTGTACCTCCGATCAGGTTTATTTGGAATTAAGCGAGCTATAAATGATTACGTCTACTGAACAATTTATATCCATGTAGTACTCCCTGGATTTTGGGTACTCCAATGATATTATTATTTCATGATAAATCCTGCGACTTTCGACTCGTCGTATAATATGATAAAGTACATGTAATTTGAAAACAAGTCCAAGCTTGTAGTACGATAATTTAAAGGTTCAATAACCTGGAAGATATACCAATACCACATAGAATCCATCAAGCTCATCCCACAAAATGAACATGAATAATGCTTAACCCACTCAGAGGATTATAACAATGCGAATCATGAAGAGGAACTGTCTCAATGAAGTCCCAACTCTATGATCGATAGCAAGCAGAACTCATATCGATCGTATTGATTCGTAAAAAATTAAGATATCCAGTATCTATAAGCAGGAGTTTGGTTCCGTTAAACCTGATTCCTGATTACACGGGATGTGTGCAGAAGCGAGAGATGCTGGTATCATCGGCGCTTTTGCATCGTGATTAATTATCACGCCCAGTAGATCGTATTGGGAGGATAGATTGAATTTCATTCTCTTGCAAACTCTCTCCTCTCTCTCTCTCTCTTCCCCTTCGCATTGTCATCAAAATATCAGGAGAGAAGGGAGTAACCGCAATGCAAAACGATGTTACCGGTAGAGTAACCGAGAGTCCGTTTTAATCTGCCACATCATGGTGAACCGTAAATGCGTTCACCAAGCGTAAGTCGCTCGGTTTCTGCCAACAACAAAGTAACAATAGAATATGTACTTACTTTAATGAATACATTGATGTAAAGACGTATATTTTCGGTACATATTGTACTGTTAAATTAACAACAAGACTGTGAAAATTGGTATTTGATCATTTATTTAAAAAAATTGAACATTCCCTTTACTGCTTGTAGAAGCTTCTTAAAATAAATCATTTTTGAAATATTCATACTTTGAGAATAAAAAATTAATTATCACTATAGATGATAATTTTAGAAAAACTTTTTTTATAGGGTGTGCGTCAATTATATGTCTAAATTTGTAATTAAAAGTTCAAACATTGTAATCATCCAAGTTATCAGTTTCATTTGTCAAGTAAAGTACAATGCTTTTATTGTATCAACAAAATAATTTCTCATGCATTATCTTATGAAAATATTATTTATTTTAAATGAAAGATTCAGAGATATGATTTTAAATTTGTTAATTATTTTGAGATATCATTTATAATTCAAGAAAAATGATTGAAAAAATGCAATTTTTAATCACATCGGCGAAACCAACAGTCAATATTCCCACGTTTTTTATAAAAACATGAATTTAAAAAGGATTTCAAATTAATAATTATTCACCATAACGAAAAGGATATAGTAACTTTGCATGTTCATATTAATAATCAATGTATTATTTCATATATATTATATATATGTTTTAGCCTTTATTATAATTATTAAAGATATTAATAAAAAAACGTTTTATTACGTTTTCTATACGAAAAAATATAAATAAAATTCAAGCATTTATAATAATTTGTTCCCTATTTATCTTATATTTTTAAATAAAAAAGGGTAAATTAAAAGGTTTAAAATTCCTGTATTGCCAAAAAAATTTTTGTGACAATATTTTACTTACATAAAGATTTTTTTATGAGAAAGTTGTCATTCCTGTATCTCATTTTTAAAAAATATGTATGTTTAATTTTCAATTTAATTTTTATTAAATTATTGTTGAAAGCCATTCAATAATCAGTAATTTTAGTTCAAATTGAAATGAAATTTATGCTTATACATTCCATATAAAATGGAGGTATTTATCGAATTACAGATCAATGAGAAAATAAAATTTTTACATTTAAATACATTTTTGATATTATTTATAAGACTTGGATATGTGTATTTTATATTTTAGATATATGTATTTAAATATAGATTTTCTGATAATTGTATTAAAGAATAAATCGAAAGCTTTGTTAAAATTTAACTAGATTTTATTGTCTGACTTATCAATGCCAAATATGTCCTTATAATTTTTCAACCAGCAAGTAAATTAGGGGCCGATTCGAGTCTCAAGTTATGAAACTTTAACATTCATTATTTCCATTCCATTCAGGAAATTTCCACGTGCACATTCATTAGGACAGCTGATACTCTGGTCATGTGACCAAGATAGAGACTCATAAGGACAAAATCTCAGAGAATTTTTAAATTAATTACCACGTAATCACCTTGTATTAATGGTTGACTAATCATTTTCCATTGTTAAACAAACCATGATATTATTATAAAAATTGCAATTCTTAGCTCGAGTTGTGAACATCGCGTGAGCAATTCTCAATAGCAGGAGGATCAGGCGGAGGAACAGAGGAAAAAGTTATGAAAGAGTGGAAAATGGGTAGAAAAAATTAAAGCGAGTGCTAAGGAAACGCCTCGAGACGCCCGGTCCAGAGGAAATTAAGCCGCCTAATGAGAGCTGAAAGAGAAACCAGCGATGAAGAAAAGAGAGAATTGTAGAATGCAACTGCATGTGTTTGTAAGTGTGTGCGTAAACTTTGGTGTAGTCTGCATTATCCCCAAACTCGTTCACCTTCTTCTTTCTTCTCAGCTTCTCTATTCGTTTTTTTTCTTCTTTATTATAGTTCCTTCTTTAATTACATCTCTAATCTTTTCACAAATGTATCTATTACAAATGTAGTTGTTATCGTGTCAGCTGAAATTCTCTGATCTCTATTAGAATCTTGGAACGTCTTTTTCAATGTAATTAATGAAAATGACGAATGTTTATGAATTATTATGTAAATAAGAGAACCACAAGCAAGAAGAATATTTCATAAATTATTTTGATTAAAATTATAAACTATAGTTCTGAAGAAAGTAAATATTAAATTTATTACTTTTATGATAATAAATATTGGAAATGATTATAAAAACGTATTTGTGATTTTAAAGAAGCACTTAAATTTTATGATAAAATACTCTTTTTAGATGTGAAGATAAAAATTATTAGAAAGGCGTTGTTATGCTACCGTTTACAGGAGCTACTTTCTTGTCTTTGTCAAGGGTTTTAGTGAAGTAACGGATACTTTTAAATACTAAATTATAACAATTTATTTTACATTTAAGATAAAAAATAGACTTAAATACCATAAAATACTAAATATTATTGCACATTTTTAGGCATCAAAATGCATTGGATAGTGTCATAAAGAAACATATTTTTATTACATATTAGACGATACCAAGTCATCTTCCTCATAATATACAATAGCTATTTTAATTGCATATCTAAATTTTTCGTAATCTTTTGTCTATGTGACATATTTTTATTTATTCCGACGTGAAATATTTATGAAATTAATCTTTGTAATAATTAATTTCCTCGTTTACAATTTATACATTCTTCCCATTTATTTCATGTTTGCATTCTTGATGTAGTTGGCGATGATTTTTATATATTTATTTCCTGTTCTTGTAGATAAGAGCGTTTCAGTTCTCCAATGTAATTTACGATACAGTTATTGTAATTTATCTTACACACAAATTAGTAAAATCCTATTTATACTTGTAGTTTTTGTCCAATTTTATCATCGAATCCAATTCATTATTCACATTGGTTCGATTATTATTAATAATATTATTAATTGAATCATTTTGCAAAAAGAAATTACGAGTTTATAGGAATGCAGCCTTCGATGAAATATAATTGCTCGAGTTAAATGAAAAACACAAGTTAAATCTTCGAAACCACTAATACTCAATCAATTTTTGCGCTCTTCCAGAGGCCGCAATGCGGAACAAATTAAAATATTAAAAACTTTTGATTTGGTAACTGACTGTAATAAAAATCCTCAGCCCCACCTGCGAGCGTTTTATCAAATTGTGGTTTATCATGGAAAGACAGAGCGTAAGATTGTAGGGGCGAGTGAGTGGGGCAACAGGTGGACGAGTGCGGTTTCCAATTTGTGGATGGGGCAGGGGGGGGGCGGCGGGGTTCGCCGCGCCCTGATCAATACTTAATTACGTGGACGGCTGCAGCGGCGGCCCTTCCTCCCTTCACACTCTGACTGGGGGGCGCGTGTGTGTGCGCACTCATTTGGTACATGCACAGACACATGGCCCGTGTTCCCGGTCGAGATAAGCGGTCGAGCACTTTTTTGATTGCATACGAAATCTGCTTTGGATATTGTTCTCCTTGATACCAACTGCTTCTACAAGGATAATCGTCAGGTGCAAACCAATTGAATTGGTTAGTTCTACACTGCGGGATTTCGTAGATTACTGGACACCGTACCGAGTAGCTGGTTGGATATTTGCTCTGGGATTTAACGGGTTAAATTGGTCTGATTTATTCGTATAGAGCTTTTCGGTCTATCGAACTGTATCGGTGGACGGTGTCTCAAGAAATTAGAGGGATGATGGTACCAGTTTGTTAAATGATATTCAATTAAACTGGACAAATGCTATCTTCCTAATAAGCATTGACCAATATTTTCGTTAAACTTTCACCCACTTAATTGTCTCGAATAAATTAGTACATACTGTATGCGAGTCATTTTAGCGATTAGGACTTCAATAAATGATAAAAAACTTGTATTTGATTTTGTAAAATTATTACGTCATTCATACAAATTTAATCACTGAAATAATTACAAATAAAGTTTTTGTAAATTTGTGTTGAAAGGAGGCGCATATTTCTTAAATTTCTAACTTATGACCAAAGTATGGTTTAGAAAACTTTTAATTAGCTTTAGTTCGAAATGATATTATTCACATATAAAATGAGAATACTTAAATGAAAACTAGTTCAGTAACTACACTTGCAGTCATATACTATTTAAAGTAATATATATGCAATTTACCAGTATCGATTAAACAAGTACTACATTATAAATTTTTTGTAAAAAAAATATTTTGCATTGTATTTACTTCTAGATAATTTTCTTAAAAATCCATTTAAATTCTAATCTTAATACACAACGTGTATTTTTATTAAAAATATATGTAAAATGTAAATATTTCTAATTAAAATTACAAAATACATACAAAATATGTAGTAATTATTTATAAAAGGTTTTGGAGTAATTAAAACGATTTCAATTTAAATGTGGTTATTACTAATTAATTAATAAACTTTGATTAATAAATCATGTATCATTGCTTATTAATCAATTAAAATGAGTGCTTATATAAAACTATATGAGTAGCACTAACAAATAGTTCATTAATTCATGATTTATTTGGAATTATACAGAACATTTTTAAAGACATAAAATAATTGTAAGTCGCACAACTTTCTGTTTTACATTGCAAATTTTGTGTAATTATTGTACTATATAAGTATAGTAAATAGTTTACCATATTTATAATTAATTCATAAGTAAGAATATTACAAAAATATAATTTTGGTGGATTAAGTAGATTAAATATAAAATATTTAAAAGTATATATATATTTTTAAAAATAATTAATCCTATAAGTACTTCTAACTATTGATTCAATCATAATAATGATTATTTAATATTTAACATTTAACATTTAATATTCACTTATTTAATGTTTTAATCTAATAATAAAATATTAATTTGCAGAATATCTTCAAAAATACTAAATATGTATATATATTATGAAAATTGTACACATTTATACATAAACTCTTACACATATATTAAGAATTGTTTTTATGTTGATATGAATTAAATTTTTTATTTTTTTAAGCTAATTTTTGAAAAAGCTATATTTTTTAATATAAATAATATTTATATTAATATTAATGATAATAGAAAATTGAGGATTATATATTAACAAAAATCAAAATTTGATGTAAATCAGTTGGAAGATTTAATGTAGTTTTAAGATACTTACATACATATTTAAAATTATTAAAGCAATAAATATAGTTTAATTTTTGGAGTTTTCTATTGTTAAAGCAAATAAAAAAATTGTTTTAATAGTACTTTTAAAATAATTAAACCAAATAGATTAAATATTTTATCTGCTTTATAATCTGTAGTTTAAGTATTTATTCACTTATATTTTATTTATTGATGCAAGTAGGATGTGCTTGTTGTTTAGAAATATTTTACTGTTTTATGCGTACACCTACATACAGATTTCGAATTTCACGCCTAAATAAATGTAATGTTGTGTGAGTTGCAGTGCACTGCTACCTGTTTTCGGAGAGAAGAAAAGACGCTCGCCCTCCTCCGTAATCAGAGTAACGGAACTTAACCGGAAAAAAAAACTAGTTGACGCCCCGCCATTCACTCATTTATGCACCCCTCCCCCTTCCCTCCCCCGCAGAATCCCACCCACGCCCTCGCTACTGTGCATTTCCCTGCACTCCTCCCACGCTCCCACACTCACGATCCTCCTCATATAAATATTTTCCTACTCCTACTCCACCCGCATTAATAAATATTTTCTCAATACTCGACATTTTTTATCATAAAGTGCAAAAATATTTTGTATTGTATATTGCTGTCGCTGAGGAAGTATTAATTTTTTTTTTTTATAATCAATTACTAACCAAGCTGTCCATTTAAAAATTAAATGAAATGTATTAAAGGAATTTTGGAAATACCATATTATTTTGTTTACAGATTGTATTACAAATTTTTCTTTTTCTTAAAGCTCCGATAGAGTTAGACTTATTACCAGTGAAAATCTATTACTGTTCATAAAAAAGAAAAAATTTATTTTGTACGAATTTATGAACTTTGTGAACTTTTGTCGCAACTACTTTACCCTAGTTTTTTCTTACTTCTGTTATCTCTCTATCTCTATTTCTTCTTTCTATTTTCTTCCTTTTTTTATGTCTTTTTCTCTTTTTATTCTTGAATTACACGTTCTGCACATATCGACAGTGATAGCGAATTTTGTAGGGAAGCAAAGTTTCCGTTAGAACGACATCAAACCCCAATGTAGACAACCGCTGGATTCACTCGAACTCTGCAGTCGCATCCCGTTTTCCGATTTTCCAGTACCATTGTATATGTGTCACCCATACAGTGTCTGGTTCTGCGAGCTTGCTACACCTCACATTTTTCTTTTTAGCTTTTATACTTATATTTATTAAATGAATAATTATATTTTATATTTAGTTTTCACGTTTCAATATTTTAAATATATTTATCTGCTTATTACTACAATGAAGGTAACAAATATTTTTTGATAAAAATCTTTTAATTTCAACATGTAATTGTGTAATATAAGAATTATTTTTTCAATTGTGCAATTAAACATAAAAATGTGACATATTCGAACTGATTATTGTTTTATACTATTATATGCGATGGTTTTATTTATAATTAATTTAATTTAAATTATTGAATGGCATATATAATTAACTATTACAATAAAAAATTTTGAATGAATGAATGTAAACTATTTGGTATCAAAACTGTGAAAAAGTTACTTATCATGAAATGCATTCAAATTTTAAAAATTTAAATAAGTTACACTTAACATAAATCTAAAGTCAAATAAAATGAAAATTTATTCAAAAAAAGTTTTTTTTCTTACTTATAGAAGCTGATTGTATAATGTATTGAACCATTTTTAAACACAAATTACTATAATTTGAGATTTAGTATTAGATTATTGTGATTTGCTAAAATTGTTGTTATTATTTAACCGGTGACATATTTAATAGAATTTATTAAAAAATATTAATTATATTATATTTACAAATCTATCAGAATTATTAAACTATTTTTCTATAATTCTTTATTGAATTGTATCACCAAATTTTATTGGTAATAAATGTATATTAATCAATAATAGGAAAAACATTTAGCTGAATATTTCATAATTATAATAAATATATAAATAATAAAAATAATTTATAATGGCAACCTCATTTTTATGCATTTTAAGAACTTAATTTAATATATGCCTTTGCGCTTGCAAAATTATTTATTCTTTCTAATATTCTCATTATATTCTTTTGTATTGAAAATAAATTTAATTATTTTAATTAGAAATATAAAATTTTTTTCACAATTCCATTCAATACATTTATATTTCCATATTTAAGCTAAGGAAATTTTCTAACTTATGAATACATATTAATATTAATATTGATTTATGTTAGTGGATCATAAAATAAATTATTTCAAAATTTATATTAATTTAAGATTAATGGATTCCAATTTATGTTACAGTTAAAAGAGATAAATATTGATTTCATTTTTTCGACATTAGTTTTATCTATATTATTATACAAAAAAAGGTTTCAATAACGTTTTAAACACAATCAAGCTAACATATATCAGAATATGAGATATTACAACTTTTTTGTGAAGATATAATCGTTCTTATCAATAATCAATAAAATTGAAGATATTCTTGATTTTTTAGGAATCTCATTATACATGTATTGACAAGCCCCATATTGAAAAAATAATCGATGATGATTTAAATGATAAGAACAAGTACTTAGCTTTAGACATGAAATTTTTTTATTCAAATTTATATTAAATACTTATAAAAATATTTTATAATAAATATAAAAAATCTAAAGAACTTTAATAAGAATTCTAAACCAGTTATCTTACGAAAAATTTATTTATAGACTATATATATAGTCTGAATAATTTACACCAAATAAAATTTAATATAAATTATGATACTATGATGAAAAAAATCTATAATAATAACATTTTTATAATGCTTTTAATATTATGTATTCTATGAAATGTTAGTGTATTCAATCATGTTGTATTAATATTATCAGGAAGTAAATTTTTGAATGATTATAAAACCGATCAAAATTATACTGAGAATCAAATCGCTACGGGTTTCGGCAACAGAAAAAAAAACTAAAAATTTTGTGTCCAATATTCATTTTCAGTAATGTACAAGGAAATTACACAAATTCATCATCTTAGCAAATTCGGCAATCGATATTTGTACCTCTGTTAACACCCTTTTTTCCTCCGAAATTTTC
This sequence comes from Eupristina koningsbergeri, assembly GCA_018907245.1. Classification (NCBI taxonomy): domain Eukaryota; kingdom Metazoa; phylum Arthropoda; class Insecta; order Hymenoptera; family Agaonidae; genus Eupristina; species Eupristina koningsbergeri. The sequence continues at coordinate 158,947 of JACCHV010000050.1, forward strand.
GTAATGCAAAAAGTACATAACCGAGGCTCCAGAGATTTTTCTGTCGAGACAAGAGAGAAGATTGACACATTCCTAAGTTGTCCAAACGTAGGCCGGTGCTACCAAACGTTCCAAACAATGGCCACGTTCTGGATTTCTTGTGGGTGGTGTCACTCACCCCCTCCCCCTTCGCTCGCACGCGTTCACTCGAGGTGGAGTCGATTGGACAGGAGTTAAACCTATCAAATAATCGTCGAGGATGCTGGATACGCGCTTGGCAAGTCCCTCCGGAAATGCATAGCTGCTGCTTCCGGTGAGAAATAAGGCAATGGAGACGCGTGGTAGGACGTTGAATATGGATTAAAAAAACAATTTTTATTTGGTTTTTAAATTGCCGCCCGTACCCTGGTTAAAGTAAACTTTTTCGTGGTTCTGTTTATTTCCGGCGATTGTTATGCAAAAATAGTTGTAAAAAATGGGGCGGCGAGCTTTTTTTGGACTTCAGGCAAATCTTTGACTAAATTGTATGAATTTAGGTGCGATGAAGTATAAACTTTTATTGCTCACTTCCCACATTTATTTATTTTACAGGCATACAACAATGTTAATAATATTATGGTATTTATTTGTGAATGTATTTTAATTATGAGTATTAGTGAATCAAGAAAGATAATTTATATTAGATTACTTACATATTTGTTTTAATGATGCTGTTGTTTTCAAATATATATTAAAATTATTTCATTTTAATGGAAATATATTTTGAATTAATTTGCAATATTAGTGATAAAAATAGTATAAAGTATTTTTTTATTTTGTTTAAACGAAACATAAAATACTTGGAAATAATAGATAAAAAGTTATGTCCATTAAAACATGTTAAATCACTATAAATAATGTAGTTTAATTACTTGAATTACTAGAAGGCAACCCCTAAGTCTCATTACATTGTATTATATAGAATTCTTAGTCGTCTTAGTTATAACAAATTATAATAATTTAAATACATATATAAAACAATTAGAATAAAAGATAGATAAAGAATTTGAAATTTTCATAATTTTAATGTTATAATCAGATTAGAATATTTTTTAAATTTCTAAATATATTTAAACGCCATTTCCACTTTTTTTAAACATTTTATTTAATTATATATTTCATTTTTATTATAATGAAATCTATAATTTAATAAATCATAAAGAAATTTCGATTAAATAAAATCGGCGTATTAAATGAATAGAAATACTAAATTTTATTTTGAAAATAATCTACTTTGTAATATTTTTAATTTATTATAAAATTACGTAATTTATTACTGTAGACAAATTAAATAATAAAAAATCTCATTATTTATTTATTCAAAAATTAAATGTATAAAAGAATAAAATTTAAGTGTATAGAGAATCATTAAAGGTTTATTGGTTTATTAATACATTATTGCATAATTTATTATCAATTATTTTTTATTTTATATTATATGTACATTATATATAATAAAAAGTAGAAAATGTTAATATACTGTATATAAGGGATTATTAAAAATATTATTAAATATAAAAATTATTTAAGTTTTTTTTGTTTTCTACAAATAACTGGTGCTTAAACACGTAACATGGATGTAGATATTTTAAATCTATAAATAATTAATTCAATGTTATTTCAATGTATTACAGTCATTTATAATTAAGATTCGTATAATCATTAATGTACAATTAAATATATAAAAGATATGAATGATATAATCATCGAAATATTTTCAAGTATTTCCACATTATTATTGACTGAACTTCAAAAAACGTAAATTATTACTCAAATGCTACATTTATTATATTTATATTTAAATATTATTTTATTTATTTTGAATTTGATTATAAATATTATTATCCTTTGAAATGATAAATTAATATTTATTTAGAATCAATTAGATTTTTTATGTTTATATATGTTCGCTTGTTGGATCTCGTGGATACTTGCCATGGTACTTTAAATCTACGTGATAAAAAGATATGTCGAAAATTTAGTTACCTTATGAAATGACAGTGGAGACTTGAAATTGACCCATTGAGAAAGCTGTTGATGCCAAAGATAGTAGGAAGTATCAGATGAAAGTACAAGGACGGAGGAAATGCTGACATATGATACAAAAGTCTATAAGGAGAAATAACAAAAAATTTGTCAGGACTTTTTTGTCGATCATCTTTGTCTAGTTTATGTTTGGCCGATTTTATACTTTTGCCTTTTATCCGACAATAGTCTGGTTTAGTTCAGTCCTTGAGTATAGTATTTGTATCATCGAGAAAGCATAAAATGTATATACATTATACAGACACTTTCTTTCGGTATCAAATATTTAATAATCGTGCTTTTCTCTAATTTTTCGCTTATTTATCTTATCAATTGATCTTGTGTACACGTTGTAAAAACTCTGCTTCGCCCAACTAATGTATGAAAAGAAAATTTGATATTATTATTTTTTCACTTATAATAAAACATAATAATAGATTTAGGAACATTAGATATTTTTTACAATTTAATTATACGTAATTGATGAATAAAAAAATAAGACTATATTCAATACAAAATTGAAATATAATTGCTAATATTTAATACACATAAATGTTTAATAATGATTAAATAATAAATTTATAATGGTGTCAGGTCTATGGTTAGGGTCTGTAAATTCGTGGATACTTTATGTTGCATTTCAACTCTTTGCAAGGGGATCAGAATCTTCATCTTACGAAATGTCGCGAGGACCAACTTACGAGTAAACATGTACCTGATGAATTATTACGAATGATCACAGAGATAAGAAAGTTATATAACTAGGTTAATAATTCAAAACAAACTATAAGTAAGGTAATGGAAATCTAATACAAAAACATCAAAGCAATATTAAAATGGTGCATTAAAACTTGATGAAAATACTTTAAATCAGACTGATATTGAAATTTCTATAAGAGAGAGAGAAGGAGAGAGAGAGAGAGAAACATAAGATTGGCAATCATTTTAGAATCTATCTTTTGGCTCTCGTATTTCATGTAGTTTCGAGTTTCAACTTCAACTTTGACTTAGTTTCTTAGCTGCGGTTTTATCACTTATACTAGTGTAATATATCTTAATCTTACTTAAATAATACAAATTGGAAAGTGTAATCTTTATTTATATTCGTAACTGCTGTATTCATGTAAACAAATATTAGTTAATAATTATTACATAAATTTAAATTGTGTCCCCGTATTAATTAACAGTATTCCTTTATTAATTGTGAATTAATTATAAGTTGTATATTTATATAATTATTTTATAATTTATTTTTTCTTTTTCATTAAGATAGTTATAAAATTTTTAAGCGAGTAAAAGCTTTGATAAAGAATAAGCTACAAATGAAAGCTTAGATTCAGGAACACGTAACAAAATATTTTTTTTTATAATTTTAAATTTGCAGTATTAAAAAGTATGGAATAATTATAAAATAAATTATGTTTTTTTTATTTTTTAATTTAGGTCTCTTAATTAAATCTTATTTCTTAATTGAATGTAGAAATATTAATCTTTATTACCTCATTATATCAGAAAAAATACCATAATTTTCTATTAATATATAAATTATCTTCAAACATTTTATTTCAAGAAGCGTACGATTTTTTTTAAAAAATCATACATTCAGTTTTTAATAATCATTTATGAATAATATTCTTTAATCATTAATATTCAAATTTGATATCTCAAAATAAATTAAAATAAATTAAAAAAAAATTTGTCTTATGATGAATAATTTGTTTTAAAATTAAAAATTCGTTTAAAAATAAATAATACTAAACCTAGTGTAAAATACCTAACAGCATTTTAGAATATTTTATAACTTAATCTTTGTAATTAATTTTTTTTCGTATTGCATATATTTTTTTAACATTTTTTGTTTATAAATATTTTATAAGAAATGTTGCTACCTACGAGATTTTTCAGCTTAAATATCACGAAGGATGTCAATGTTAATTATGAATGATATAATACTCGTCATATTTCTTACGCTTTTAATATTTTTTTACAGTTCTTTTAACGGTTTTACTTTATTCTGCTACGTTGCCTTGTTTTTTCCTTTATTTTATATAATTTTAGGTTTTTATTCATATTTCTCTATTTAGCATTGACTAAACAAAATTTATCTTTCATACCATCAGACCAGTATTTTATTTGTTGTTTTAAATTAAATGTAAATTGAAGAAAAAGCGAATGATAAATGTTTATTTCTTTTTCTGATCAAAGAAGTTTTGGATATTTTGCTACAATGTACTGGTTAATAATATCTGTGAAATTCATTAATCGTCAAAAATTATGTTTTTATTTGCTAAGGAAAGAATTGGAAGGAAACTAAGAAGAAATTCGAAATTTTATTGTCATCATAAATTTTTTTGATATTTCTCTGTAAAAATATTCTTTTATTACAAATGTTGCACTTAAGTCTCTCGTATCCAAATAATGCGAAGTCTAACCACTTCATTGCTGCGGGGGAAGGAATCGCGTCAGGTCTTATCAGAGGGAATTCACTGATCTAGTCGAAAGTAACTTTTCTATGGCTCCACTCATTCTTGCTCCACCCTTCTCTCTGTCTCTCTCGCACTTTCGGCCAGTGCAATCTCCCATTTATACATCCAGTGAACGGGAGCTCAAGCTTTGAACTATCGGCAAATCGAAATCGAAGCCGTTAGGACCTTAATAAACGAGCCGGACTCTTCTAATAAAACAGCCGGGAACTGAGTGTCTATATCGATTCTCTAATATACTTTTTCATTGTCTCGCATTTTCTATTTCTCTCTCTCTCTCTCTCTCTCTCTCTCTCAACATTACGTCCATTCACTGTTTTCAGATCCTCCAGGTATTTATTTTTAATGAATACTGATATTTATTACACAATCGTTTCATTGAATTTCCCGTTGAAAACTATTCAAGGTTGAATTGAATAACTTGATATACTTAATGGAATTTAAAGTACTCTTCCAATTTGAATGATTAATTACATAAAACTTTATTAAATAAGATTTAGTTTATTTAATCTTCTGCTGATTCGCAGATTAATGTTCATCCTATAATTTGGGTAATGTTAAGAAGCTACCGAGTGAAGCTTTGAATTATAATCCTGAAGCAGTCATTATTCAAATGTCATATTAAAATAAAAATTAAAATTGAAGAAGAGTTTTCGGGCTTTAAAAATTTAACAATCCCTTGATAACAAATCCGACAAAGAATTTATTGCAATGTAGTTTCTAAAAATTCATCTCCCAACTTACAAGTTAACAGGCCAATCTCGAGCGCTACACCCTCATTTTCGAAAAGAAAATTCTACCCCCTTTACGCCTGAAACTCAACAAACACCCCATAATTTATACGTAACATCAGTATCAGGCAAGACTACATGCGCACTTGAACCATCGAGTTGGTCCAGCCCTTGTCCAGTGTATTTTACCCCTAGAGGGTTATGGTCTCGGAAAAGAAGAAAAGAGGAGACGTGACGGTACGCACGGCAGTAACGAGGTGTCACTTATCGGATGGGACGTCGCCTTACTCGTTGTCACTGTCCTGTCTCGTGGGCGGATAAATAGTTCCAAGATAGAAAAGGAAAAGTGCGGATGGAAAGAGAAAGAGGTAGAAAATCGATGTCGAAGGATTTTATTTATGTGATTTATGGTACATCCGAGGAGATGGGAGATATGTGATTTCTCTCGATCTTTTTTTATTTTTTACGATGGACGGGTTTTTGGAACAAGAAAATAAACAAAACTTTTGTTTTTTCCAGATTTTTTGTCTGTACGGGATCGTAAATGTGAACGTGTACCAAAATACTTGAAAATATAATACGATAATGGTAATGCTCAAATTTTATAGCAAGGAATGCAATAAAATTTCGTTAGTGAAAATAAAATGATTGATCTAAATAAAAAACTAGTTATCGAAAATATTATTTTGACTATTTTAAAAAATTTTCAATTCTTCATACTATTTGTTTAAAAAATACACTTTGTTTCTTAATTTAGTATAATATTTATATTTCTCATATTTTAAATAATACATCTATGAACGTAAATAAAAAAAACAAATAATTGAGAAATTGAACTAATATATAATTATTGGTTACATAAAATCATATCAAAAAACTAAGATTAAATTAAAGTAAATTAGCATTCAATGCAAAATAAAATTCAATTTAAAATTTAATATTTATAAATTTTATATAAATAATATTTATAGCAATAAAATGAAATTTATTTGTCAAATATTTAAAAGAATATCGCTAAATTTTACTACTAAAGTTCCTATCGGTTTCAATATTTTCTACTATCTACTATAAAGAAAGTAAATAAGGTATAATTTTACGAAAGTAATTGTATCTCTAATACTGCAATCATAGCATTAGCAAAAGCAATTTAGCATAAATTGAAGAATTATTGTTTGATCAGCCTTCATCCATCTTAGCCTAAGTGGTGCATTTACATTTGCATGTATGCGTATTAAAAAGTACTAAGATATCTTCTTTTTTTTATGAAGAAGAAGAAGAATTGCGATTTGAAATCTGATTCTTACTTGTATAACTTTAAATTTACTCTTTATTATAATGATTTTTCTAATACATTTTAATTTTTAGTATTATTTATGTTTCTTCATTGAAAAGGTCAAGTAGATATTTTAAGTATAACACAATTATCTATACAATTGAATATTTGTTTTCGCATATGTAAAATATAAATAATGCAATAGATAAATGAAATATACTCTTTTGTTAGGCCACAGTTTTAATATTCCTGATTTATTTGTTTGTATTTGGAATTCATCGATCATTCTCATGTTCTTTTTCTCTTTCGCGTGTACACTGCGCATCGTTTTTTTATTTACCTAAATACTTATCCAAGCCTTCTATGAAATATCATATATTTTACTTTTCTCTTTTTATTTTAAGGTAATTGAGAATAGTATTCATTGATGAAATAGATGATCAAGAGTTTTCTGTTAGAAAGCCAGCTCGGTTGCATCATAAGTGGTATTGTTACGGTATACAAACCCCCTCTAGCAATATAAATATATATTTTAATAGAAATCTTTGTACAGTTATACACAGAAGTAAAAGATGAATAAACAGAAAAAACAGATACTATAAATAATAATATCACGTCATTTAATGAACGAGGATTAGTGTAGAATTATTTTTGAGCTATGATAGAGAAAAATACATGTAAAAATAAAGAAACAAGAAGAGTAAAAATTAATGAAATGTAGAAAAAATGTTGTTTCTTTAGAACGGGATCAAAAGGCATCTTTTTTCTCTGGAAATGTAAAGTTTTTATAATAAAGTACTTGCATTTGAAACTTAGTTCATTTGTTATTCTTTAAGTCTACTCGGTTAATCAACGTCTACATTTTTATCTTTTTTTTCTGTAATAACAATGTTTTTACTATATTCACGGATAATTATTTATGATTTTTATTTTACGTGCATCCATGATTACAACTTAATATATCAATTAATTTTTATTTCAATACATTTAGAGGAGCTAGAAATATCTTTTATAACAGGACATATAAAATATAGAAACTAGAACAATAAATTGATAATTTAAAGGCAAAAATATAAAATACAAGCTTGATATAAAAGCTTGAAAAATATGATTCGAAGAAAAGCAAGACAAATAAAATAACTTAAATAGAGAAAAGTAAAAATATAAAATCAAAGGAAACTGAGACATCCATATAAAATTATAAATATTTTTTAAGCGCACAATATATTATGTAAAAAAAAAAACAAATTTGTTTAAATATTAAATAAAAAATTTTAATTTCAGATCGCTCAAAACATTATCAGAATAGGTACCTAAGATCAATGTAAAGAATTTAAAGAAACTAGTTTAAAATATTGTACACATGAATTAAAAGCTTTATTTTATTTTATAATGATATTTTTCTTTGACAAAATGACCATTTCATCTAAAAATATAGACTACTATTGATATAATAATCTAAATTTTTATTTTAGATTTTAAGTTATTTTATTCAAAATTATTGTATTCTACTGCGTTGTTTATAATCTATGAATAATTTATTTATTAATTTATTTTCTTTTGCATAAAATATTATTTTTTTCCATTTACATTGAAAATTCATATTTGAACATGTAAATTTTCTGATAATTTAATTAAAAGCAGTTACAATATATGAAAAATATACATAATAAATGATTTAAAGAAACAAAAAAAAAATATTTTTCTTTACATTCTACGTAATATCAACTCTTGAATGAACAGTTTGACTATACCAATTTCTAAGAGAGAAACAGATTGTATGCGTGAACTATTACGCTATTAAAGTCATTTAGTGCATGTTGTATTTTATTATAATTGTAAGAACTGTTATATGTTCTTAGTTTTGATTAGCGTACATTCTAAAAAGAAGCGGTGATGGATATATAATAAGGAAATGTTGATGATATTATCAATTCTGAATTTTTGAATTTTTAGAATCAAAAAAAAAATTATAGTACAACTTATATAATAGATAAATCGTCATATATTTCCTTACAAATTTATTTGTATACACGTTCCTAAGGTTTTACCGTTATTATTTATATAATTTTATTTTTAGTTAAGTAGAAAATTTATATTTATATATAGTTATAGTATTTATAAATGAACATAAATATTGGATTTTTTAACAAATTATTTTTATAAAATTCTGTGAAAATATATTTTTAGTATAATAAAACTTAAATGAATAAATACACAAAACTTTCCATTCGTGGATATTAATATTTGTTAAACTTTAGAATTTTAGATTTAATTTAAAGAGGTTTAACGACTGACAAATTTGTTAAAATATTATTAAAATATTTATTTCGTGAAATATTCTAAATTCAACCGTGACTCTCTTTTAAGGTAAGCATAAAATTAGTGTTAACTTTCTGTAGCATTTTCAGTAGCGTTTCTATAGATAAATTCAGTAACGCAACAATTTTACAAATTACTTTAGGATAACTAAAGGAAAAAGGGACAATAAAAATTTCGAGTGTTTAGACTAAAAAGCATGGTGAAAAGTGTTAGAGGGCTCGTAAAATGATAAAATGCCAGAAGAAAATTTGCTCGCTTGATACGAAAACAAAAGCCACGTCGTCTCATATGAGGTCGACGAAAATCAAACTTTATCCCTTAAGCGCATAACGATTTAGGCACGTGTGTATTTGAGGTGCTTTTATGACATATATCCTATCGTGTATACCTCCAGGTGTCCTATACATCCTCCTACCGAACAATCGAGGAGGCTATTCATAAATTTTGAATTTACACAAAATCTTTATAACGTATTCACTGATGCATCTAATCCGTGTACAAGCAAAAAACATTATTTAATTCCTACATACAGTGCTTTGTCCATCAATATTGAACAGCTAAAAGGAAAACTTATTTAAAATTATACATAATAATATAATTTGCATAGTGTTCTACTTTATAAATATTTTATTAATAGTTCAATGAACTCTGATTTTAATATTTATATTAAAAATAATGTATTATGGTATTGCATATATATGTATTTTTATATTTAAAAATTATTAAAAGTAAAAAGCTTTTGAGGATTTTAGTTTGTAGTAGCATATATGATATACATAGTATATATTTTAAATATTATTAATACGCTTATTAACATATTACGTTAAATAGTCCATTACATAATTTAAAATGTCATTTTGTATCCCAAAATATAAGCTATATAAGCTTCAAAATCTAGCATTAAAATCCTATAATAATAATGATAATAATGATAATAATAATAATAATAATAATAATAATAATAATAATAATAACAAATAATATTATGGAATAATAAATGAATGGAATGTCGTTGATAAATAAATCTACATTGAAAACTTTTTGCCAAAAGTTAATGAAATTATAATAAGAAATAAGTTTTATTAAATCGTATAGATAAAAGAAAGCGCATTCATTCATGAATGGAAAAAATGAAAGTTTTGAAAAAGAAGTAAATAAAAGCGATATGCATACATTTTGTGTATGTTGTGCATCATATAACGACAGGAACGTATTGTCGATATAAAGTGAAAAACTAAAGAAATAGTAGGTACGTAAGAGAGCAAAAGAACACGAGAAGGGGGAGGGGCAGGGGCAAAGTAAGGAAGGCGGAGGTAAGGATGTTTTTGTCCTACTTCAAATATACATTTGTATGATTTACAGAATTGAATTTTTCTCTATGGTAGTTGTTCGAGAAATGATGAAATTTATACTTTATACGTTAAAACTATTGAAATTTTTCTTTGATTTGATTTGTATATAAGTATAACAGAAGAAAATATAAATAAAGTATTATTGTTTTACTATAATTTAATATGATTTCCAATTTTTATTGCAGATATATATATATAGCAAAAACAATGATTACAAAATTAACATTTGTTTTGTTATAATTATAAAAACTCTTATATTTACACCTATATACATGAAAAAACATATATAGACATTTTTGTACAATTTCCTATTATCAATAAATGTAAATTTTCGTGATTTATTGTAATGATTATTTAAAGAGTAATATTTGTTTAAAATACAATGTATTAATTTAATTATTATTATAAAATAAATTTTTTGGATTATATTTCATGTAGCTAAATTAATAAATTAAACGAATTTATGAATATTTAATATATTATTATTATTAACAACATATGTTAGAAATATTTTATTGACAGGCTTCATGCAATAGTGAAAATTTAATAATACCTAATATATTTCAATACTCAAAATTCAGAATAGAATTTCAAGAAAGTTTTAAACACTTTAAGAGGATATGTAAATCGACATTATTAATTATGCAACTTCTTTAGCCAATTCTACATCAATAAACTAAGACTTAAATTCAAAAAGTACTTCGATTTATGCAACATCTTTGCAATGATTTAAATTTTGCATAAATTAAAATGTTTTTTCAATTAAAGCCTTCTAGTAACGTTTTCGATGGTAAAATACGTTACCTACTGAATGCTGAAATTACATATTTTAATTAATTATGTGATACTTTAAAATTTAAAAGAGAAATTCATTTTATAATTTTTATTTTCAATTTCACATAAATATTAGAAATAAAATTTTATATAATTACGAACATAAATATTATAAAGTAAGTGTACATTTTAAGAAAGTAATAAAGGTTATACTCGAATGATAAAATACTTTAGTTTTTATGGATATTCATATTTATTATTAGTATTTTAAACCAATAGGAATAATAAAAATATTTCCTTATTAAAATATAGTTCGTTTTTATAGGTTATATTAGCTAAAAAAATATTATATTTGATTACACATGAAATGTGGAATTCAAGGAATTAAAATTATACAGATCGTACAAGCTATATTTTCTTAAAAATTTGTGCTTTATCTTGACAGTCGAAATCAGTGCAATTTTCATTAAAATTTAACGGTTTAAGTCAAGTAAAGTTTAAAAAATTTATGTTCAAATTATTTCTAATATTATTGTAGCACTGTAATATTATTTTTAATTTCTAATATCATAGCGGCTATATATCATTTTAGAAACATCAAACAAAAAAGTTTTCTGCAGCTCATAATAGTATCATAAAAAAGCTTAATGCTTAAAATCATTACATAAGATGAAGACTTCATTAAAAAGTAAAAATGATTTAAAAGGTCTAATTAGCATTTAGCATTGATCTATAAAATCGTAATTAATGTACATACCTACGTAATGGTAGCATTCTAGAACAAAGTACAGAAACACGTTATAGAATAAAAGTTACGTTAAAACTACATTTTCTTCGATTTTCTTAGAGGAAAGCATAAATTTCAGGTATTAGATTGGCAAAAACAGAGACAATACGAGTTTTATCAATTTCCGGTGAACTTAGTGTTAAGAATTGCAGGAAAATGTTTGGCATCGCTAGTGCGAGTGAATATTCGAGAGGAGGATATCCGGAAGGGCGAGGGGTGGGTGAAATTTTTCTCATTTTGGTCCATTATCCCCTTGGTCGAAGTCTCGCAGGCACGCGCCAGAACCAGAGCAAGGAAAAAGTCGGAGGGCCCTGATAACCGAGGTCGGCACTTTGCTCGTGGCTCGGGCGCAGATAAGACCGGGAAAACGCGGTTCCCGGGATGATTGCCCTTTCCTCCAGCCTCCGGTCCCCGCCCCGAGGATGCTGGAGCTGCAGGTTCGCCTGGCGCGGCGGCAACCTGTTTTCCGCCCGTCTCCCGCTTCCGTTCCAGAGTCGTTTCGCGTAATTTTTCTCGTGACGTCAGCTGGTGAGCGAGACTCACCTCGGCGTTCCCTTCCGCAGTAAATGTGTCTCTGCGCATTTATTTCCCCCCCTCGCCCCGCGCTCTTCCACAAACTGGGCGCGTTCGCTTAGGGACGACCGGAGTTCGAGTCTCGAGTGCACCTCGGCAAATGCATCTCGGTAATTTCGTCAAATCTTTGCCGATTGCCTTTTTTTATTCCGACGGATTTAGCACACCGATAAGCAACGTAATTAACAGTCATTTGAATTACATAATTGTAATGCCAATTGATTATCTCAACCTGAGTGTCCAACCATTCAAATATACTTTTATAAATGTCATCCACAAAGTAATTCTACAATTTTTTAAACAACTTGTATAAAATAATTATTACAAGTAGATACAAAATATGACATTGAATATTTTCACTGTATCTATAAAGTGCATCTCTAGAAAACGAATATTAAATTATTGAAACTTTTAATAAAATTGATTTTTCTTTCATATATATTTTTTTTTTTTTTTTAAATTCACATAATTTCATATATATTAATACGTGTGTAAAGCAAATGATAAAGTTGGATTTATGCTTATTAAAAATGGAAACAGCATATATAAATTTATTATCATTCAAATTAAACTTTTTATTTTTTTACTGTTCCTATTGAATTTAAATAAAATTGTAGAGTAGAACCGACAAGTTTTTTATTTCACACGAATTTATAAATGTAAGCAAAACGGATTATGTTTAATATAAATTTAATATAAACACATATTTATTTTATTCGTATACACATATAATACAATTAATAAACTAAAGATAAGTTCAAAATTAACTGTGAATTAAAATTTACATAAAAAGATAAATTGCATTTGATCATTTAAGATATTAATACATATAAATGTAAAAATGAAAAAAATTATTATTAGCACGCAAGCAAATGTATTCATTTGTGATTATAAGTAGATTTTTTTAAAATTAGATGATATAGAAATATAAATGAGCGAGTAAAATATTTTCCCTCCGATTGCTGTTATAATATATAATATCTCGCTTTTCTTAGTCGTTTACATGGACATGCATTATTAAAGCTCAGAAGAAAATTAAAAATTTTCATTTTATCTTATGTATGATAATCAGTTTGTTAATTAAATTTAAAATGAATCCAGGAATATGTGAAATTACAAAATGAAATATTTCAAACAAATATTTAAGAGGAGCTCATAGAAGACAAAAAAGGATACGCATAAGCTTGCGAGAGAAAATAAATAAACACATAAACTACACTTTACCATTGTTAATAGCTCAAATATATACGTTGGGTTTGGGTCTTTATAAATGATTCTTTTTATTTTTAAATATTTTATAATCGGAATTTATATTAGGATAGTCTGTAAAACCGGATTAAACGAAGATTCGTGTATAAAGCGATAATGAATGCAAATCCTTCATTTACGGTGGTTACACCACCGTGGACTAAAAGTGAATTCGAATCGAATAAAACCGCAAGACATTATGCTTAAGCCTCCCCTTTTCTTTGCATTCGATGCCATCAATCCTGCTCAAACAATAAAAAGTAACCAAAAGGAAGAATTGCGGTTGTTCTGACGATCCATCGAATCATCTCGTTCGTCAAATTGCGATGCAATGGGAGGAAGAATTTCCTTCCATCGCCGAGCTTCCGTAGCAGGCAAAAAGGGGCCCAACCCCCGGAAAATGATAAACAAAAAGTCCGAAGAGAATGTCGAGGGAATCGTGCCACGCCCCGACCGGAGGTTAGATAAATCAAACGCGGTTATTGGATGCGACTAAAATGAAAATTGCATTTTCGGTCGAGTTACATTACCCCTCCACTCAAATTCAAATAGTTCATTACTCATTTATATTTATCTTTGGCTTTTCGTTATATTTAATATTGAGATGGCGTACCAAATTTGAGCAAACTCTTTTAAATATGTTTAAAAAATTCTATTCGCCTTCAAGAGAAGAATATCGCCTCCCTGTAACAAGTGATATATCCCTTGCATACCTAGTTATGTTTTTTTGATTTATCTGCCGATCAAAGTTTAAATTCAGAGATAAAACTTATATCGTGTTCGATTTTATAAACCATTTGCCATATTAATGTGAGGCTTGTTGCGTAAAAAACAAGTAAAATTACTTGTGATGAAAAATACTAGTTACGTTTTACCTATTCAGGAGAAAGATTTACTGAGAAAGCTAAGCTTTATCCGAGTTATTACATGCAATAATAAGATATACATTTAATTAAAATGCAATAAATTTTAAAATCAGGAGTAAAATGGATCGATTTATCTTTATTGAACTTTTCAGATAATAAGCTACACTTCATAAATATTATAATCGATATAAAATTTAACGAATGTGTTTTTATTATTTTCACGTGATCACTATACGTGATATTATCAACTGAAATGTTGTTATTTAATTATTTCTCTATTAAAATGATATGCACACCCGTACGAGGATAGGGACACAAACACTAAATAGTCTAAAGTTTATTAATATTAATAGTTGCAATACTAAAAATCGAAGTTACTTTTTACTATGAATTGTACGTATTATATATTTATAAAATTATCATATTATAAAATAGGTGAACAGGTCGATTAGACGTCTAATTTCACTTTTCACCTTTCCCCAGAAAGCAGTTAAAATAAAATAGAAGGTCGTAACTACATGGAACTATAACCATGGTTATTGTCTCATATATAACGTGACTAACTGTATCACCAACTATATGGGACTTAACATTATCTCGATATATATAAGTAGATAAAAACGACATGATTTCTGAACGACTGTGGAAAATTACTGTAGCCTCAGAATTTTATAAGTACTTTACATCTAAGTATATCTTTATTATGCATTTTCAGTGACTATAATATTATATCTGATGTATAAGTATAATGCAGCTAAATAATGGAATTTAAATTTATGTAAAATCTTTTCTATGAAAATATATTAATATACTTGCTGTTTTAGATATTGTACTTTTATTAATTTACGACAGATTTATTTTACATTTAGTTACTGATGTTAAATATTACAATCCTAATTTTTTATAATATTATAGAAATAAATATGATGGTTTTACTTTTAAAAATAAAACAGCTAGAAAATATACTTGATACAAATTATTATCTCTGCAATGGAAATATGCTATTATTTTTATCAATAAATATAATTAATTTAAAGAAAATAAATTTAATTAAAATTAGTTGATTAACTATTTTTAATGCAAATTATTTTCATCTATATACTTAATACCTATTAATACAAATTGGATGTAACTAAAGAAACATATTTCAATTCTTTCGTGATCAATAAATTTTATTCTTGTGTAAATTCTATGATTTATTTTTATGAATTAATGTTCAAAATATACTATATTTCTTAATATTCATTCGATATGCCTGTAATAAAAAAAAAATTCATAAATTTTATGGTATTATGTTATATTACATCCATTTTATTTTTATTCTTCTAATTTTTATCATATCCTTTATCTTTCCTAAAAAAGATTGCATATATTCCATAAATATATAAAATATTATATTTGTTTGATTTACAAAAAAATTTAGAAAAAATAAAAAATTTTAAATTGTTTTTTAAATATATATTAATATTTTTTAGTACATTTAAATTTACATTAGATTAGATTATGTTACATTCTTCTAGGGGAACATTATATGCGTTGGGACCAAGTCTATTGTGCTTAATTTGGAAGTATTTTCAACCAAGAAAAACAGTAATTCAGAATGCATATATCAGGTGATCCCTCTTGTATATGATCAGCAGGATGGACACAGATTAATGAAATTGCCCAAGACGCATGGTACAACACTAGTCAACCAACATGTGAACCAGGAAACAGTTTTGTCCTGTTCAACAACCGGAGATCACTAGCAGTGACTTTAACATCCTGTGAAGAAAGCTTGTACGTTGATTCACCTGCCAGCAATAAGAAGATTGGGTTAACAAGAATTATTATATACTCCCCATATTAGCCAATTATTTACAAAATGATCTAACTTGAGGAGCTGTTGATAGTTGATTTCAGTTAGATATCTATTATCCTGGCATCAGCAAGCGTTTCTAGACAAGATTTGAACAAAGTATGGTCGGTAGCCTCGATTGTTCATCTTATTTCCGTAAACTCTAAACTCTAACAGTCTAACTCTAACAGTAGTTTAAAAAATCCTCGGAGGTTTCATTTTCTTCTTGGCACCATTTATTCATTTTTATAGCTGTCCACGAAAGAATCTCTATCCTAGTTAAGTAGCTTTTGGAAATTTTCATTTCAGAGTTATCATATAAAGTTTGTCAGTTAACTATGTCAAGGAAATGTTATAGATCTTCTTGACATTTCCTCGTATGAGATTTTGGAGAGTATCTAGAAAACGACAATCGTAACTTCAATCCATTTATGATTCATATCTATTGATGAATATCTATTGACAATTTACGCAATTATAACAGTTTCCAGAGGAGGAATTTGTAGATGACTTTGTGGCACTTTATTTTGATACGACTGCTCCAACTTAAACGTTCAACCAATGCTATTACTAGATAGTTTGACTTCAAATATACAGATGTTGGCTTTGAATCAGTTTAGTTTTATACCTATTTGTAAAGAATAGGATTTTAGTTTTTCGCAAATTGAGAGAGGTCCATCGTTATGGTTCATGAAGAGAACTATTAAAGAGTATCGTGCTAATATCTTGTAATATCCTTCTACCAAAATTAACACATCATCTGCCTAAAAGGGAAACACGGTTGTCCTCAGGTAGGCTCCACAGGAAGTTTGGACAAGAAAACTGAGGATTTCTTCAGAAACTCTAGTCCATCTTCTTTTTAATTGTGCCATATATCCATATCACTTATAGAAGTGTTCTGCAAATTACGATAGGGTCTTCTCGCATATGCTTAAAAAGCATTCTCCATCATTTTTCTTTTTCTTCTTTTAGCGATATTTTGTATTTAGTGTGAACATTTATATACCTGTCTCTATTCCTATCCTTTTTCAGTTTGATAACACATTTTCGATAATCTTTGTGTATCCTTTCTTAAGAGCTTAAGTTCGTAGTTCCGTCATGAATCTTCTTTCTTTGAACTTTTCGAGATAACACTTCAGTTTCGCTCAAATGTTTCTACGATGAGACAATTTAGAGTTTTGGTCCTCAATGACATGCACAGATTCCAGCGACAAGGAAAAATTACTGAATTTATACAATTCCTACTGATAATTTAATCAATCAGTTTTTCTGTTACTTGCAAATTTAATATTTTCCAGATATTTTATATATTTTATTTTCATTGAAATAAATATGAAAGTGCATAATGAATATAAGTAACACAATGTTTTGAATATATTGATTCTGACATTCATAACATTTTCAAATATATTTGTTATTTCATTTTCTATTTTTGCATTAATGTCACTTCATATTTGTGTAAGATTTCAGTTTCAATCTTGATAAAATAATGATAACTCATAACAATAATATAATAGAAATATATTATTAACGTATTTTTGTACATGGAAACAATTATTCTCAATAAGTTAGTGTTTTTCATCTATGCTTACTAAACTTTGAAATAATATATTTTTCTTATAGAATCATTTACATACAATTTTTATATAAAATTTAAAAGTAATGATAAAAGAATAAATTATCGAAACGACTTTTTCCTGTATAATATGTTTCCTTCGAAAGATCTTGAAAAATTATTTACTGAAAAAGAAGTTTCTTTCAAACGAAAAGAACGCGTATGAATATCACAATAAAAATTTTTAGTTTCATTTTTACACTAGCTTTAACCTACCTAACGCAAATATCATACAAAATTATATAAAAAAAAAAAAAAAAAAAAAAAAAAAAAAAAGACGAAGAGTGGGGAAATCTCATAGAGATAGAGAGAGGAAAATATAGAGGGTGAATGAGAGAGAGGGTAAGCAAAAGTGTATACGTATGAGAGAAACAATGAGGGATATTTAAGGTATATTACTTTTTCCTTCATTAAAGCTCAATTTCACCAAAAGTATCCCTCGACTGACTCTTCCGTAGTGAGGGAAATGAGAACCTCAGAAGAGGGATAAAAACAAGGAAATAAAGAAAGACTAGGGGAGGGAGGAAGTTAAAAAAATGAAACAATAAAACAACGCCATTTGATATAAAGTGCAAAACGCGAACTCTGCAACATGGCTGAAAAGGCAAAGAAAAAAATGCGGAATAGAAAAAAATGGACTGAGAACGAGAAAGAGAAATGAGCGGTAGTACGGAGAGAAAAGAAAGAGACAGAGGTAAAGTGAGAGGGCAGCCAAAAGAAATATAGAAAGAATAAGTATTGCAAGAGCTTACAGGAACACACGTAAACTTTGATATATTTTGCTAGAGCATAACTAAAGTATGGAGTTATACACAAGTCAATTATACTGAAATTTCAACTTACTTTAGGGATAACTGAAGTAATTTTTGTTCAATTATATATTTAATGCTTTTTATCTTTTAAGATTATGTGTAAACTTTCAAAAAATAAAAACCTCTATTGAACATTATTAATAACATTTCTTAAAAATAATTTTATACGTAATTCATCAAAACTTGTTTGTTAAAACTAAGTTTGATAATTTCAGATTAAATTTCTGTTAATGTGGAACATAAATTTGAAAATGAAATATTTACTGATTTTCTGGTGATTTGTGATCAGTAAAACAGTACGATCAATAAAACTCATTGTATTAAGGACAATTAAGAAACTCATTATTAACTGCATTTCTTCCATTACTTTTTTCAATACTATATATTTAATCCATAATTTTAGAAAAATTAAATTTGTTAATTAGTTCAAATTTGAAAAATATATAATTATAATTCATTTACATTAGATACTATAAATAATTTTAATAAAGATACAATTATTTTTGTATGCAAGTGTAGTTGGATAATTTTTATAAAATAATTTTACTTGTTATTTGTATTTTAAATATGTAAAATTAAATTATTTAGCTTGAATTTATTTTGTTTAAGTATGACAAAAAAATAAAAATGACTAAATTTAATCACTAAAAACTAAACTATTATTCAAATTTAACTTTAATAGTCGACAATATATTTTATGAATAGTATAAAAACTATGTATATACTTACATTAAATACATAAACGTATTTTACATACAGCTAAAAATGAAATAATATTTCATATTTTTCATATTTTTTAAGAGTTAAATTTTAGAATAACATATTATATGTATTTAAGTTTATTAAAAAATGCATACTATGTGCAATAATTATTATTTTGCACATAATTTTTCCAAAAAAAAAAATTGAACGTACTGGTTAATGAAATCAATTTTAGATTTTTAAGTTGTATTTTTGATAACAAAATCAGTATCCCTTTCATAGTTACACATATTAAAAAAACATTTAGAATTAGTATGAAAATTAATTAAGTAAAATATTAGTGATATTACTTGAATTTGAATATAGTTTCAAGCATAATTTTGAATTTTATATTAAATTTGATATAATAAAGAATTTTATGTTTATTAAGTTTAAAATTTAAATAAATAGACATTTTCATTTTATTTGTCTAAAGTAATATTTACAATAAATCCCTACGCGATAATAACTTCCACTATAAATATTAATTTTGACTGACTTAATTTAAATTTTCAATGTAAGTTGTATACTCGAGATTTTACGTATTATCTCTCGGAAGTATAGATATTAGGTCTCATATTACCAAATACTACCTCCCGAAGCTTAAATGTAATCCATTTTCTTGGAGGCACGACACTCTACTTATAAACAGAATAATTCAAATACAGGAAGAATAATAAATGTAAAAAAATGCTCTCTTGTTTTTATGAGCTGCAGGACTTCTTATACGTAAATAAGGAGATGGTCTTGAGAAAGTGGGTGTAAACACGGAATATTACCAAGCGAGGCGTGAGCCATTATTGTGAAAAGGCGTCACCAAAAAATAAATTTATGTAAAATACAATTTGTATATATGCAACATTTATTTTAGAAATTAATTCGATATTTTAATAGTGCCTCATATCTATTTTATAAAATATATAAAATATTAATATGTACTTTATAATAAAAAATATATATTAGGTTGTAAGCGTCTATTAAAAATATTTCAAATAAATTTTCTAAAATATTTTTAATTAAAAATACATTTATTCTTTAGTTACTAGCTGTACATAAATTTCTGCATACAATTTTTCAGTTTTATCTTCACATATTGTATGTATTATAAAAGATTTACATAAATTACTTTTAATTGCATATTTATTGGTGCGACAACATTTATTTTATAATGTCTATAGTAAATATGTCTATAGGAACTATTTGTAGTATTTGTAGAATGCAATAAAAACTAGTTTTTAATGTAATTTGTGCTTCAATAATATACAATATGTGAATTTAAGTATTAACAAAAATTGTTAAAGTAACTTTTATTTTATAATCAATAAATATTTTATAAAACATTTTTAAAAATACAAATTCATTAAATCAAGAAGAAATTAATGTACGTAAGTATTTTATGTAAATTTAATTGCCTGAGTATTATGAAAGTAATTTTTATTATTCTATTTTAATAGTTCTATATCAATTTCGATTTTGCACTAAAAGCCAAAAAACTATTAAATCAGTTCTTGTTTTCAAAGTTTACTTCAAAGTTGCTTAAATTTTATTATTTTCATTTATGCAATATTTTTATGTACAATTGAATTACTGTCATAAATAAATTTTATTAATAGTAGAAATAGTGCAGATTTAAAAAAGGTAACACTTATTTATTTAAATGCAAAATAATTTTTAAAGATTTCTTGAAATATTAAGAAATATATTACTTTAATTATAAATTGGATGTATAATTTTAAATAATTGAAATTTATATGAATGAATTCAGTCCCAAATTATTATTTGTATGAAATGAATTAATTATTTATGTTTTTAAGATAATAATTTGTTTTAATAACTACAGTACAGAATGAATTAGATAATCTTAATTGACACAGCATATGTAATTAAGAATTTGTTTGAATCAAGCAACAAAATATTGAGTAGAGATGATGAAATGAAAATAATAATACTGATAATAGTATTTAAATGAATTTTAAACGTTAATTGTGTAATTACCCAATTTTAAAGCACTGAATTAGATGAAAGTATGAATATTTATTGCAAAAATATTGTTAATTTTAGAAACATGTATTTATAGGATTTTTTTAATTTCAGTTCAATATAATATTAAATATATAAAAACTGATGTACAAGTTATGTTTGAACACATTATACCAATGTCTGTGACATTACTTTTACAGTTATTTTTTGAAGTTATTTTAATGTTATTAGTCAATCGAGTTCATCGATATTTTATTGTTCAATTCCATAACATACAATAATTTTTATTGTTAATCAATTTGATTGATTATTAAATACATACGAATAATGCGTTGTTGTAGATGAAAAGAATATTTAAAAAATATACTTTGGATTTTGCATATTATAATAAAATTAAATTGAAAATGATTGACTTTCAAGTAAGGTATTCGTACTCGTGTTTTCCACTTTACCACAATGCATCATCAATTATGGAGATTTTGATATTTAAACTTAATTTCGAAGTAAAGAATCCGTAATTATAGTCGATGAAAGAGACGTTGGCTCCAAACGAGTGAAATTAAAAAATATTTGTATGTATATGTATATATATAAATGTATATATATAGAGAGAGACAAAGTATTGCGTGTAGGAGGCTTGCACGAAAGGAGGGAAAAGAGGGAAAAAAAATTGGAGAAAGGAAGAAAAAGGTGAAAGCGCAATATTGCTACATAAGTGGCGAGGCTCTGAGCCACCCACACCCTCGTACGATATTGCCCCCGTGGAGCCGGAGTTTCCTTTCTCCTTCTCTCTCTCCTGCCTCCTCGAGCTCCAAATGAGGGAGAAGAGATAAAGATTAAAGACGAAGATTTACCTTTTTTCTTCGGTTCAAGTTCTTTTTGGTGTGCGCCGGGGCTCTTCGGAATCTGAGAGTGGCTAATTTTCCGATAAATCATTGCATCCAAGTAAACTGATCGGCGGTAACAAGGCTCTTCAACAATAACTCATACCTACTACTCCAGAGCTTCCATCTATTTTTATGTGGAAAGCCAATTTTTTAAGTAAGTCAGCTCCGGCAGTAAAAAGTGAATCACACTGGCGTTCGGAAGTTTACTATTGCGCGGAGAACCTGGTCTATACCAATTTTCATTCACTAATCTTTAATCGAAAGTAATTTTCAACTATTCGTACAAGCTGATTCATATGGAAATGGTTTGCCACATTTTTTATTTTCCTTCTACATGTTACAATGGCAGTGGAGTTACGATTGTGCATACGAATATACGATATGCCCTATAAAGAAAGGCATTCTACTTACATCTTAAATTACGTATTATTTATGCTCGTTATGTAATGGCTAATTTATTGCACGACTAGTGCTTCGACGCAGCTCGATACAAATTAATTATTCGAGTTCAAAACAAGCCGAGTGCCTTTCCTCTTGTACGAGTTGTTTTTTCATTTTCCACAAATTTTTATTCAAACTCAGAAAGTGAATTCGATTTTTAGCTATATTATATCCTTATGCATTGAAATGATTTTATAACAGTGTTTCCTTTTCCTTGCTAACGAGCCTTAGAAGTGTTTACATTTTTAAACAAAAGCGTTTCTCCTTCTCGCAGTTGAGCGAGGTAAATAGCATTAAATTAAGATTGTAAATTGAAAAAAAGGTTACAACACGAAATTGCACAAGTTTTATTATGAACGTGTGCGCAACACGTACACAAACACTAATGAATTATAATATTAAAATGAGTTGGTAGCAAGGTGTAAATCACAAACGGTAAAGAAGGTGCGTTATTATGGGCAGGTACGTAACGCGTACATCCACCCACCCACACATACACCCACACCCACACCCACACGCACACGCACGCACGCACGCATGCACGCAAATACATCTACACAATTGTGGTTTATTAAGCTCCAGGGCTGTAACGATTCTGTGGGATTTCACCAGACACGTGCCGACTCACGTGCACACGATCGCGCATGCGCCGGTGCTGCTCGCTATTCAAAAGCGATCACGTAATGAGATATTTCGCGTGCTTGAAATTGCGCACGCGCTAACTCCACCCCCGAATGCTCCCCGAATGTTACAAGTTCCTCATACCTTTGGCGAGGTTTTGGCGGACCTCTTGTCCTTTTATGTTTATTTAAATCATTCTTGATACGCGTCCATTGACTTGTTCCAATATAAAACTACACGATTTATTTCCAACTTTAAAAAATGCTATCTATGAGTAAGATATGTGACATTTGGTATTTTCTAATACAATAGAAATACCAAATTTTTCAAACTTTAAGTTACTTTCAGTTTTCTTTTTTTTAACGCCAGTTATAGTATCATACAAATATTTATCAGACTATCATTGCAATGCTCTATTGCATTAACAACTTTAAACACTGTAATCACTTATACACTAATTAACTTTGGATTTTTTTATCCTAATTCTAAAGTACTAGAGATTTTATTAAACAATTCAAATCATTCCATTGAATACTTCAAAATGTACTAATTAATTAATTAAATTAATTATTTTCATTTCAATTCAATTCTCTCAAAGCTACGTATACCTTTTACATTATTATTCAATGTTATCCAAGAAATGCTAAAAAATAAATTTTATTAAAGTATCCGATTAAAAGAAAATTATTCGTGCGTTTAAATTTATTAAGCATATAATTTATAAATAATTATTCGGATTTCATTAAAATTATATTAAACTTAAACAAGACATGTCATGTAAATGTATATTAATTATATTAAAAATAAATCTATTTTACAGTTTTCATTCGTATCGTTTGAATGAGAAAAATATCTATTAGTTGTAATGCATGAGATGTCAACTTTTTTTAGTAAATTATATTTGCATTATAAAAAGCAGTATTTTTAAATAGTCAAGATCGAAAATTTCTAAGCGTAATTTTTATCGTTTAAATATGTTTCCGACAAATTTTAATTTTAATTGATAATAAAAATAATATAGTTACAGTAATATAAATAAAATATAACATTTAATTGAAAATGCAATTGCGGAAAAAAAACATAAAATCATCAGTTTGTTAGACACTGTAAATTTTATGCAATTTTTTATTCTAAAAATATTCATGGCATAATATATGTATATATATATATATATATATATATACTGGGAGGAGAGAAATAAAGTTTATCTCTCGGAAAATCCTATTTTGAATTTATTTATGAACCTTTTTCAATATTAATTAGAATCTTATAAACGGTAAACTTGTACTTAATCTTCGTCTAGTATTCCCCCAGTCTATTATCTCGTATAGTTTTGCGTTCTTTTTGCGCAAACTTTTCCTCTTTTCTAATCACCGATAAGTGAGGGCTCCAGGCGGAAATAAAGCGAAGTATATACATGGAAATTAATGACCAGTACGACTTTTTTCACAGTATCTCACGGAATGAAAAAATTATTTTTTTTTTTTTTGAAGAGGAAGTATAGAAATTCTTATCGATGATCAGTGAATATTATGCTTAATGCCGTCAATGAGTTTAGTATTACGGAATACACGTATTTATACGAGCGATTGCCTCCCTTTTTATCTACGAAAGGCGCTCAAGTACGCAAAGGCCATACAAACAGTATACCGTGATTATTTATCTGCAAATTATCGTAAGAAGGAACGCAAAATAAAATAAGTAAGTAAACGTAATTTTGTTTTTAATGAAAATCAATATGTGTATTTAATTACAAATTGATAATTTATATTTGTTGAAAAATTTGATTTTTCATTTTAAATTATAATACGGAACAGGTTTTCAAAGCATGATCTTCCAATTATATAAAATTATAATTTGTTTTATTTTAGGATCGGTAGTTATAGAAAATATTATTTGAAGTTAATTGTGTACACATAGAAATTTTTTTGCCCTCGTCAAAGCTTGTAAACTGACGGATGATTCATATATGTAAAGAGTTAATTTGAGGGTAACATAATATATAATCTCGTGCTATGTTTCTAAGATAAAATTTTTAAATGCATAAGTTATCAAACGCGATTAAATAAATTTTAAATATCGTCTCAAACGCTATTTAAAATTTATTAAATGACTCCATGTTTTGAATAATTTATACAGATGAAACTAATGATATTTCGTTTGAAACTGAATAAAAGATCTCGCTTAATTCGCAATAGTGTAAATCAGTCAATTTTATAATATGAGGGTAAATTATGGATAAATCAATAGCTCAGATCAGAACTGCCATTAGCATTTAAATTCATAAGGATACTATAAATTCCAGTGCAACAAAAAATAACTGAAAGTGCGAAACTAGTACTTCCGCCGTCCTTTATAATTAAAAAAAACCGTTTAGTAATGAAGGCGAATTGCTGTCCTCGGTATAAAGCACCAGCCATCGTAAAACTTGAGCATGTGATCATTCAATTAGACGCTAATTTGACGAGGAGAAGAAAAAGAATTTTGAGGAGCGCATTTTGCCGCAAAAACAAGTAGAAAAAAAGCCCTTTGTGTCGCGCCATCGACGCTCGCTGGAATTCGTGTACCTCACGAATCGAAAGGGTTGAAAGGATTTTTCGAGGCTGGAGGTTAGGTTAGAGGGAAACGACCCTTCGGCGATGCAATTAGCCGACCGGGGTAACCGGTTCAAGCATGAACGCGACTTTTCGTGGTATTGCATACGACTATTTTTTCACTTAAACTTATACTTCATCTTCGATATAATTTTTTGTTGCATAGGCACTTTGATGAATAGTACATCAAGTGCACGAATTGCCATTTATGCGCCTATTTATCTGGTTTTACTCTCATTAGAGGAGCCGACGGATCTGCAAACCAAGAAAAAGTAGTAAAGAATTGACACACGATTTGTAATTAAATTTATATACATATCTTAGTGAATCTGGTTTTGATGAAAGGAGGAAAATCCATTAAGTGCTCTGTCTTTCTCTGGGAAAATAATGCCACTGTTCTAGTTAATTAAAATTTATATTTATAAACTCATTAAAATTATTTCCAAAATACCAGACTCTTTTTTCATTTTTAGATGATTTTCAAAATTCAACAAGAGTATCGATTTACAATATTTATTTAACATTGTCTTTAATAATAACCTTCTAAAATATTTAATTAATTATGTAAAAAATTAATACAGAATTTCTATATTAAAATTAATTAATAATATTTAAACATTCCACACAAGATGTCCTTTTCTTCTTTTCTTCTTATTAATTAATAAAAATATACATTTGATAATATTGTATTAACTTATGTGGTGTAATAATAATGAATTATACAAACATTTTGAATAAACGTAAACAAGCAATTCATTGAAAAATATTTACTAGAAAATATATCTTTTGATTTTGAAAATAAATCAATCAAGCGTATGGTCAAAGTATTTCTTTATTAGAAATTTTGTGAGATACAATAAATCCATAGATATTTTGTGAGATATAATAAATGTTGTATTGAAATTTTTATAAAAATATTTTTGAATATTAAAGATATTATCAAAATGTTAAAAAATATATTTCAAAAATAGGTTGTTCTCTTTGAATATTTGATTATTAGCGGTGAATGATATATAATTTCACAAATAATTGTTATTGGAGTTAGTTATTTTAAAAAGAGGAAGAGAGATATTTTACTTGTTAATTATTTAACTCTGAAGAAAATTTTTAGTTGTTCATTGTTAATCATCTTGATCTCAAGAATTTCGTAGAATCTCCATTTACTCTTATCATTGTTAGCTTCGCTGCAATTATGTCAAATTTTAGTTGGACAGATTTGAGTTGACATGAAGTAGCAGATTCAGATGCATAAGCAGTATACGCGACATCAGTTACAAGTTAAATCAAGTTATAACAAGCCTGATGTATGTCAGTACTATTTTCTTTCATGAAATTAAAATAATAAAAAAAGATACATAACTTCCTCATAACTTAACAAGTGCTAGTAATAAAGATAAATAAATGAAATTTTTCAGGAATATTTTTATTTAATTTTTTAACAAATGTTAGGTATAAATAAATTCCCATTCAATTTATGTTTAGATTACAAAATATCAGTTTGAACTTTGGTAAATTTTAACTTTTACTTTAAACAGAAAACTCAAGTACTCTATAGTTTCCTAATATTTTATATATTCTAAAAAATGCAACAAAAGCACTTTGAATTTCGGTAATTTGGTGATTACTGCGGTTTATTCACTACAGTGATTGTATGGCATATATGTAATAATCATAATAGTAATTGCAATGATAAATACAGTTGAATGTCAGTATTTTCTGTAGAGCTAGATTAAAATCAACCAACTTCGTTTAAAACTTTCATAATTATAATAATGATTATGAGGACGAAATTGTGCTATTATTCCTGATGAAACATAAAATAATAGTCTCTAAGACCAAAATGTTGGATATCTTATCAAATATAAGATTGTGGAATAATTAAATATAAAAACAGTAATAAATCGTTTACATTGGGGGTCCCTTGTGTTTACAATCTCCTTAAGAATCTGAGTACAATGGAAAACTGTAGGAATGCCGAGTCTCCAGCAGTTGTCCAAATTTTACGGCGCAATCTTATTTTCTAATTGAAGCATTGCAATGGTCTTCGTCACTTTTTTCGCCGTTCCTCGTCATTATAATTCGCTTTCATCAGCCCGTGGGATTTAATTAAAGTATCAGCGGTCCGTCCGAAAGTGAATGTCGACTTGGCTCGAGAACTTCGATAAGCGAAGCGCAAACTTTGGTCTTTTATGCCCACGTTTGCGATTGTCTCTCGGCACTTTGCTCGCGTGTATCATCCTCGGCTCTTAAACTCTGACGGGAGTGTGAGCACGAAATTCTGCCTTCAAGATGGAATAATTACCGCGTTTTACTCATCCGAGGCTGTGTCTGCCTCTCACTTGTGCTTTCCTCAGCACTTTTACCAACCTTTCTCTATTAAAAATACGTCTAAGATTATTTTTTTTATTCTTCTTCTTCTTCTTCTTCTTCTTCTTTTTTTGCGCTGGATTTCTATTCGTTTGTGTGTTTTCACTATTTTCTGTAAGGATAGACGCAGATCCTGCGATACTATTTCTCATCTCATGCTTAATCTTTATCAAAATGACTATCTAACTAGTACGTAAACAGTTTGTTGAATTAAAAATTTCATTTACAATGTAAGTTTTTTATTATTTATGTAGGAAGTAAATTATTTATGATGCTTTTAAGTATACAAACAGAATGCTCCACTTAATAGAGTATAATTTGTTTTAATATTTTCCTCACAATAATAAAGAGAATGAATTTTTCAAACATAAGTTTATTATTCACAACTATGTACCGTTCATTTAGGAGGTGGTGAATTATAAATTATTTCAACACCATATTCGTAATCTTGTTTGAGGCTTTTATTGCTCATAAATTAACAACGTAGTACATTTTAAGAAATATATGATATTTTATACGAAGAATTGTAAAATTTATTACGATATAATTTAACTATATAAATTTCAAATAATTTAATTACGAATAGTAGCATAATCATTTATTTGACTCTGTAAACGTTACATCGAGATCCACTAAGAAACTTGTATTATTATGGGATATGACAGGTTTAGTTAGTCTTCTAAGAATAGAGTAGCAGTATTGTCTACTTAAATTTCCCTAGCTTTGTTATCTGTTATTCCTATTATTGTTGGTTTTTACAGCTTTTATATTAGGTATTGTTGGGTATATTTGTATTTTGTAAGAGTGAATAATCGTTGGAAAATTAAGGATTGGCTACAGGTTACTTCAAGTTGACTTGGTTATAAACTTCAAAGAAGAAGAAAATTATTTCACAATCAGGGCTATAACGTTGGTACCAGATACACCATCTAACGTCGAAAGCGCACACTACGTTTTTGCAATGACCTAGTAGTAGGAAACTGACAGTTTTTGTTGACGATCCATTGAATCGCAATTACTACAGTGGAAGCCACGTCAGTCAGAATCGGAGCGACTCCTCGGTGGAAACCTGAAAACCTGATGGAGACAAAAGAGGAAGGAGCGGAGCGAGTGTCAGGATGGAAAAAGTGCGAGGAGTTGCAGTCGCAAGCAGTTTGGCAGACTAAATCCCGTTGTTCGCATCCCCGCACAACGAGCGAGGTATACAAAGGAGAACTTGAGATTTGCATGCGACTGACTCGATGGTGCATTCTTCCTTGTCCCCCCCCCCAACCCTCCCACGTGAAATATGGTCGAGTGAGAGTAGTCAAAGCCAGATATGCCGCCGAGGGTGTGGGTGGCTATAGCCTAAGGCCCTCGTCTTCCACCCTTCCGCCCTTTCGCCACTTTGTCTTCCTTTTTTGGTAACCTTTTTCAGAGGTCCGAGGAAGACTCGCCCTTTGCATTTGCAGACGGCAGGATTTGAACGCGCGAAACGCGTTGCTCAAACCAAGTGTTACCAATTCAACAACGGGAGACCAAATTTTGTGCATTTTTAATAGATATAGTGTACACTTTAATGAGAATTCAGGGCTTGAACGATGGTAATGAACCTTTTAATTATACTACAAGTCCGAGGTGATGAAAAAAGTTGGTTATTATGGAGTGATACTGTAGCCAGAACCTGATGAGAAAACCTTCTAATTTTAGCCACTTTTTCTATCAACATGCTAATTTTTCAAAACCTATTTTTTCCGAAAATTTTAGTAATGTAATTACGTCCTGGCTTTTTATCACTATGAAACTGCTAATTTTTATTATAAATTTTATAAAAGGTAAAGTTAGATAATTAGAGAGTAAGCTACTTTATTTCAAAAGTCTTTTGTATTAGTTTAAATATCAAATTCATGACTTAAATTTTATTGAATACTTGAGGGATAGATTTATTGAAAAATTAAAAAAGATATTGGTAATTAGTGAAAAATTAATTAAAATTATAAAAGAAAAATTGTAAATGTAATTAGTTTTTGTAGCAATATATCTTTGTATCGAACAAAGCACGGGAAACTGATACTAATGTATAATTATTAAAAAGATAATTATACTTGAGAATATAAATTAATATTTTATATCAGTTGTGTGTAATTATACCAATTTATATACTTTGTTTAATTTAAAAAATCCTTCGCTCAGCTTTAATGAATGAATACACAATTAAATATATTCAATAGATATATATTAATTCATAGTAAAATATTCATAGATGTAATTAAATAATAACAAAAGTGATATTTTATCATTACCAATCAATACAACATTTTAAAGCTTGTATTAAATGTTTTTATTTAATTTATGCTTATTATTTATTATAATACATTATTATTATTTTGTTGTAATATTTTGGTTATTCCATTAAATGACCTATTTCATTTATTATTTGTAAAATGCATAAATTATATTTCAAATGAAAATTGATACCATTAACAAATCATGTATTATCATCAAAGTTTCATGTACTACGCGATGGATTTTTTTTTTTTTGTTTACTTTTATTTACATCTTGTATATGCAAAATGCTTGATTTAATAATTAATCCAAATCACATACGCATTAAAAAATTTTTAATTAAAAATAATAAATTAATTAAAGATACGAATATTGAAATTGTTTAAGGGCGACTGGTTAGGCATTACTGCATAGGAATTTCTGGATTATACGTATATTATATTATATTTTATTTTGATAAGGATCTGATGCCACTAGCCGTCCGGCAAATATTTCGTTAAATAAGTACATCATTTTTATGTACTTCAATGGTAAAATAGTCTGCGTGTGTGATGAAAGGTCGCGAGTACGCCGCGAGTAATAAAAGTTAGAGCATAAAATCTCTCCAAGGTAACATAAAACTCTTCCACAATGGAATTTTATGGTGACTGAATTCATCGTCTTTTCTCCCTTTTTTTATTCTTTCGCTTCTACGAAAAGAATATAATTTGAAATTAATAAAAACTGCATAAATGCATCTGTGGGACAATCAAAAACTACGAATTCTTATTCTTAGTAATTTTTTCACTTCTATTCGTACTTTTTGTATTATGAGTTGTTTACTATTCATAATTTATATCAAATACTCTTGATTATATTTAGGCAAATGTATTTATAAAGCACAAGTATTTTAATATATATGAAGTTCTATTTTATTATATTTATTGGATTGTGTAAAATAAATATATTAACATTTTTACTTTATACATTTTTGTATTTTTTCAAATCTTATTTATCACTATATATAAGTAATTAAATAATAAAACTTATGATGAATAAGTATTAGAAAAATTATCTGTTCAGAACATGAAAAATTGAAATATAAATACTATAAAATAACTAATAACTATAATAGTATTTTAAACTTTATTTTGTTTGATATTTATTTCCTTATAAATTTTGATAGCTATGAATTATATTTTATATTTAAATATAAGTTTAAATATTTATTAATTTAATACGCTTAACAATATTTTTATTTCATGAATCTTTGAAAGCAATTGTGTCAATATTCAAAACCTTCCTTTTTATGATAGTATAGAAAAAAATCTGAATTGGGTACTTTTACGTACTTAAAGATTTCAAAAATAATTTGAAAGTGACTATATCTTTAAGCTTTAGAAAAACATGTGTAAATTGATGAATCTATTTAATATTCATCCTTTATTTTTACGAAATAATCTTTTACTTATATTATAATTGTTTTTTTCGTTTTTAAGCTTTCAATCGAATCTAAGTTTTGTTTGATTAGAAATTATCACTTATAAGGACTAGTACTTTAGAATGATAAAAACGTGTACGGCAATACGATTTTCCTCATTATTGTCGATTTCGAAAACCCTTTCGTCATGCATTATACATTGGTATTCCTTTTATTTTCCGAACTTTATCACTTAAAATGTTCCATTCCCTCTATTATCAGGTCATCTTGAATATACTTCAGTGCTTTCTTTAGAAATGTGCTTTGCTGGTATTCAAAGGGGTCCTTTAAATTTAAGATTTAAAGAATCTGTTATACATAATTAACCACTATCCATTCGTCAAGGCATTATATAATAATTTTACTTTATTGGTATTATGAGAATTTCATTTTACAGAAGCAAAATTTTGTTTTATTCTACAGTTTAATTACTTTTCAAAGATGATTTTCAATAAATTAAAATTCTATTTTTTCCCATTATCTATGCATTACTACTGTTTATTCGATGTGAAAATTTGATTTTGATTGATTAAAATCTATCAAATAGAATAAAATAAGAAAAAAATTTATATAAAAGTATGATTTGTCAATTTGTAATTAAAATTTATCATATCTATAACATAACGTGTAATGTATATATTTACATGTTTGATGAAATAATAATTTTAATCATTTTTAGTGCTACTAAAAATGTTATAGCATTTTAAACAAGCACTTTAAAACTTATTTATATATCATTTAATAAGTGACTTTAAATGTAAAAATAATATATACCTTTTATAGCAAATACAATTATTTATCTTAATTTATATGTGTTTAATTTATTAATTTAATGCAATTTATAGGTAGAATAATGTTTTTATTTCGAATTAAACGAATAGCTGGATATAAAAATTTATGTTATTTTTATGCATCAATCACTTTATCAAATTCTAATCAGTTTATCAAATATAAATTCTTTTTATCATTGTTACTAAGAGTAAAGATAAAATATTTATATTTATATAATTTGTATATGAATTAGTATCTATTAGATTTAAAACATAAAATATACAGATTGAATCGAATGAAGCACAAAAAAGAGAATTTTTTTTCATTTACTTTGGTAAAATAAAATAGTTAAAATTGTGGTACATGTGAATATGTAGATAAATTCATCCTGTTTTCAATAAAATACCGGATAACAAAAACTTTACATGAAAGTATTTAAATTGCATATAGTGTAGTTTTTTTGAAATAGTAAAAATGTGTAAAGCCTCTTTGAGTTTAAATAAATTTTGTGAATATTGTAAAAGTAATAGGGTATGAAATTTTCTCGGATGTACTAATGCGTGTTAATTAGTACGATTAAAGGAAATATTACAGGGAGAAAAAGGGAGTGGACTTTTTTTTTTTGTTTTAACATTGTCAGTTGAGGATAGTTTTGAAATTCGGACCGTGTATTAAAGTATTTCACGCAATTTTCCTTTTTCTCCCCGAACGCAGGGGGTGAGTAATTGTAGAGTTCCTCGAGCTCGTGGCCTGTAACGTCACGCACCCTCTGGAGGACTCTGGGCCGAACTGCTAAATCCGGAGCTGACGTAGAGGTCGTCTGGCTACTCCAATGCGATCCGAGGATTCAAATCGAATTTCACGTGCGTGCCCAGCACTGCCAACTTGCCCGGCCCGTATGTTGTTGCCCGGTTCTCTTTATCGCCGTCAGCACCCCGGACAACTTTCCTGAATAGAAGTTTAGCAGAGGAGGAACAGACCAAACTAAACTTTTCGACCAAGTTAGATTTGCAATAGCCCCGGGTGATCCTGAGCTCCTCGACTCCTCCACCTTCATTGTGCATGTCTGCGCTCCGAGGCGAGGTTGTACATTGGCAGGTAAAGGAGGCTCGTCTTATTTTCTCATCTTCACCTTTATTTTACGGCCATTGCCCTAACGAAATTCTGCCATCGGAGCCACACTTTCATTATAACTTGTTTTTGCTTTACGACATGGATATTTTTCTTCTTCCATTATCTTTCGAGAAAGGAGATGTAAAGTTTAGGACACTATTATAATTGGCAAATAAAGTATCGATGACTCGAGTCTTGAGTATTCACGTCGCTGCGAGACGTGTAAATCTTTAAATTTCTGTCCAAGTTTTTAGCCCTTATTATTCTACATGACTTGCGTTTCGTGATAAGCCAACAACAATATTTCAACTTCTAATTCAATTTTTTGTAATACAGACGCAGCTTCACACACCGTTAATCGATCCGCAATACATAATTCAATAAAAGTACTTTTTTATTACCTTATTAAAATTAATTTCGTCTCTCTAAATTTCAATTGCGTATAAAAATTTAAATTATTTCCAATCTGCTAATATTTTAACTCTTAAACAAATTATATTTCGAATCTCCATCGCTTAAAGATAGATACACTATTCCATCGGCACTTTTATCGATATTTTATAGATACATTTTTATTTCAACAAATTCACAGTTGTACACATAAAATTTTTTAGAGCTTAATTAGGTTGAGTAACATTGATCTAAAACTTCAGTAAAAAAATTCTTTTTGGTATTTATTTATAATGACAATTACTTTTATACATTAATTAATTACTTCTATAAATGTATGTCTTATATTTTTTTAAATTAAACTATATGCAATTACTTACTGGAATTGTTATTACAATTTATGTTTGAAATAAAAATAATCAATATTATATGAAATGGATATTTAAAAAAGAATAATGATCTATAAAGTTGAAATTTGCAGGTATAAAATAAAATTTTTTAACGTAATACAGACATTTTCTCGCAAAGCACTTGAAATTATCACTCACACAACTTTTGAATAATCTACCTTATTTTAAATTTTAAAATATAAATTTGGTTTTTAATATTTATATTCTACTCTGAAAGTTTTTTAAATCTTATTCTACATTCTACATTCTACATTCGTTTTTATGTAATCGCAAAATTAATTTTTAAATTTTAATTTAAAAATAATTAAGGTTAAAATGCAATTGTTACATGTTCTTTATAATATGTAAACGT
This sequence comes from Eupristina koningsbergeri, assembly GCA_018907245.1. Taxonomy (NCBI): domain Eukaryota; kingdom Metazoa; phylum Arthropoda; class Insecta; order Hymenoptera; family Agaonidae; genus Eupristina; species Eupristina koningsbergeri. The sequence goes on from JACCHV010000050.1 coordinate 194,054, forward strand.
TAAAAAATTTTAAGTTAATTAATTTGAAATATGAAATTAAATTTTAAAAACTAATACCACCTAATGGGTATGTGAAGAGTATTAAAATAAAATTAATTTTTTGTGTACTTTATATTCTTGTTTACATACAGTTTCTCCAGCTTGCATTTCTCTTCAGATCATTAAATGAAAAAAGCTATTGAAAAATATGTGTTACAGAAATAGTCAGGTAAATAACGTAATTAATAGTAGCGAAGAATGAAAATACCGTAAATGAGTAATAAATAATGTTAACTTGTCGGATTTCGAGAAATCCGATGGGATGGTGGCAGTTTTACCTCCCAAATGTACTTTGATCAAGAGCTCGAATCCGCATTAAACTCCAGTCTAAAAAGTTACAAACGAAAAAATTTCTTTTCCGTTTCGAATTACGCTCGTTTCATCTTTTTGCTTCTCACTCCAAGGTGGGTACTTCTTCTTATCCGCTATTGTTTGCGTTCTTACCGTTCGTTTTATTTCCGGTGTATTTACCCACTGTCGTTACCACTGGAGCATTGCTCGGACGCAGCTTCGCGGTGCCGGGTGGGGGGGGAGGGGGTAGAGCAACGGAGATGAGAGGAGAGAAGAGCATCTCAATGAAATTGAAAAACTTCTAGTCAGCAGCCTGCAGGCGATAACCTCTCGTCGCCCCTCCCCTCCCGCCCTCCCCCCGCTCACTTTCCTTACCCGGCCATCATTATTCACTATTACTATACTTTGACTAAACTCCTCACGTTTTGAAGGAGAACTGCGAATCGTATCATCGCTTTTGTCTCTCGCATCTTCCTGTTTTATTTAGTTCTTCTTACTTCTCTTCTCCTCCCCCCCCCCACTTTATCCCCTGGCTCTGTTCCAAAACGCACTAGATATTGGATTAAACAAATATTGAGCCGAATTGTGAATAATCATAGTTAGTTTGTAATCGTTGATCAATCAATCAGCTTACTGTAAATTTAATCTCCTATGAAATATATTCAAAAGGTGTGTTGTGCTGGAACTATAATATTTCATGAAATTTATTATTGCTGCTTAAACTTCAATATAATTAACTAATAATAAACAACACAAAGAGGTTTTGTACAAAACTTTCTGTATTTCAAAGTTTATACAATATAAGGATAAGTATCTACTTGACCGTTGGAAATTTCAAAAATGTTTGTCTGCAATTCAAAAATCCTTGTTTGAATGTGTATGCAATTTTTATATTAGTGCTCGAGAAGAAAAGAATACTGTTGTACGTTTATATTTTATTATCTAAGTTCAAACTCGAAAATCTGAAATTTATCTTGCACGGACAAAAATTCTTTTAATTATAAAACTATAAACCCTCAATTGATATATTTTAATCAAGTATAAAAATTGTTTGAGAATAGTCAATTTGACATATTTTCCAAATTAATTTAAAATATAACTGTGCAATCGCTGATAATAATAAATTGTGACAGTTGATTAAGTTTAAAATTTTTGAAAATTGGATTGGATTCGTGTCATGGCACAATCTCTAATTAATATAATTCAAATACATTATTGATTTAAAGGGCTAATTACTTAGGCACCATTATTAAACAGAACACCATCGTAGCTTGTTACCTCATTTTGTTGAGAATCCCGAGTTTATCAACACACAAACCCCTCAAGTATAAATATTAAATGTAATTTCAGGGATAAACTGAAAATTCAAGGGAAAAAAGGCGATGTGCGTTAAATAACGATTCGACGTCACAATTTGGAATCGTAGGAGGGTTCATTAGATATTTGCATACATAAATCTCATTACGGGGGTGGCGTGTGTGCCTATCCCCGGGGGAAGGAGCTAATCTAAGAGCGCTAAAGGCGAGCAGTTGGTACTCCTGGTTCATCGAACTCATCCGAACCATTCTATGGCTGATCCGCGGAATGTAATCTCTGTACTTGGGACCCACCCGCGAAATACGTACACAGCTTCCATGAATATTTCAAAGTCGTTGCCGGTTAATCCCGGCTCCTGCAATCCAGATCCACAGTTCTAAGTCTCCATCTGGGAGAACCGAGTCACACACGCAAAAAAGGCTACACATGTGAGTGTGTGTGTGTGTGGTGAGCGCCTCCAAGGTGGATCTCAATGCAAGACAAACCAATCGATGGATCCCCCGATACACGTCGAGAAAAATCCGAAACTTATTAACCAACTCCTTACTGACATAGTAATTCTTTCAATATTCGGCTTTGATCTCCCATATTTTAGCCGCTGAGTATATTTGGAATAGCGTACATAATCTGTTGAGTGCATAAAAATATTTTACTAGAAATCAATTACTTTGCCAAAAAAAAAAAAAAAAATTGGTTGCAATGTTTGTTTTAATTTCGTTCGTTTGTAGAAATGTAAATAACACTATCGAATTTTACAATTTATGAATTTGTAAAAATAGTATTAATATAATGTATAAATTATGTATGGATCCAATATGGATATGTATATCAAATGTTCTTGGAGAAATTAAAGTATATATGTAGATAATTTTCTACGAATTTTATATGAATATCTCGATCTATGAATTTTGCACGTATAATTCAAGTTTTATTCTAGTTTTAATCTTCAAATTTCAATTTTAAATTAAGCTTGGATAGGATAATAAATTTGAAATTCTATGGAATTCATTTGTCAAAATAATTTTCAAATTTTATTTATTTAAAATATTCATTTTTTAATTTCTATGCTCTATAAAAATAAATTTTAAGTTGTTGCAACAAAGTTATATTTTACAGTAATTTAATAGTTTTTATATCCAATGTTCCTCATAATCTGTTTGAATTTTTACAATATTTTTTAAAATGAATAAAAAATAAACGTTTCAATGAAATATATACAGTTTTACAAATTGAATAATACTACATTTTAGTTATAAAACTTTATTTTTAAATTTTTGAAAATGAATATATATGTTCAAATATACACAGCAATTTTACTTTTGTTTAAAGTTAATCAAATATTTCCATATACTTTTTTATATTTTGATTAATTCTTTAATTCATTGGTCTTATGTTTACTGTCCAATAACTATTGATAATATTTATTTTATTAATAGTAATTAATAATACTATTAATAATATTTGTAAAATATTTAAAATTATTTATATGATTCAGAGAAAATTAATAGGCATTCATAAATATTTGCTGGATTTCAGATAAGCAAAATACTTGGAAAAAATATTGATCATACTTTTTATGATCAGAATTTCTATAAAAATGTTTCAATATTTTATTAATATATAAATAAATATCATGATTAATTCACAGAATTTATTTTACTTTTTTATTAAATTCTGTAAATAGCTGCTCCGTTACGTAAATTTTACTGTTTACATACACAGAAATTAATAAATGTGCGTATGCATGCATGTAATTTTATATGTAAGGTAATGTATTTTACATTACGGCATGAAATTATTAATTATAAAATGACGTTTGTTTAACTTTTTAAATGTAATTTTATTGAATAATAAGTCGTGCATAAATTACCTTGTTTATATCAAACGGATGTGGCTTTGAAGTTGGAGTCCGGTATTCTCGAACTCTATTATTACGGTCATTCTAACACATTTCACCAAAGTCGCTTATGAATATTTGGAAATTTCGTGGTCTTTTGTAAGGTTCATGATTGTCACTCATTTAAGCAATCGCTGTGACCAAAAGGAATAATATTCAGAGATTAAGTTCCAAACTATGACTACATAATACTCAATAGAAATGAATTATGGATAGTACAAAGTTACCGAGTATTGAAACTTTAGTGTACATCAAACTGCTTTGTTTCTGTCTAAAATTTGATTCAATATGACTTATATATGACTTTGTTGGCTGTGTAACTTTTTTCTTATTAAATTCGCGTGACACATTTTTGAGGGAATTTTTAGCTTAAAGCATGTGCCGGGTGATCTTTTAAATAATAAATACTATCAACGAAATCATGCGACGCGCTCACGATAGCTATCGTGAAATAAAATTTTACTGTATTTGGAAGCGTTAGATTGATCGCTGCACTAAAAGCTTGTAAATGTATGAGACTTAAGTGGCGCAGGAAATGTGAAAATTTAGTGAATAATAAATGAAAAATATGTATAAACTATTCATTATACTTAGAGGTGAAATTCTTGATTTATGCCAATGAATGGATTATAACAAACAAAAGTTTAGAAATATGAGAGAATGCGTAAAATATTATGCAGATTTATTAGGCCGGCAAGTCAATAAATGCGTATGTGCAGTTGGACACAAATAGGTTGATAAGTAAGCTGATAAATAAATGAATAATCAGGCGACGGGATGAGGGGGGAGGGGGGGCAGATGGTGGTACACGCAGCTGCACGAGGTTGCATACCACGCAGAAACGGAACTGAGATAGATAATTCGATTCACCCGAGAGTCTATAAATTAATTGATTGCAATTATGGGCACTTCGAATGCTGCAATTACTTTGATGCTCCTGGAGTAACTCAACTTGCAGTGATTTACCAAGACGAGGGCCTACGAGTCCAACCCCCTTGAGCGCGGCTCCCCGCTAATCGATACATTTATATAGATCGAACCTCGAGTTTTCGATCGGGGTGCGCATTACGAGATCTAATCGGGGCGGCTTTCAGATTGCGGGGGTGGGCACAACTCATCCGAGCACGTCAATCCATTTTCGAGGTGGGTGACGCTCTCGCCGATAAGCGTCGGATGATTTTCATTTTCCGGAATTTACCATTTATTATGCCGCCATTAAGAAAACGGTCAAACCAACACCATCGCATTTTTATCCGAGCCGGATTTCCAATGAAAATTTTCCTTTACAGCCCCATTACTCACGAATTCCGTTTTTATAATTCGCTTTTTCTTGTTGGAACGACACATTGGGTAATAACTGATAAGTGATCCTGTGATAAAAACGACTTTGTACTCGTATTAATTGCTTATTGGTCGTATCAATTATTATTATATTTCATGAAAGAGAGCGGTAAGCAATTATTTTTAAATTAATCTGACGCAAAATAGAGTACAAATTCTAGTAATTAAAATTATGTAAAGTAAAGTATAGCGAATAGTCGATTTGTCAGCATGTTTTGAGCAAATACGTAAATGTATTTTATTAAAATATGCTCTTATGAAACTTAAGCTTAAATAAAATTACTTTTTAGTTTTATGTGTGCTGAGAAAAAATATTAAATGTATCATGTAGTTTAAGTGCTAATTAAATATTATATTAGCTTGCATATTGAAGTGTGAAACGAGCATTTATTATCATCTCTTATAAATCGATAATTTAATAATTAATATTCTCGAGTAAAAATTTTGTTCGATTTACTGGTGATAATATTTTTTTAATTAAACAATTTTTTATAATTATACTTTATATAAGTAATACTTAATATAAATAATTATGATTTTTTTGGGATACAATAGTTTTTTGAATAATGTTGGATTATATAAAAATAACAGCGTGAATAGTCGATAAAAATTCAAAATGAAAAAAAAGTCGAATAATTTTCAAATTTTTAAAACTGTTTCTCATTTCTACACTATGCTACCGTTTCATTTACGAGATAAAGTAAAATTTCCAGTAAATGAACAGAAATTATATATAAAACTGAACGACTAATACAAAAATTTCAGTATGTAAAAAGGTTTCAACAAATTACAAAATATTTAAGATGCTTGGGAATTTAATAAAACTTTTTTTTTGTAATATTACGAATAAAAATAAGGCTTAACTTGAAATGTGGAAAAACAATGCTCTTATTTATTAAAGCTTATAATACAACTCATCCCATAAGCACTTTCATAAGCAGTCTTATGGTAAGTTAATCGCGATACCATTTTTAAGGTCCACAACGGTGTGCCTTAAAAATTTCATGAATTTGTATTCCTAATATCTTCACCGTAAATTGCTAGCGTACAGTGCCGAAAAACGAGGAAAAAGCTCCGGAAGAAGTCATTCGGAAGATTCAACGCACATTGGATCTTTTATATCCCGAACGGGCTCAAATATCTCGAGAGTACTTTTTCCCACTTTCCCAGTCCCTCTCCCTTCTATTTCCTTGCTTATTTATTATTTTTTTTTCATTTTCTTTTTGTAAATTTTTACGTATGCACTTCTCTTGATCCTCAAATAACTGCTCGACTTTTCGTGGCTTACTCCAGAACTGAGATGCCCAGATGAATTGTATAAAACGATTGGCCGATTCAATTTTCTCTCCAAGTAATAACGGTTCTATACTTGAAATGGGATAAAGCCCTTTCTTTCCTCTACCCGCATCTCATGACAAGGGATGAGCGTATATACTTACAGGATCTTGTGATTATATCCATGGATGGAGATTGTACGAATGCACCTCGAATTTCACTTACCCAGAACACAATTAAATTTTTCATTGTATTATTAATAACGATACAAATTATTTAATAATTTTTACTCTTAAATCTCATCTTTAAATGCTTCTCGAGGTAATTTGATGCAAAAATTACCAGAAACGCATTAATTTAAAAAATATACAATCAAGTAAAAGATAAATTTATATTCGAAATATTAATTTACTGCTTCAATATTAATTTCATTAAAATTAATTTAAACTGTTTAAATTAATTTTGATATTTAATTTTGATGCATGCACTTATTACAAAAATAAAAAATTTATTAAAGTATTAAATATTCAAGATAAATTATATTATAAATTTTGTACTTTAAGTTTAAGTAGCCATAAAATTACATTTTCCTATATAATTTTAAATATGCCGTATTTTTCTAAAAGTGCAGGTATTTTCACAATTATATTTATTAAAATTACGAATAAGTTGGATTCCTGTATATTTATAATTTTTAATATTAAATATTGTAATATTTTAATAATATTTATTAAAAATATCAAAGAAATACTTTTAAATTTACATTATTAAATATAAAAGTAAATAATCCCTATATTGATCAAATGTATTAATGCATTATTTAAAAAAATATGTATAATAAAAGATGAAAACTTTTATATCATCCGAAAAAAAACAATAGTTATAATTTAATTAAGTTATTCAATATATTCCACACACACACACACACACACACACACACACATATATATATATATATTTTACAAATGTAATATTAAAGAAATACTGATTCAAAAAAATCTGAAATATTGAAGAAAGAATCGAATGTCTGCTTTGTATATTTGTACAAGACTGCACACGTATATTATGTATTACATGCATAAGTCAATTTGCGAAATCAACGGTAATCCATGGAGTAAGACCAAAGCAAGTGTACACAAACAATATGCATAGACAATGTAACTCAACCAAATTGAAATTTCTATTGTTGCGAGACTGATATTCATTTCACTAAATTTGATGGAAGTTACACGTTTGAATGAAGTGAATAAAATAAGAAATAGTAACACCCGAAAAAAAATTGGATTTTGTTGAAACTATATACTTTAGTGCAATCGTCTGTTCTAGAGCTTCAATATATTTTAAATTATTTTAAATTTAGTTTTATCCGTAACTCAATATACTGTACAATAAATTTCGAGAACAGTATTATTGTAACAATTTATTAAGGTACCCATTCAACCATTTGAAAATTATTCTTTAATTATAGCTTTATTCTTTAATATCATCTACTCGTGTTTTATTCAAATTAGTTAACATTAAATTAAATTAAGAAGAACATGTTAGTTGTGATATTAAATGATTTTTTTTTTAAAGATCAATTAAACATTAAAGCAATTTATTAATATAAGAGAAATTATTTCAATGTATACTATAAATTACGTTTATTTTACAATTTTTCAAAATATTACGGAAGCAAACTTAAATTTTCATTTAAAAAACGTATCTTATCAATAGTAAATTAGAGTTTTATTTATTAATTTTTAATCATTAAAAAGTCTTTTACAAATTTTTATTTTTTTTATTTTTAATATTATTATTTCATTATATTATATTATTATTTATATTGTTATAGATATTTATTTAATGTAATGCATTCTAATAATTTATATTTATAATTTTTCTTTATAATAATATTCAAATAGTATCATAAATATGTATTTCCTTTAAAAAAAAGTACTTTACTAATAAAATATTTTATGTATTAATTTATATGATTTCAAAATAATTGATATTAGTGATTTATAATAATAAAAGATCATTCGTTAATTATAATAATACTTTTTTAATGATATAATATTTATAGTTTCTTTAGATTTTAGAATTTTCCATTTAAATTTTGGTACATAACATTCTTAAATAGAAAATAAAAATGTTGTAAAAAAATGTTTTTAGTTTATATAACAAGTAAAGTCTGTATAATAAAAATGCTTATTTATTGTTTCTTTAATTTTATTATGTGCGGAAATAATAGATTAAGATAATTTAAATGTACTAATAATTCACATTTATCTAATTATAAAAATATTAATGCTTCCCTTTCGATTTCTTAATTCAATAAATTCAATTTTGAATATTCGAGTCTGTTAATAAGATACGCATATATGCGTAATATCAATTATCGTTAAAAATTAGATTTAATCATAAGATTAAGAAAATAAGCTACTAATATATGTGACATACACAGTCTTCTTAATAAAATTAATTATCACGATTGGCTGGTTTCATACGTTAATGAGACAAACCTTGAACACTCAAATCAATTATCATATAAAAGCAAACAGTATTACCAAACCGTTGAAACACATTAAAATAATTCTAATAAATTAAAATGAAAAACTATAAAATTTTCTAGAAGCATATTGAGTTCTCCATAAAGTAAATAATTTTTTTTGATTCAAGAAGTCTTAAAAATTGTACCACATAATAATATTATTAATAGAAAACTGTAAGATAATATTTAAACTAATAATATAACACAAATTTTCGTAAGATATTTTTTTTAACTTTTCACAATGTAATGTTTTCAAATAAAATAGTTATAGATCATATTTTACTGATATTTAATTGAGAATATGAACATTTTTTAATCTTCTATTTATGTGTTACAGTCATTATTAAACTTTAGCTTACTATACAAACATTATTACTCTACATCTGTTTATTCATGAGAAATAACTCAATTAATTTAATTAGAATACACTTTACAGAATTTTCACTGTTGCATAATTACTGAGCAGAGAACAGATTCGGATTCCATGACTACTTTATTTTATTTAATTATGTAGTTACTAGAAATAATTTCTTCTTATGCTTCGTAACTCAAGACTTACATTTAAAAATTGAATGAACTCCATATTTTTCTATATTATTTAATAATTATGTAAGCATTTGTGAATTTAAGAACATTTCTTGATGTATTTAATATAATATCAAGTTATTTTTAACAAACTTTAAGTATAACTATACGATTATTTTTAGATATTTAGTAATATTATGAATCTTTAGATATATTCTTATATATATATATATATATAAGTTTGTTAAAATTCTTTTATTTATTTTACAAAGGATATTAATTTTTTTTTTTTTTTTTCGGACCAAATGTCCATAAATTATTTAATAATGGCAATTTTAATTTGATATTTGATAATAATTTCAAACATTTTATTCAGTTTTAAATGGAAAAAAATGACTTGCATCGTTAAAATTTTCAAATGTATAGTGTTATTTGAGAAGTAAACTTGTAAAAGATAAATTTCCTTTTTAAATATGAAACTACACGACGTATAATTGTAATAGGCAATAATTGTGCAGAGCTTAATTTAGGCATATCTATCAACTTCTTATGACACAGAGAATGGTACTTTGATAATATGTTTGGCGTATTAAATTGTCGTTTTAGATAAGAAAGCCACAGATTTGTAAGTACACAAAGCTATTTCTCATAGAGAACGATTTGTATTTTATAGAGGCAGGCATTGATAATAATATCAAGAAACAAAAAATATGGATTACTATGAAATCTGTACAAGGAATTCAGTTTTTACTGTATCACGGTTGTTTGTGCCCCGCAAACACGGTACCGCACTCTCGAGAGCACAAGAGAACCCAAAGATCCTAATGAACAAAGCCACGACACTGGCAAGGGGGAGGGGGAAGGAATGGACAGTGCGTAAATGCCCTGTTACACCTGTGCTAGTTTACGCATAACAATTTTCCAGGTAAGCTAGTCGTTAAGCAGACCAAGCCCCGCAGCAGCAGCAGCAGCAGCACACACACACACATGCGTACCCGGGCACGCGTTAGATGAGCCGAGCATCCGGCGCGCACCAGGTGCTAAGGGGGCAGGTGCCCGGCAGATTCACCTGCGCAAGCTGTCCGTCGATCCTCTGGGTCTCGATTCGCCAGGTGGGCGGGACAGACGGAAGGACACGCGCGCACGAGCCAAAAATCCGGGGCCACCAGGGGACGGATGGTACTGGCGACGGGGATGATGCCTCTGGTGCATCTCGCGGTCGAGGGCCTGTTTCGGGGGCGGGGGGCGGCACCTTTACCGTAGATGATTCGTAATTGCTCAAGAGCCTCGCAGCATCGCAACAAAGGTGTTCGAGCGTAAAAGCAAAACGAGATTTATGTTATGGCACGGTGATTCGTTTATTAATGGTGTCACGTGCCAGGTGAAATATGAAAAGTTAATCAGTTTGACTTCAAACGGGCGCCAGCATTCATTTAACTTGGAAAAGCTTATTAATTTTTGGTCGAATTTCAAATGTATAATTAGTTTGAAATAACGAGGTTACTCTTTGTCATTAGGGAATTTTACATAGAAATTTTTTTTTTTTTTTTCTTTTTTTGTTAATTTATGTTGTTTAAATTTAAATTTTCAACAGACAAAAAACTTAAATACATATCTTAATTTTTAAAATTTAGTTTACGAATATTATTGTTTTTATGTACTATTTATTGTTGCAAGTATTTTTTATGATTACTGGGAGATGTGTAAATATAATTTACCTCAAAATTTAAGGAATTGTAATTAGATTATTTATTTGTGAAAACTTGATAGAAAAAATCAACCTTTTTCTTAACCATAACATTTATAATGAACTTCTGTAAACTATATAGGTTTATAGTAACATTACTTTTAAAATAAAATTTAATTATAATTATTAAGATCGGCTTCACAGGATAGTAACAAATTTATTTATATAAAATACCATTTCTATATATTTATTAAGAAATATGTGACAATTTGAATCATTATATCGAATATATGTGTTTAAATTCCAAGGAGTTATTTGTTTTTTTTATTATTTGTGATGACAAAATTTAACAAATGATACACTTCAATGTATATATCAATGTCGTATAATAAAGACATAATTGAAAATGTATACGAAATATGTTTAATTAAAAAAAATTGTTGTTTCACTAATAAATGAGAGAAATTTATAAGATACAATTAACGATTTATTAAAATAAATTTCCTAAAACAAGTTTAAAATATAATTAACAATTACTATTCGAATATGATAAATAAATTAATATCTACATTTAAATAAAATACAGTTTTTTCAAGTAAATTTATATAAAAAGATAAAAATAAAAAACTATTATTTGTTATACCACCTGTAATGGATAAAATATATTTGCTTAAATATTAAATACACATTTATATTTATATTTATATTAATATTTAATAAGGTTAAGATTCAATATGAAACATTAATTAAATATTTGATAATCATGAGTTCCATTGACATTCAATAATAATTATAAAAGTTAAATTTAATTTGAATTTTAGAAGTAATTATAAGTCAAGAAACTGATATCAAAATTTGTATCTAAAATAAATAAATAATTAATTGATTAATATTTTATAATTAATTTGTATAAGACCATTTGTATAATCATTTAATATTAATTAAAATGAATATTTATTGAAATATTTAATTTAAATATTAATAAATATAATTTTTTTAAATAAAATATAATAAAAAACGGTTTAGCAATTACATTTAATTTAATTATGGAAGTAAAATTAAGAAATGAGTGAATTAAAATTTAATTAAAAAATCGAATAAATGAGGGACAATTTATTTATGAATATAAATATTTGACATGATTTAAAATTTCTCATTAATCACATTATAATTTTTTTTTTAATTCGATTAAAATTGTAATTATGAAGTTTGATTAGTTATATTTTATTAACCGAAACTCCACAAACTAATTCTATTCATTATCTACACTAACATTTGTTATCGCTCCAAAGTTCTGCGTACAATAATGAGTTTAGTTAAGATAATTAAGGGGTACAGTGGCACCAATCTTCAGCTAAAAAAATTAGAATTTACGGAAGGAAACGAATTTTTATTCCGAGGAATTGGTAGAGTTGCACTGACGGTCGTGCATCTCTCTTTGGTAGTCGACCAGACAAAGTCTAGCGGTCTCGCACGTGCCAAGATGAGTAATACCACGACAAAACAAACGACAAACAAGAAAAGAGAGAGAGAGAGAGAGAGAGAGAGAGAGAGATGGGAGAAACCGGTAACTCAATCCGCGGATGTCGGCTCTCGTCAGGTCAAAGAGAAAAGCTTATGCCGTTAAGATTACAGAGTGACTTCTATCCTGTCCCCGACCCTCTTAGGGACATTCAATTTTAAACAACACCTGTAGCGCATTCTAGAATCCGCTATAATGCCCACGTTTAGTTTTTTTTTTTTTTTTTTTTTTTTTATTCTTGCTCTTCTGCCTGCCTTCCAGCACATATATACCCTCTTAAACGTTTCACCAATAATAGGCTACAAGTGCCAGACTACGTCTTTTTCTGCATCCCAGGAAAAGAAACGCGCAATTTTTAATTCATTTATTTACCATTTGTTTACCGCAAAGTTTAAAAAGAAAGTCGTAAAACGTGTAGAAGACTAATTTCATCTAGCTCTATTTATGCAAAATTAATTATCCCAGCAGACGTACACATAAATTCTTCTATTGTCAAAGAGACTTTCATGGACACTTTCCTAGACAGAGATTGGTTCATACATAAACAATTAAATAGTTAATTGCGACTACCAGTTTAAATATAAATAATCTGTCGCTTTGTAGGGGATTTAATTTATTATGCCACAAAAATACAATAACATATCAAATAATTTAATTCAAATAATAAATGTACGCGATAAAATTAAGACTGAATAAGAAATGGAAATAATTATCAACTATAAAAGGTACCATAAACTTTAATGTGCTACATTTCTAATTTAATTGTGATTCTGGAATAAAGATAAATGAAATGTTGTACAAAATTACACAATACTGAGTTAGGTAATGTTTGATATTATTCATTGTAATCTAATTATATTAGATTTTTCAAAGTCTTTGCATCTTCATTTTCTTGTAAATAATACCTTCTATAAACTATACAGCTCAATAGAAAATTTCAATCTTGAATTTTTAAATTGTATAAGCTCTTTGAAAAAGAGTATTAATTGTAAATTTTAGCAGAAATAAATACAAAAAAGTACAAAAATACTGATACTTTAGTTTATAGTACATATATGTCTTTACGTTAATAACTATTAATATATTATTCATTGTATCTAAAAATTCGATAGAAATTAATGTTTAAATACATTTTGAGATAGTTTGATATCGAGAATTTTATATTAAATTGATCATATTTTTACATATTTCAGTAGTATATAAATAAACTCTTTCGTTGTAAAAATGTTTATTAAAAACTAAAAAAAAATTCAAAAGTCTAAAAAAAGTTATTTTGTATTTATAACTATGATGCATGAAAATATATGACTCATTAATAAAACTATTTCGTACATTTTTTTTTTAATATTCATGAATTCTTCAATAAGTTTGTTAATATTTTTAATACATTCATGGATTCATAAAGTTTACCAATATCGCAATATCTTTCTTCTTTCTTTTTTATTCCATTTTTGTCTCGCCAAAATACACCATATTTAGTAAAAGGCTCATGAGAATTTTGCATTTATCAAAAGTTTGGTGTCGAAATAAAAAACATCAATTATTTGACTTTCAAATATTCGTGAAATATCCTTATTTTTAACATCAGTTGTAAGTAAGACATTTTCAAATGAAGTTTTGTAATTTATTAAAGTGAAATTGATTTATCATTACGTTATGTGTTAAATGCATAATTAAATTTCATTTACTAAATAATGTGATAAAATTTAAAAAATGAAATATATACGTAACTGAAGAGTTTCTATTTGTTTTATTAGAATCAGTTTTATAATTAATTAATTGCTTTGTCAAAACTTAGGTTATGTACTCACATATCAACAATTTTATCTTGTATTAATTTTTACATGCAAGTAAAATAATGATGATATATCATTGTTTTAAATTACCCTACATTATTACAATGATAAATTATTGACTAACGGTAACAATCCGGTTTTATAAAATTAAGTTTTAATAATGTTTCTAATTAAATAGGCTATTAGCCAAGATATATTGAATTATATAATTAACTAATATATCGTAAATAAAATTTTTTTTCTTATTTATAAAAATGTCTATAATGCTATTAAATATAAAGTGGAAATTGTTTATATAGATATATGAAAAGAGAAAATTATATTGTTTGATTTAACTACCAATTATTTAAAAAAGATTGCTATGTAATAAAAGAAGAATAATTTTTTTTAATGAAATGAATTGAACAATGATAAAGATAAATATTTCTACTTTAACGAAATACTGGAATGCATCAGAACACATAAAACATGACAAACTCTGGACTCCTATTAGAAGTTTTAAAAAATAACTGGAGGGAAAGGTATAGAAGTTAATAAAAGCACCAATAATAGGGACATCTTGTTTTTTTATTTAGCACCAGTTATTTTATATATTTTTTCTATCAGTCATTTTTATCGGTGTTTTTTTTTCGTAAACTTCCACTTAATAAGATAGTGCTCATTTTCTGTGAAAGTATGTTAATAATATTTGCATTTGATTTTTTAAAAATAATTAAGTTACGTTTATATATAAAAATTTAAAATACGTCATAATTTAGTTATAAATTTTTATTTTTTTAAATTAAATATATTCCTAATGTTTGACAAATCATTAAAATGCGATTTAAAAACAGATTTAAATAATCAAAACTTTAAATGTTCTGGAATCAGATTATATTTGAAATAAAAATATTTAAATCTGATTGGAAGTATTTATACTTATATATTGATATTAGCTTTTTTTATTTCTTCTGTAGTGCCATACCATATGTACAGTATTGCCAATTGAAAATTGAGGTCATTCGAAGGGACAGAGGTAAAGGCATCTTTTATAAAGAAGTAAAGACTTGGAAAAGAAATAAAAACTAAAGTACAAAGTCCCGCAACATATATCATAAATAAATGCATGTTCCGTTTGAGCGTCGGCAAACTTTGTAATCAAGCGATATTACAATGAAAACAAAAAACAAAAAACGCAGAAGAGGTACAGATAAAGTTTTAGTATCAATAATCGATTAAACTTGATTGAGTGACAAAGTGAACCGTATCCAAAACCATAAAACCAGTGGCTAATTTTTTAAATCGAGTCTTCATGCATTGAAGCAAATGGTACTATAAACGGTTCACAAGTATCGTTTTTCCACCCCCGCATCGAAGTCTTTTTATAAACTGTCGATCAGATAGATAGCGTCTCGTGCTCTCATTTGACTGACTAAAGCCGAGGACTCGCAATATACCATAAGATTAGAACTTTTACTTATGAGCACCTTTTTCTTTTTCTTCTTTTTTTTTTCTTCTTACTATGGCATTTTTATTCTGTGTAAGTAGGTCAAGAGCGTTCTTCACTTTTACTTTTTTATCGAACGATAAATCCAAAGTATCATGAATGGAAATCAGAGTCTTGATGAATTTTTAAAACTAAAGTTTGAATGTAAAATTTTGAAATTATTTTAAAAGAGTTTTTATGACTGAATTAAAATACTACTTGCTTTATGCCATAAACTTTTAATATTCAATTACTACGAAAAGTACTGAACAATTAGTTAAATTAGGTAAAAGTCTATTCAATCGTTCTACTCGTAATTTATATATTCAAATTAAAGAAATATTTTGTTTTAATTTGTTATAAATGCTTAAAAAATTATGAAAATTCGTGTATTTTATGTAATTAAAAATTAATCATGTATTAAACAATAGAAATGTTTGTTAAATTAAAATTTTTTTTTTGATACTGTACAGTAAATTTAACAAGAAATGAATAAGAAAATTAATTTACTAATTAATACAAATTTCATAAAAAAAATACGAATGCAAATTGTAATTCTGAATGAAATTATGTATTTAAAAATAAGTTCTTATCAGGACTAAAATAATTTTTAATAATATTTTGAATAATTTACACTCGAAGATTAATTATATCAATAAATATGTAGATTGAATATAAAAATAAGAAAAATATTTTACATGATTAAAATTGCTTTTAAAAATTTTATAAAAAAAAAAACAAAATTTTGTATTGTAAAATGATAGAACATAAGAAACGGTTTAAAGGAAAGAAGCCCTAAGAAAGCGGATGCGTCTTTTCGTTCGACTATAATGTGGAATATCCTGATCAAACTTTAAGTCAAATTCTGCACTGTCGGATATTCATTAGGTTTTTTTTTTATAAAATTTTGGCTTATGATGTCTGAGCAGGAAGATGGTACAAATACATAAAAAAAGTTACGAGTGTTATAATATTTTTAATTTACTGGGTTTCATCTGCATTTTGTAATATTTTTTATGCAATATTATAAAGACATTTGTTTTGTATTTTTGTTTTATGCATAAAAAATTTATATTATAAAAAATTAGAAAAAATATTTACTTATCCAAAAAGATATAATTTATTAAAAAGCGTTAAAAAAACAAATTGTATATGAATGATAACTTTAATAGAAGAAGTAAAAAATAATATTTAGTTTATTCAATTAATTACTATTATATTTTTACATAGATATAATTAATTTTATAATAAGAAAAATCTAAACATTTAGATAAATTTAGAATTTCTGTTTATATGTACATATATGAATTTGAATTATTAATAAATATTTATTATACAATACTTTTAAACAGAACAAAATATTCGTATACCGCTAAATTACATGTGTAATTAAATTTTACAAAACATATTTGTTAAATACAATTTTAAATAAATGTTAACGTTGCATGACATTACGCAGAAACATATGTATGGCTATATAACACACATATGTATACACATAAATTCATATACATACTTGTAAATTCACACACACATGCTCATGTATTCTCAGTTATTTTTAAATTAACAATAGTAGTGTGTTATATTTAAATCTGTTCTAGGGTTTAACCAATTAGCCAATTTTGATAGAAATTCGACTATTTATTTCTAGATAGTGTACATTTTTTTTAAAAAAAAAATTGAATAATTTTGACAAAAAATTGGCTAAAGAATGAATAGATAAAATAATGATTTAAAATATTTTTTTTATAAAAAATCAAAATATACAATAATATTTATAAAATAAATACCTTGCAATATTTTCACTATCTGAGTTCATATAACCATTAAAACAAATGACCGTACAATGTTTTAATACATTTAGATACCTAAACCTAATTTAATTAAAAGAGATTTAATTGAGCTCAAACATATATTTTTAATATAATTAAATTAAAAGTATAAAATTGTGCCGGATCATAGTATTAAATAATATTGAGTATCATCAACAAATATTATATAAATAATGTAAATTATTAGATGTCTATCACCTATAACACATCATCATAAATATAAAATTTATTTTAGTTTTCACTTAGTTTATTTTTCAATTAGTTTTTAAATTTATAACATTTCAAAGTTTTTTAATTATAAATTTTTTATAAAAGAAAAGGTATACGTGTGTTTGAGTGAGGATATAAGAACAAGGTAACCATTAAAACAAATCTGGATCTTTGAAAGTTTGAGAATTCAGGTTCTTAAGCTTTATTATTTACACAACAAACTTGTAAACATCAGCTGCTAGTTTCTAAATTACGATTTAACAAAATTTTCCTACTTATCGAAAGTTTTTTTTACTTAATTACTATAATATAACATTTTAACATATAGTTATTTTTATTAACTAAAAATGACATTATGAATGCTCATTAATAACGAATGAAACGAAACAATAATAACTGAATTAAAATTATCGAATATCTTTGTTTAAAATGGACATTAAAAAAAATTGAAGTAGGCATATGAGTAAAATTGAAAAATATAAATTTTAGCTTATTACTAGATTTGATGAATAATAATGTTCATGAATTTAAAAATTACTATCTCATCTCATTTGGGTATCGAAAAAGTTTAAATTCAATGATTCAAAGTTTAAAATGTAAAATAACTTTTAATCCGTTAATTTTTCTTTTAAAGTTGAAAAATAATGAAGAAGTTTTTTGTATTAAATTTCAAAGAGTTTATTTTAAGATTTTAAAAATATTTTGTCCGCGGAAAACCGTATACAAAAAATTAAAAATATATATGAAATCTAGTTATGTTTTGCATAAAATTTTAATGAGAATAAATTCTTGTAACAAATGAAATGTCTAAGAGATAATAGTCTATTAAAAATGACAACATTTATAGAATATCATAAAAAACCGCATAAGCTATATTTACTGTAGCTGTTCGCTGGTCACTGTAAATAAAATGAAATATTTATTTTATTCAAAGTTTTAAGAACAATTATTTTATTCAAAGTTATGGTACCCGTTTTCTCGCATAACACATACTGTTACAGACCTCTGCAAATATTCTCTGCTATTCTTTTTGTACGTGAGCACTTTGATCATATTTATTGTGGATCGAGTATAATAATATTAGAAGGTTTTGAAGCTGGGCTTTGTCTTGGATCTAAATTCCACTAATATCAGGATGCTGACTCGTGCGTGCGATCGAGGATACCGAATTTCCTGTATCTTGGGTATCGTATCTGTGCCCTTGAATGCCTTCAGCGAAAAATACTGCCAGGAGCCGTGACGGAGAATGGAATCAAAGGATCGATCAACCGATCAGCCGATCGACCGATTACTCGATCATCCGATCACCCGGGGCCAATTCACCCGGTACATCGCACACTCGTGACTTGGGCTTCGGCAGCTGCGTGTCATTTAGAAAACGCACTCGTGTTGTAAAACCTGAGGGCGTAATTCTGCCTCGAGGTCTCCGGCTTTCCTTCCGCAACAGATGCACGTGTGCGAATTTGCCTTTGAGATTTTATGTGCGGCTACGTGCAAAAGAAACTGAATGAAAATTTACGTAATGCTCGGTGGCTTTCCGAGCGTGATAATAACCGATTGTTACAAATTTTATTTCAAGGGCTCCTTTACATCATTTACATCTCTCTTCCAGTCTCAGCCGGGGAATTAGCGTGAATTGACATTGAAAATTGAATTTTAAATTACTTAGGGCACACAATATGCCTTTGTATACACGTGTGTTCAATTTTTCAATCAACTTACTTCTATCATAAGGATACAACAATGACAAATTTGATTGGTATTTTAATATTCCGTATAAAGAATATTCATCACTAAACTATATTTATCAAGCTATTTTTTTATAAGAAAAAATAATTTTATTTAATTCTAACAAGACCTAAAAGCTATTTTCATCTTTTCACTATTGTATGTATTTAGTGAATTAAATTTCTTTAGCTAAAAAATATTGTTTAATAGTATTTTTATCAATTTCACAATATTTTAAATCGTATATTTGCAATATACCTTCGTTTAATTATTTTTCTAAAATATTAAATAAGTAATTGTTACAATTTAAATAATAAATTTATAAATAAATTTTTAATAATTTAGAAGTATCCAAAAAAATTTATATTAAACTTCTAATACTTTATAATATACACAGAAATTTTCGCAAAATTGTTTTGTTTTTAATTATGAAAATTAAAATAACTCAAGATACTAATTATTTCATTTTTATAATTTTAAAGGAGCTTTACGTAATTAAGAATTACTTTAATGAATATAATGTCATAAAATAATATTAACATTCATTATCCGTTATTTTATTAATCAATTTAGAAATTAAAGTTATAAAATATGGTTTTATAAGTAATACAAATTATATATAGGATTCAATTTTACTAAATAATTTTATCAAATTTTTTTAATACATATTGATTTAAGCAATGATTATACGCTTAAATTATACGCTTGAATAGAAATGAATTTTCACTTTTTCAGAATCAAATTTTCAAAAACCAATTTCTAAAGTTAAAATAAAATTGAAATTAGATATGAATTTAATTTTACAGAAGCATCATTAATAATGTAATGCATAATTCTATAGTGATACACTTAGTTGATTATTTCAATAAATACTGATAAGTAATCTAATTGATTTAATATATTACTTTACACTCATAAAGCTACATTAACTTAGGTGAAAAATATTTAATAATAACGATAACCATAAAAATAGTGTGCTAAAACGAAGAGAGAAAAAAGTCAACATTCTACAAATCGACTCGTTCCATCTATATTCTTATAATATTACAAGTTAAGTTTCACAAGCAACTACATATATCATAATTTTTTTACGAAGATATGCAGAAGATGGACATCGCGAGAAGGTAATCAAGAACGATCAAAAAGTTATGGCAAAACCGGATCGAAAAGATCATCATCCTTACTTCATTCACAAGCACACCTTATTCGTGCTAATTCATATCCAAAGGAACAACACAGCCATTTCTTCTAACGGATTTCTCTCCTTACACGTCCATGCTGAAGCGAGAAGAGAGAGAGAGAGAGAGAGAGATAAAGAGAGATATGGAGAGGAAAAACGGGAGACACGAGTATTTCGCGTCTTTTAGGTATTGACGATCTATATGAAGAACGGGAAAATCGGCAGTTAAAAAGCCTCTTTTTCTTATATTTTACTTTTTCTTAAGTTTAAAAATATGTTGTGAATGACCTTGAGGTGAAATATATCAAAGATAATATAATTCACTAACATTAAAGATTAATTGTGCATAAGATTTATTGCATGTACAAAGGTGTATCGAAATGCATAAATGCAATTTTTCTGTTTATTAATGATAGAGCTCGCACGTCAAAAAAATTTAAGAGCTAACAAGTCATGTAACTGTAAAAATCGTCATTTCATAGAAAGCTATAATTTTATAATGTCTAAGTATGAATAAATTGATAAATTTATGCATACTGTATAAATATTCTATACTAACTATAAGCGGAAAATAAATTAGTGCATGAAAAGAGAAAAAATTTGGAAATAAAATACTTATATTCAAATTAATTAATATCTAAATATTTAAATGTTTTTGTCAGGCAACTATTTTAAAATTAAAATATTACATCATATATCAATTAAAATAATATATTCTTATCTTTCAGGCAAAATTTTAAGTTATTTATCAATCAATTAATATTTTTAGGAGTTATAATTCAATAATAATTATATAATTGTAAGTCATTATAATGAAAATGATTATTACAAAAGGAAACTTGTTCTTTGAATAATTCTGTTGAAGTATTTGAAAATTACATACTTAGCAGAACGCTTTGAATATTTGAAACATCCTAATTTGAATAAACTTCATGCACTTATCCTCCGACATTTTAACTCTCTAAAGAATTAATTGTAAAATGTATATCGAGCTTAATAAATTGCATATTTACACCTTACCTTTTCTCTTTTATCCACTCGTACGTACACGTAAAAACTCTCTCCTTCTCTCTTTCGCTTTTCTCACCTGCTGTCTCGATTTCTTCCCCAGTTTTGTGTAACTTAAATCTAAAATAAACAGTAAAAATAAAAGTGCTTTCAGTATAATTAAGCAATCCAATTCTCGATATCCTTGGTACGGTGTCATTCTGTTACGGTTAATGTGCTTAAAACAACTTACCTACAAAATCTTTTGTAGTGTTCGCAGAGTTTATACACTGTATGTAGTTTACAAATGCGTGTATAAACTGCATGGAGTTGATTTATCGAATCCAATTTTAATTTCAAAACATTCAAATGAAGGTATTATGGTACGCATGAAATTCCAAGGTGGAATTTATAAAGGAAGCGTATTGACATTTTGTGGTATGTTGCAGTAGTAACAATAGCAGTATTAGAGTTCGACAGAATCGCCGATTTAACTTAGTCGATTCTGTAGTTTAGCAATGCGATGCGAGATTAAGCCAACTAAATGTTATTAGATTCGTAAAATTTTCCATACATGAAAGTACTTATTATCGTCGATCATATGTGCAAATCTGACTCTCCTACCCTTATCAAGATAACGCCATTTACTGTTTCCCAAAACATTCAAAGTTCGAATTTTACTGACTACAATAAACAGCCATTCTATTAACTGCAATCAATTCAATATAATATTTATACCCATTTTTATTTCATAAAATTCACAAAACATAAATAAATATATGTATTTATTTATATTTACTTTATACAAATTGTTACACATTTATTAAAATCTTTTGCAATACTAATATTTTTACTTTGTTAATTATATTGGTATGATTAATATAGAGAAATGATTGTATGAATAAAAAATACTTTATTATTTATAAATTTATTTAATAATTCAAAATTTTCAATTACTTTATATTAAATATTGATACATAATTACAAATATGTAATAATATATATAATACACACAAATAATCTATAAAAATAAATTTATTATGTATACATATCTGAATTATATATAAATTATAATTATTATAAGAAATTAAGATATATTTCAAATTTCTATAATTTTTTCATATAAATTAATTATATTTAAAAACTATATAATATTCATCAATTATACTTATAAATAATTAATGAACAGCTGGTTGAAATTTTATTACTTGACAAAGAATCTGCTAAGTATTTGAATACTCACAAAAAACTATTAGAATTATTATTTATTTAAATTTTTAATTTTTTTTTTTAAATATATAAAATATATTAATATTATTTAAATATATCGGTTGAAGTACTTTCTTGAAAAATTCTCAACATTTTACAATTTTTCAATGTCTCTTTTAATAGAATTTTGAATTTTGATGTTATCTATAATTTTTTAAAGTTATCTGTTATTGAAGAAAAAAAAAATTTTTTTCTTCTTCATATAAATCTATTTATAAACTTTTCCACTGCCTAAACTTTTAAGAATAAGTTTTTAAAACAAAACTAATTAACAATCTTAAAATAATGAAATAAATACGCATACAATTAGTCTTCATCAATACGTTATTTGATTAAATTATTGATTCTATTTATGGTAATACAAATAAATCTTATGCATATAAATGAATTTCATCGATGAACAGTAATATATTTTATAAATAAATTTTTTATATTAAGCAATTGGTTTATATTTATAGATAATATCTGATAAGAATAAAAATATTTAGACAAATATCTAATAATTTATTATTAATATTCTGGTATCATAAATGATGTTTAATGTTTGAAAAATTAAAAATTGAAACTTAATAATTGTTTATTAAAAAGCTTGTAGATAAATATAAAATAAATTTCTCTCTAATATTAGTATTATACATAAGTACACATGTATAATATACTGTAAAAGTATTTTTAAATATTATTGAATATTCTGTAAATTATATTACATATTAGAAGAAGTTTAGCTATTATAGAATTAATATCATTTCAAAGGATCTATAATAAATTTTTAAAGTGATATCATTTTTAGTAACAGTCATGTGCTATTATATACTAGTATTTAGTTTAGAAAAATTCTCAATCAATTTTTTATTCCCAAATAATGAAATTTTTATGTATGTGTAGTTTAATCCTTTCTCATCTCATTAGCTCAATAGAAATCAAATTATTTGATGCGTATTTTTAAGGATAATCATATTTTTAAATAAATGTTGGAAACTTCTTTACTTAGGACATTTTCTTGTATTTAAATAATACCTGGAATGAATGCAATATAAAGTATAATTTTATTATAAGTGATATTTATACTATATTTGGTATAAACTATATAATTATTACAATCATAAGATATAAAAAAATTTATAAAAATATATAAAATCTGTTATCTAAGCATATTTTGCTATAAAATATTTAGATTATTTCTCAATAATTAAAAAAAGTAAGTAATAAACTTAGTAATAAGGTATTTAAAATTATTTTATATAATAATTAACATTATACTATCAGAAATTATTGTTTTTATATATTAGTGAAATGTTTTATAACATTCATTTCTGTAAATTAATTTTATTAAATATAATTTTAATTTAAAACGATGTTAAAATTACAATTTCAACATAAAAAAGATTTGTTACGTTAATATTTAATAATTTCAATAGTAAGTTATACCAACACCAAAATGAAATTTGTCATTTTCATTGGTTTTAGCATCTTAATTAAGCAAATAAATTAATTCAAACCTAATTTGTCCTTTACTCCTTTAAGCCAAACTAATTTTTACATTATTTAATAAATTATTATCAACAGACATATAAGAGAATGACAACAGGTTCTAATCAATTTACCTAAGACTCGTTTAATTGCTTTCAATTTTCTGTCAGATTATAAGTAACGAAATTTTCTCCCGCAATATATCAACTCTTTCTAATATCAATGAAAACTCCATTTTTGGGTAATAGGTCACTCATTATTATAATGACTTTATTCAAAAAGGTGATTAGACAATGATACTTCTTTTTATTTTTCTTTTCTCGCTTTTAACTAGGAATGTCTTCAGGAAGGATTCCGGCACTTGTTGGGAGAATAGTCTCGTAAAAAAGTTCTTAAAGAGTGTTGGCATGACCTAATGACCGCTGTGGACTGACCGACTAAAACATTTTCCCTGAAAAACTTATAGGTCACCAAACTCTAAGCTTATATAACTTAAATTGTAAGAAGTAGATGCCGTTCGC
Organism: Eupristina koningsbergeri; assembly: GCA_018907245.1. Lineage (NCBI taxonomy): Eukaryota > Metazoa > Arthropoda > Insecta > Hymenoptera > Agaonidae > Eupristina > Eupristina koningsbergeri. Next base: position 218,939 of record JACCHV010000050.1, read on the forward strand.
TTAAAAATTATGCTACGATCAATTAATAAAAATACAATGCTGTTAACATGTAATAAACATTTACTTGGAAATTCTAGAATACTTGCTACTACAGTTATTGTTTGAGCAAAATTGGATTTAATTAATGAGTACGTTTGTAGCAGAAATTGACGGAGGTATCGACACAAAAAATATAATAGAAAAGTGGTATATCATTTTTGAAGAGATAATGCTAATAGTTTTTTTAAATAAAAATATATCCTGGTTTTATACCTGTACAGTTGATTAAATAATATTACACAATTAATTGATTTAAATTTTTTTTACTCTTTTGGAGTGTCTTCTTGAAATCAAAAATATTTTATGGAAGGCATAAAACTGTATGAATCTTATTGACTAAATCTACACATTAAACTTTTATTTTATAAATAAATCACTTTTGTAATAGCCCAAAAGAGTACTGAAGAACTGTGGTACTTCATATAGTTTTTACTTTAAAACTGCTCTGTTGTTGAGACAATAATTGAAAATTATAAATAGAAATAATTTTAAATATTATAAAACATTTATATTTAAAAAAAAATCAAATAGAGTTAATTTTTTAAATTTTATCACTGATAAATTATTAAGTGCTTAAAAATTTAATACAAATTTACTAATAAAGTGGTAATCGTATATATTAATTATTTTTTTTAAAAAATAAATTTAATACAAAATATAAATTAAAAATGTTTTTAGTTAAGTGTTACATAATGTCTAAATTTATGTTCATAGAATATTAGTTAAGTACCTGCAGTTTGATTGCTACTAAAAGAAAAGTCTCCATCTCAGAGAAATTTAAGTATCGACAGCAATTAAACCTATAATTAACACTAGTAATTAATTTATTTTACATGCCAACATAATAAGTTATATTTCAAGTTACATTACATGATTTTAAACGCATAGAAATTTCTTCCTATTTTCTAAAGTATTATTAAAGCAATAACATTTGAATCATATATAAATTTTTTTAAAGTTTAAATTAGTTTGTGTTTATACGCTAAAAATTATTCTTAAAATATTTTTCTCATTTATCGAAATCAATTTAATATTATTTTTCTTTAATAATTTTTAATGAATGAAAATTTAATTAAAAGTAATTAATTATGTAAGAATACTTTATTTAATTAACGTTTCCAGCGACTTTATTAATCAACAAAAAAAATGATTACCTAACTATAATCTTATCTAACAAATATTTAGCTACAAGTCATAATACATTATTGGATCATATTTTTCGATAATAACATTTAACACAAATATGTACATTTTACAACTTATCTTTTCAAAAATGTAAATTTGCAGATGGATATATTTTTATTGTATTTGACAACGAATTGGTATAATTTTTAATAATTTCTTTAAATTATTATAACATTATTTAGTAAAAATGTGTACATAAAGGAAATAATATGAATTTTTAAAATATGTCAGTTGTATTGGGTAAAATTCATTTTTAAATATAGATTATGAAACATTTATTAATAAATACTTAATAAATTATAGAAAAAATCTTGATTTTAAAAAGTTTTTAAATATTTTTATACTAATGTGCTTAATTATGAAACTTTCAAATCAAATTGCTTCCAAGAAATTACAATTTTCAACTGGAGATCTCGAAATTTACTTTTACTCGAAATTGCACATTTTATCTTTTTAAAAGTTTGCAAAATGAAAACGAACAATGATTTTTATTAGGAACTTCCTCGAGAATTGCGAATCACTTCAGCACTTATTAGCCATTATCACGATCCTTTCATGCTTCACAGTAATCTCGATTTTGGAATATTGAAATTGGAAGGATCGGTGACGCCTCGCGGATGACCAACCGACCTCGGTTTCGCGAGGCTAAACGCCAAAACGGAAACCGCTTTCGCACGTGGGGATGGAAATCGAAATCAAAACGCACCGGATGTTCCTGGTTTCGATTCTCCGCTCCGGACGCTCGGGAATAAACGCGTGGGTGAATACTGACAAACCACACGAGGGTGACATTTTTAGCCTCGCCTCTGGTGACTAGAGATGTGGAAAACGCTGGGGTTGCCGGTACATTTCCATTGATTTTTCCGCGACCACTCATTTATCTGTCGTATTCGCTTGTGTTTGTTGTTTTTGTTATTTACTAGCAATATTTATAATCTTAATCTATCTTGCGCTTTGTTATTTGCCCATTGCACCATCTGCTTTTACAAAGTTACTTTATAAATACCAAATCCAATATAAAGTTTTAGTTATTTGTAGTATTGAAGATTTAAAAATTTCTAATTTGCGTTTCAAGCTAAAATATCTCCGCAATATTTAATCAACGTGTATCTCATTTATGGAAACAAAAATCATGTTTTTAAAATGTCTATTGTATTAGAAAATGCTTTAAGTCTTCCTTTATTTTACTATATGACAATGATTATAAATATTATTTATTCTTATTAAATATCACTTATTTAAAATATTCTTGTGGCATGTTTTTCATAAATTAATTTTTTTTTTTAATCAGAAGATAAATAAAGCATGAGTATAAATCTTGAATACCAATAAATTTATTTTTTAAATATATTATCTTTTCAAATACAGTTGAACATTTGACTATTTATGAGTGACATAAATATTTAAATTAAAAAATTAATTTTTATCCAAAGTAGGATTTTCTTATCTTTCAGTTCCATTGAAAATAAATTTTAAAAATTTTCAATTAAAAAAACTTTCATTGATTTAAAAAATAAAATAACGACAATAGATTTTTTTAATTTCGAACTTAAAAATCAGTTTGAAAAGTCCTTTTTAATCGGGAAAGAAAAGGAGATAAGAGGGAAGAAACTATATATATATATATAAATATGTAGTAAATAGAGTTAAGAGTACAGGAGTAAGTAGATACACAAGAGGAAGGAATTATCCAAGTCACGAGCAACCATATGGCGATAACTTGTTTGAGAAATCTCACTTGTTTTTCCCAATTTCTCTCTCTCTCTCACTCTCTCTTTCTCTCTTTGGTGTCCCCTGTTTTCCTTGAGATGGGGTTGGTTTTGGCAGTGTTAAGGCTTGGCCGTTCCTCTCAATTCCGTTATATTGACGCGAATAGCGTGAGACGAGGAGGTAATTTGCATATTGATCTCGGGGAAAGATGGCATCTTGGAGCCCGTGGTTTCGATTCTCCTCAGATCAGAGGACCAAAGAGAAAGAGATGGAGAGTTTGGCAGAGAGCCGGTGTATATATGTGCTGATGGAGGAGGATAAGGAGAAAATGGAATATGTAAAAATGGTGAAGGAGGCGATGGTGAAATGTGAATGTTTGAGATAGGAGACGAGTATGGAGAGGAAAAGGCGTGACTAATAGGTGGATAAACTTATGAGATGTCAAGAGGGGATGACCGAGGTAATCGTAAGAATATGGAAATATTAAACTTTATATTCAACGAATCATCGTTATATTTCTGAATATTATTTGGATTGTCAAAGTTCATAATAATTATAATTTCGAAGACCACTTTCGGTTAAATATTTTTCATAAGGAAGGGAAAAATGATCGGAAAGCAACTTGAATTAACATCTATTTAAATCTGTCATTATTCCTAAAAGGCCAGAGTATTTTCTTTTTAATATGGAAATCGATGATGTGTAATTTAAAAATGAATTCCTTGGAGAGTGAAATGATGGCTCGTCGATAATTCGTGAAAAATCGGATGAACATGATAATGAATCTTCGATTGAGCAATTCTTTTCTTTCTACTCATTGACCTTGTAATAAGAGAAGAATTACTCCAATGAATGATCTCTCACCCTCTAACTTCATAGAAATGTTGTCAAACCCCGAGCACGCGGTGAATTACCCATTTTGCCGTTAAACTGTTACATGAACTCTTGGCGCGTCTACTTACACAATAGATGCGATGAATTCTCACGTGCCCCGAGGTTGCAATCACTGTCTCTCTCTCTCTTTCTGTCTCTCTCTCTCTTTCCCTCCCGCGCTCTCTCTCTCTCTCTCTCTCTGTTCTCGCTACCTTTTCAAGAGATTTTGCGTATGCAAAGTGTCGAGTATGGTGGAAGGCAGGGGGAGTGAAACAACAGCAAGGTACTTCGATGGAATATGGATATTTTTGACAATATTCAGAGCAGACCTTATAATTATTCAAAATGAAATAGTGTAAGAAGACCAATTATGAATATTTCAGTAATTAGATGACATAAATCTTGAAAAATTAAATTTTAACGGTTTTCACTCTTAAGATTATAGTTATTAAAAGATTTCACAATATTGAAGATTCTTGTACTGAAGAAGAATGATATATTTCTTATACTAGAATACGTATTAAAATTCTTACTTAGAAAATAAATCGGAAAATTTTCTTCAAATTTTAGTACCATTGGATTTTTCATAAATATTTAATCATAAAAAATAAAAATATTCAAAAATAAAAGAAAAAAATATTTGTATCAAGTATAAAATAGTTCTATTAAAATAAAATAATAATAATTTTGGTAAATTTTGTTAAATTTGAGTACATGTGAACCTAGCGAAAAAAGATGGTCTTTATTAATTTTAACTACAATAAAAATTATTTAATATATTCCTAATATTTGGTACACAATTTCATTTTTTTCATTGACTAGAATTGTATGAAATCCATTATAAAATCAACATCTGCTAATCTTATTTTTACAGTGATGCATGAATCCATTCAGAAAGTTCAAAAATTTGTATTTTTAACATTATTATTATATTGTTAGAAACTAAATTCAATATAACTTTAAGTACTATGATTGTAAAATTGTTAAGTTCAATTTTTAAAATAATTATTTTTTTTCCAGGTGAATGTTACTTATTATGATATCAAAAATTAGTAATTATAATTTCCATACTTTTTTGTACATATATATATATATTATATCGATACATACAATTATATAAATATATATATATATAAAATATATATACGAATATCAATTAAACAAGTTTTTAATAAAATAAATATACAACTTATTATAAATAAATTTTGTTAAAAAAAGATTTCATTTTTTCTTTAATCTCATTAAATATATAAAATTAGTAATATGATCTTAATCATCATAATTGAGCAAATAATTATGGAAGATTTATGAAGTATTTTATTTTAATAATACTTTAAATATTATAATATTTATCATAAGAACATATAATTATAAATACTTTAGGATTAAATGACATTATTACTGTAATACCTTATATCAATTATAACAGTATTTAATAGCATTATTATATATAATTATACATAATTATATAAAATTCTTATAGTGTTAATCATATTTGATTAATAAATCGGAATCGTACAATACCTATCATCATTAAAGATTTATTATTTTAGCTGATAAATAATTCAAAAAATTATTGGTATCACTACATGCAGAAGTATATCAATTATTTTAAAAAATTTGATATATAAATTTTAGTATAACTAGTTTTATATTAATTCTTGTCACATATTCATTCTAACTAACAAAACTTCTAAATTTCAAAATTAGTTTAAATTTATTTGTGCTGTTCTATCTTTTTTTATAGATCATTTTATATGTTCACATTACATTAATTTTGAACTAATGTATTTTCTTCTCAATTGGCTTACCTTTTATTCTAAATTTTGTCTCTATCCTTCTACTTTTTCCCTCAATCTAACCAAATTGCTCGATTTTTCTTGCTCATTTTTTATGCTTCTATTTCCATAATTTCATGCAATGATCAAAGGATGTTACGTGAATGTGCAATTGAAAAAAGAAATTATTCGTGAAAATCTGCGTCTATTTGTAGAAGATGAAAAGTGATCATTTTGATGTTTTAATCTACTACATTCTATGTTATTCACAGTTTCAACTCGAAATTATTCATTTACGAAAGTCAGAATTAAAATTCAATAGTTTTTATATAAAATACATAAAAGTAATATCATCGGTTAAAAGCAATTTTATGAAATTTTATTCATTTCTATAAGCAATATATCCTTTGTAATTTTAACAATAAATGTCATATAAAATTCAAAACACTTCTTTATCACCAAAAGAATATTTTAACTTTATATTAAGTTTAATTATTTATACTAGTTTTTATGAAAGAATTAAAATTATTTTACCTTTAGCTGTTCTTGAAAAGTGGTAAGGTATTCAGATACTGGCAGAATCTCTGATAGTGGTGAATGAAGATAAAATTATGTAATAAAATTATATTATAAGAGTATATTTTTATTTAATTATTAATATTTATTGCCAAGCATACGTATATCTTTAGATTGCAATAAATAAAAAGTTTTAAATTATGAATAGTTTGGTATCATCTTATTTTACAATTGATTGTAAAAACAAAGAATAATTCATTATTTTAGCATCAGTAACTTCCTGAATCCTTTATTAAAAAATTATAGTTATACTTAATTAATAAAAGTAATAATTTAAAATATCGTTCGTCGTTATGAATTTATTGTATTGCTAATAATAAAAAATTTTTGGCTTGTATATAATGGATTTTTTGATTTAAAAAGTTCTGTTGTGTTTTGGTGTACGTGAAATATAAATGAGTATTCACCACAGTTTTTAAAGCTATAATTGATGTTATACTTTGAACATAATTTTTTAAATACTTTTGAAAATTTTTATCCTAACAATAATTTTTTATTCTTTGCTTAAAAAAAAATTGATATAATATATAATATAATATGTATAATTTAAAAAAATTGTTAACTATACCCCATTACTTAATATTTATTTTTATTTATATATATGTATTTAATCAAACGTAGTTATAGAAACAACATATTATTAACAATATTACTTTATACCATTCTTTATAAATTAAATTATATTACTCTTTATTGCAATGAATAAAGTTTTTTAATATGCTAATACAAATTAGTATTTTTGGTAGGCTACTTTTAAGGTATGGTGTACGTCATGACGTATTCTATTTTTGTTCGGTCTTCATGAAAATTGAATAGCTTATCAAAGTAATTTCTACATCTATTAAATATACGATTCGTGTCCTCTTCAAACTCAAAATTCTCATCTCGTATTGGATGTCTCCTATTCACCTATCTTTGAAACTTCTCTTGATTGAGTTTCTACGCTTTGTGTGCTTTATTTATTTTACTATTATTCAAGACACCTAATAATAATTTTGTCCTTGCCTTCGATGGCATATTCTTTTTTAATTTTTTTCTACAGTAGTTCAACTGTTTTACTGCAATACCTTCAATTTTTATTTTATAGTAATAACATTTATTTCACCTTATGTACGATATGTCAGATGAAAAATAGTTTTAACAGCAAATTTTCGTCGACGTTTTGATAAAAGTACGTTGTCCCAATCGATTTACTTTTTCATTTATAAATTAATTGATCATCTAGTCTTCATTGAAATTTAGTTACAATTTTTTTAAATTTATTTGTCGTCTGCTTCATAAAAATATATTCATATTATTTTATTATCAAAATTTTTTTAAATATAATAAATAATTCATTTTAAGATCAGTTATTTCAAGTTATTTAAATTCTTAATATTTATTAAAATTTTAAATTGTTATGTTATAGTCGTATTCTTTATTAATTTATTCTATTTCTTTAAAAGTACTGTCGGAGAATCCTAAATTTGCGTATAAATATTATATATATTTATATTTATTTTAGTAGGTTAACTATTCCATGCATAGAAACAAAAAACAATACTGTATTCAAAATACATTTTCTGAAAGAAATTAAATTCTGAGTCTATAAACTGCCATAATATAAAAAATAGAAAACTAGAGATGGAATTTACTATAATACTGTATAAATTAATTTCTAACTAAATTTGTTCTAAGTATTTTAAGTAAAAATTCCAAAGAATCAAATATTTATATCTATCTTTGGTATACAATGGTAAATATAACTGTGAATTTCAATATTTAAATTTATGCACATATAAACATATACATGCAAGCATATACGAACAACATATACACTTTTATAAATGCAAATACATATATGAATTAATAAAATACACACAAGACATATATGGACAAAATAAACATCAAAAAAGGAATAGTATAAGTTTTTAGATATTTTTTTTAGAATTATAGACTTTATTATTCGAAACTTTGATGCGTATCTTGCTTTAGAGTTAATTTTATTATAATTTTATGTATAAGAGAAGTATGCTCAATTGTTAAAAATTATTTATAAAAAATGTTAAATTAAAAGAGAAAAAGGGAGTTGTAAAGCCTCGACTAAAATCCATTCAGTTAAAATAATCCGACAATTTGGCCGATGCTGGCAAAAATCCGTATAAAATTCAAAATTAATTGCAAAATACGTCGAAATATGTTGGCAGAGGTTAAAAGTAGGTACATGACGTTAAATGCAATGCGAGTCGCTGCAGAAATACGAAAGGATGTGCACGTATAAACAGGGCATACACCTGTTAGTAGTTTTATGTGACATCCTATTAAGAGGCAACATTTTAGGGAAGTTTTTTGTTTTGGTGCCAATATTAATTCGCTTTCACCCGCGTTTTATAATCCCAACATACGTGTTTCACCGCGTCATTCTCTTCAACATTTGTGTATCGCTAGACTCGCTGCAGGTAATTATTGCTTTGATATATTATTTCTCGACTGCACCCAGGCATTTCTAAATCAAATCAGCGTGTTTGAATTTTAACTAAACAACTATAACTTTGTTTAAATCAAGTTATAGTGTTTGAAAGCATTATCGATATTTCGAGGGAACAAGCGAACAAGTAACTCTTAAATGAGCGTTTTTTTTTTATTTCTTAAAATTAACTAAATCTTTTATCGCAAATGATTCAATGTTATCTCTGTCATGAATAAATTAAAAATATGACCTTTTTATTATCGTAGCTTTTTACTGTTAATACCTATTACATGTAATTGTAAATAATCAATTTTATTGTGTATCTTTATTCGAGTCTTTCATAATATTATACACTGACATATTTAAAGTATAAATGAGTTCAAAGTTATTTCAATATAAATATAAATTATCACAAAGTTATACAAAATAATGTCTTATACATTTCAGAAGTCTATAAATATTACTTAACATCTACTTTTTTATGTTTCAAGAAACCGAATAAATCAAGTAAGAATTAAAATGATTTTCATAAAACTTTGCCAAAGTAGCAAATTAAAAAACATTTTACATAACATTACACATTACAAAGGTACAAAAAATAGAAAAATTCTACGGTTTCATTAATTAAGATATACTTACTCCTACAAATGATTTCTAATTTATACATTAGAGGTACTGTTAAGAATTTTTAGTGTGTAAAGTATTATTATAAAAATATTGCGATATGCATGAAAAAATGCTTTTATTCATTTGGTAGTACTTTCAAAATTTCTACAGTTACAAATGCTTAGTTTGCAAGTTCTAAAACCGAGTGGAAGTAATTATCAGTATTTGTAAACATGAAAAAATAAATCTTAAATTTCTATTGCGAAAAGTATATGGCGTTTGTAAAGCACAATACGTTGCGCATATAGTAACTTTTAAAATTACACCAGCTAGATTCAACATTGAGTGAATACAGTTTTTTCTACATTTAATTAGAAAATTTTAATATATCAAATTGTAAGCGGTATGTTAATTTACAATTTCGAAACCATCTATTATTTATGAATTTCAATAATCTTTAATGTAGTTAAGGAATTGAATACATTATTATAAAATTATAATCCTTCAGATTGCTTGTCAAAAAATATTTATATTTATATTATTCCAATCGACTCATATTATTTTCTTATGTTTATAATTTTTATTAATACTTATATACATGCAAATTAAACATATTAGTATAGATCATAATTAGTTCAAATATATAGTATTCAAATACATGGTACATCCACGAAGTATCGAATGTTTTGTTCAAAGATTATAAAAAAAAAAAAATTCTTACCTTTCTTTTTTGGAAAATGATTTATTGGTAGAGTTATAAACAGTGTGAAATAAAAATTTAAAACTCTTTAAAATAATTTCCTCCTGTATCAACATATTTTTGAAGGCGTGTTTCCCAAATTTCAAATGTATCTTCAAACTCTTTAGCTTTGTTGTTTTTCAAAAATTTTCACATTTATAAAATTTTTTGCACTATATTGTACACTGAAGATCGCGTTAAATTCAGTTTTTCCTGAATTGCTTTATCTGTTAATCGACAGTCGAAATTTTAAATTTCTAGCACGCGCCGGGTATTCCTAATCATTCGAAAGTTTTTTGGGCGCCCAAATCGAGGCTCGTCTATGATTCTTTCTCGACCCGCTTTAAAAGCTTTATACCATTTTACACATTGTCATTTTGACATACAATTATATTCATACGCTTCTTTTAACATTCTAAATGTTTTCGCATCGTTTTTTTTAATTGCAAACAAAATTTTATCGCCTAACGCTGTTCGAGTGGTCCCTCCATCGCGTCGTGTCAAAAAACTGAAAAACACCCTTCGCGTGAAGTAAAATTCTGCCACTCCTAATTATCGAAAAAACAATAAAAGGGACAAATGCGGAAAGAGTTTGTCGACATTTTAAGTCCCTTTTCAAATTTCTATGACGAATAGGAGTAAAATGAAAAAAAAAACTCGATACTTCGTGGATTTACCATGTATATACACAAAAATCCTCAAAGTGTCTATTCAATATTATACAAAATACGTTTACTATTTCATATAATTATCAAAAATTGAAAAAGTGTAGGAAACTTTTACTAAAAATGCAAATTATTTTAATGTTTAAAATATTTATTCTACGATGTTTATAAAACGGGAAACCATGACATATTAGGAGAGTTTTATTTAGTGATTTATATTACTATTGCATGATGATCTTCATTGTAAATATACAAGAGAAATGATGTAGTACTACAGGAAATGCAATATCAGATGGCATAAACTCGAATATTATTCAGTTATTAAAGCGAATTTTAATGTTAATTTTATTTAATAAACGTGTAATCGCATTAATTTCTTATTCGCATATTTAAAATAATTTTTATCAATGCCAGTATGCAGTTGTTTGGAGGTTGAACTTTAATAAGATTTATCGTGTTATGGTAGAAGCTGTGCTTAAACCCGCTAACATCCATCTAAGTTTGGGCTTTTGTTCAGCTATTCCTTTAAGCTTTCCTCGGATTCCCCCACAGTGCAGCCCTTAATTTGCTGCAATTAAGGAGAGAATGCAGTCCAACTGTAAGATTCTGTAAGGTTACTTGCCTCGTTCATAAATTAATGTTGCGCCACACGCTAACCGAAAAGCTATTCACAGCGCAAAGTACATCAATCTCCATCAGAACTCGGGGGGTCGATTGATCATGCGTACAAATCGTATTCCAGATGAAGTCCACCCACGCCCACGCATCCGAATCACGTTTCCCACCCTCCCCCCACACCCCACACCCCCCGCGCTCTCTGTGTGCGTGTGCGCGGTCGTGCATTTTCGCGAAAATGGAAAAGCGCGCGCCTCGCCAATAAACCCGGCCGACAATCTCACGAAACACAGACGCGTGTGTGGGTGGATCCGCTTCGACATTGCGAAAGCGATACACATATAAGCGAGTAGATGGAGGTTTATGACTGGTTGTGCACTTTTGTCGTGTAAGGCCGCTGAAGCTGGATTTTTATATGCAAGATTATCTGCTTTGGACTGAGCCCGGGAAAGGATCTTTTCAAGAAGGAAATACCGTTTTTACTAGGCGAATTTTTGCGCGGCAGCTGGTGTGATACGGAATTTATAGAGTTCGAATATTTCATGAAACTTTCTTTTGAAATTTTTCACTGATTTTGATTCATGTCTTATACTTTGTGGGCAGTGAAGTCACGCTTACAAAATTACCTTATACCCATTAAAAATCTCGGTACACATCAATAAATTTTTTGCAAGTAATATTTTTTACAATTAACTTAATATTTATGCAATTATCGAACCGAAGCTACACACTCTTCAGGTTGAATAACGCTTTTGTACAAGATTTTCATGTTTATATAAGGTTATGATGGATTCTTAAAAGCACATTGTATATTTATCTATTTTATAATGTGGAAAAAGATTAAAAATGTACTTTATTTCTTTTTCATTATGTTAAAAAAATCATCGAATAATTTACAAATATAAATAATAAAAGAGCTAAATAAATGATAAATCCAAGCTGAAGAAGCGATTTGTATGGTTTACATTTATATAATACTCGTAAAAAATGTCGATAAGGTACATTCGATTTATCGACAAAGTTAAATTCCAAAGAAATTTTCAAAGATATATGACCATTATTCTAGCCAAGTTTAATGTTTTATTTGATTTGTTTGAAAAAAAAGTTGAAAAATTTTTTCAACATATTTATTCTATTGAAATTACCGTTTAAGCATTTTTATATAGTTAATAAATGGTTTGATATAAATCTTTTATACAGTTTTAATTTCAAAATATAATTAATAAACACTTGAATTTGAATCTTAGATTATTTGTTTCAAGATTCATTCCAACAATTTATAGAACATGAGATATTTATTTAATTTGAATAATATCATGGTGTATTTTGAATTTTTTTAAATTGCTAGTTATACGATCATATCAATTTTTCATTAAAAAAAGTTAAATTGTAGTTTTTTATGGGCAAACAATAATAAATTAGTTGTTTCAAATTTTTTTTTTTACGGTTTTGAAAGAATTTAGTATTTTGTAATGGAGTGACCATGAAAATTACATTTAATATTGTCCAACTTTAACGAAATACATACAAATATTTAATAAAATTTAAAAATATCGGACATGAAAGTGAATTTTTTTTCTCGATTAAAGGATGTTAAAGAAACTGAAATTCCATATCAAACGAAGAGAGACGCGTCCGGTTGAACGATCTCGTGATTGATCCACCGAAAATGGAAAGGGGCGACATTTCGATTAGACTTCACCACGACACTAATGTCTTTCTTACCATTTATGGTCAATTTCCAGCCCCACACACACCCACACACTTGTAAGACCAGAAAGAGGAAACGTCGCCAGCGATGCATAGGTACGGACGTACCAACATAACGACTTTTAGCGCCGTTCTTCATATCTTCCTTCTCACGTTCTCCCCCTCCCACTTCCTCCGGCGGTGCAACGTGCGACGCACGAGTCTGAGTGTTTTTTTTCGCGGCACACAGGTATTGCAAAGGTGCATTTGCATATCTCGAGCACGCGATCCCGGCCAACAATGAAGCGCGAGCTTCGAACCAACCGACGAGGGCGACAATCCATAATCTCCCCCTCAGAAATCACGTGGGGTCATTTTGGATGGCGAACTTGTAATTTTCCGGTAGCTCATTATGATAAGTGGCGCCAAAACCCATTTGGAGTTTTGCTGCAATTAGGGTGTGTTGTCTCTTCTGCGAGTATTACTCTAGAGTTATTTAATTTTTGATGAGAATTTATATTAAAACTTTATGTTGTTGGTAGTCACATAGAAAACGTTTTAACTCTTTGGTTGAACAATAGAAGCTCCGCACTTAAACACGATCTTAAGTAAAAATGACGATTCAAGTTCGTTTGGAAGAGGATGTTGAAGCAGTTAATGCTTTTTGTAGCCAAATATAATCTTATAATACATCGAATGAGTATTTTATCTCAAGTGTATATTGTGGGGGCTGAGACCATCTTACGATAATCACGTTTTTGTTAACACCGGTTCTCAACGTACTAACTTATGTATTAGTTTTCATATAACACTGTTTCTAACAATAGTTACAATAATTAATATTTTTACATTATCATAAATATATTGAAAACTTCAACTACAAAATTACGTAATATTTATCATTTATTTGATCAAATTTACCAACAAAACTTAGAATTAGGTTTATAAAAGTCATTGAGTCTACTGGGAGCTTCGTCGTAAACTTACATAAACAATCTTTTTATTACGATAATGAAAGATTTAAATTTCCATACATTATTAAAAATTACATACGAGTAAATGGTGTTTATAAGCCGTACATTAAAATTGTCAATTTCGTTCATCACTTAATACATATATGTCTATATATTATGTATGGTTACATACTACGTGAAAACATGAATTACAAATGTTCTGTTTTGAATCATGTTCTTACAATAGATTTTATTTTACATATTTAACCACGAGTAAAATGACTTTTACATGAATTACAAAGACACTTTAAAAAATCTTTTTTATTATTTATAATGTCATAAACATAAAAGTCATATAGTATCGAAAATTGTTGATTTGACATAGCTAAAAAGGATATTACTATTTTTTTTAATTTCTATATATAATATAATTTTAATTTTTATAAAATGTTTATTTAAAAAAAATTCTATCGGTAAGTATATTTTTATAAGTTGAATTTAATTTAATTTTATCATTGTTTTACTATAATTATATTTTTAAAAAATATGAGTAAAGTTTTTGCATTAACATAAAAATTTTTAATTATTATTCTACGTTTTCATTTTTGATGAAAATAACTATATTTCTACAAAAATAATGCTGCATTTAACATTTTTTATACTTTTAATTAGCTCCGACAGAAAATTACTACATTTATAGTAAAAATCATACATGTAGTAGTTAAAGCTTATACTGATCTTTGTAAGAAAATTACTATATTTGTATGGAAAATTGTTTATATACTTTTAAAAATATATAACTACATATTTTACTTTATACAACTCTCATAGTAATTACTTATAATAGTGAACAAAAGTACTTTGAACAATTAGAAGTAATATTTAAACAGTAAAACATATTTTTGAGCTAAATATACATTGCAATCATATTATGTGGTATATTTGTGAATAAAATATATTATTTTCAATATAAATATTTTACGTATTAGGATATGTTTATAAATAATATATTTTAATTTTACGATGGTACCTTTATAAATCCCATGCTATAATAGGAATTTAATTAAAATTTTTTAATTAATAAGTAGAAAACATATTTTTATTCATTATAATGAAAATATTTTACGATAAATTTTAAAAATATATATTACATCAAAAATTTAGAGAAGTAGACATACATTGCTATTTTTCTCCTAAGAGTTTTTAGAACAACATTCTTAATTTTAAATAGATAAATGTAAAATCATTTATTTTATTAGTATTTTTTATATTATAAAAAAAAATGACATTAGATATTTACTGAAACATGTTAATATGATATATCAAATCATAGAATTTAAATTGTTTATTTCCAATATTACGGTATTACCTATTAATAAATCGGTGTCATTAAATAACACTAATTCCTTATTTTTTAATTTAGTATAACATATTCTGAAGTGAAATTAAATCTAAAGGATTTAATGATTTTTGAAGAGTTTCGTTTTAAAAGATTAATTTAAATTGTATAGAAATAGTATGTACAGTAGTTAAATCGTATACTTATATTTATAAAAAAAAATTATTATATTGGGACCGTAAAAACTTGATTAAATGTATAAAATGAAATTTATTAACTCTATTGATGAATAAATGTATTTATCTGTACTACTATAAACTTTAATTGTGATTTATTTCATGATTTTCATTTAAAAGAATAGAACAGGATATATATTACTTCTAATTTCCAATAAAAGTTGTTGAATTCTTGTTAGATGTTTGCACGTAAATAAATAATACATTTTCTTATAAAATATAATAGTTATTTAATAAAAATCTAAGAGGTAATTGGATTATACATATATGTTTTCTCCGTTTAAATTATTTAACTCAGTTGATGTTACTTTATACAAAAATAATTGAATATATTAAATGTAAAATCACATTGGCCCCATTTAGAATAATTCGTATACACGCGAACTTGGAATAAAAACTTAATCTTGCATGTTAAACAAAAACTAGACATAATTAAACAATTTTAATTGCATTTACTAAAGCTCTTCCTATTTTTGCCACATGGAGAAAGTTTGAAAGCGTGAAAAATACGAACGTACATGAAAAGATTTAAATAGCGTATCGATCAGTTAGATAAGTTGCACATCTGCAAGTGTCACCATCTGTATACTTATTTATCCGTGTATATGGTGCGAATGAATGGTCTGCATCCAGAAATCCTTTATAATTGATCGTGTTTAAAATGAATTTCGCTTGATATTCAGTTGGATTATTGCATCAAGTTTAATTAATTTTAGTCGATGTGCGAGTGAAACAAAGTTTTCCTTCGTCGATCGCTCATCGATCACAATCTGTCTCTCTTCCACACTCGCAGGACCCCCGACTCGGGGTGACAGGCGCGGGATTGAAGAACCGCAGAAACCGGCGTGAAAAGTCACGAAGGTCCGTGGAAAAATGGAGGAGTAATTGTGCGTGTGTGCGCGTGACGCATTTCCGGCGGAAGGCGCCGTTTCTCACGCGCTACGCAATTTCCCGGGATCTTAGGGTCGCTTCTCTGCATCCTCAACCCATTCGCACACACACACACACGTGCACACGTGCACGTCCTGACACACACGCACACACATACACGCACACACACACACACACACGGGGGTCAATTATCCGAGGCCAGGACTGCAATTTTACGAGGCTCTCTCTATCTTTGTCTGTCCATCTGCATCAAGAATATCTGTAGCAATGACTCTCTCCATCTCCACCGCATTTACTTTAGCTCTCGTTTCTCTTTGAAAACCAGATAAAATAAACGCAACTATTCCCATTCTACAGTGTGTACAAGTTAGTTCATAGGTATCGGGATGTGTTACGAACTGTGGCCGAGTAAACACGCGTCTCTTTGCAGTTTATTGAGAATTTTACGAAGCGGATCCAACAAACTGGATGATATTTAAATTTATCCGAAGATATGAAAATTAAATTCCCTAACTTTTATTCAAATTGGCTTGTTCGGTCTAATACGTAATTTCGAGGCTCCCGCAATTATAATACAAGAAATATTCTCGAATCGTGCTAATCCGAATAAAGGTGTTTATTGTAAAATCGTATTATTTGTGAATTAATTATTCGATTTAAATAAATAAATATGGTTTAATTTATTAAAATGTTAATCATATCTCAGAGTTAAATTTCCAATGAATATTTTCATTATATTTTGAAAAGTTTTTAAAGGAACATTTTAATAATATTTCATACATTTTCTATTCAGAAGTTTTTAATATTATGAAGAAATATTCATGCGTAACTTTTTAGAATTGTAGATTAGTTTAATATAAAAAATCAGCGGCTGCATTGTGTGAAAATGTTGTATGACTTGGAACTTTATGAAACTTCATTAATTTAGTTAACCATAATGAATAGCTACGATATAAAAATATATAGAAGTGATTTTTATCGAAAAAAATTTAACTAAAATGAGAAATCATTTCTACAGGAATAAAATTGCTATCAACAAGTTTATTTTAGCTTCTTTAATCATTCGTGAATTAATTACTTACGTTTCTTGTAAAATTTCCTTTTTGATGAGATGAAAATTAATGTTTAATAATTGAAGCGAATGTCGTATAAAATGAAGATCAATTAAAAAATAAATAATCATTTTTAATTTATTCTTCGAAAAATAATAAATAAGTATTAATTAACAATTTTTAAATTTAGGAATGAAAAAATATTTAATATTAATAATGATATACATTACATATGAAATATGTTTTCTATTCTGCAATGCATTAAATTGATTTATTAATTAATGTAGTTTCAGAAATTCAGAAAATATACATGTTAACCTGAATATTGAATAAAGCATAATGATTTTTGAAAAATAAACACGCGAGTATTACTTGTAAGACACTTTAGGGGTTGAGTACTAACTTTTGCTTTAAGTCGCCAACCGCGTAATTAAAGGTGGTAACTAGAGTGTCGATGAACAGTCTTAAAGTGTTAGGAATCATTGTGTGGGAGCTTATTATATGTCAGGTAAGACTCCTTATAATATGCTTGTCTATCATATAAGTGCGGCTTTCATTAAATATAAGTCGATTTAATTGACTTTGCATCCTTGATGAGGTCTATTAAATTAATATTATTGCTTTATAATATAGTAGTAGTAAAAGTAATACATAACCGATGTAATACACGTACATAATCTTTATCAAAGATTTATAGGAATGAGTAATAATTTTTGATATAGCATTGTGATCACTGGAATCTGTGGTTATTTTTTATTCAAGCATACATCAATTTTAATGTGACTTTTGATGCACTTGTCATCTCGTGCAAATAGACGAAATTTATTTATACATTAATGCAAAGTACACAGTGTCCTTCTTTTCAGTACACAACAATCAATGCTGTCGCTCTAAAGAAAAAAAAAAAAAAAAAAAAAAAAAAACTGAATTTTATCTAGACATCTCGCCGGTCCCAAACCTAAAAGACGAAGCAAGAAAAGAAGCCCTTTTTAATGACATGAATCTTTGTGTAATGCAAACTGTAATTTTATAGGGAATGAAAGAGGACGGAGGTAAACGAGCGGATGAGTGTTGTCGCCACAACAATGAACTCCTTTCAAAGAAAACAGTCGCATCGTTTACGCATTTTTTTTATTTTTTTTATTTTTTTTATTTTTTTTATTTACACGTGTTTCGGTTTTCGTCGCCATACCCGCCCACGTCAGGGGCCTCAAAGATCTAAAAAGCCGTTCGAACGAGATTTTCCCAACATTTCTATCAACACTTTTGCGCGAGTTGAGGACTTTAAACGCCGCCAATCCGGATGCTTATGTATCCCAACCTATCTTTTCAAGTTCTCACAGAGGCTCATGATTATTGCGCACTTGACGGTTCAACCTTGTAATTATAAACTTTATTCAAAAACTTTTCTTTTGTTCGCCATATTTCAAAAAGCCTTTCAAAATCACACGTATTATGTATCCAAAATTATATCTACTTTATCTAAAATGGCTACACAATAATTGTACCTTAAATAATCGTTTCAATTTATAATAATATTGTAATCGTTTACTCTTAAATATTAAACATTCATTTATAATAATTTAGTTATTTTAAACTATTCATTGTTACTTTTGATCTGATTAATTAAATTTTATTCTATACATGTTTTCTTGTAACTTTTCTCTATCCAAAACATATCATTTATTTACTTTTTATTCACTTTAATTTATAATATCATTCTTTAACTGATTATTTGAAACTTTTAATCATTTGTAAATAATGGAATTAAACGTAGTTTTATACGTAATTTCTTTCTTTAGATGCATAATTTTTTATTATTATTAAATTTATGTAGAAAAATGGTTTTGCACGAAGTTTTTTACTATAATAAGAATGCGTGTAAGTTAAAATTGCCGAAATTTATACACGAAGTTGGTCATTATAGTATTTATATTGTGATCACATTTTCACCTATTCTTAAACTATATATATATTGTTTAATCTACTTTTGCTAAATTAATCAAATAATATAAATGAATAGTAAATTTAATGTAATCAAAATTATATTATATTATGAATAATGTTGATTAGATTTTACATAGTTAACTATGATCCATTTCATAGTATTAAAAGACAACTGAATACAGAGTTTTTAATTATAACCAAAACATTTTCTGTGTGTACTATTTTTAATGACAAAAGTCGAAAAATTTACTATACTAATTTAAATTTGACACTTATATATGATTTTATGTTAATTATATGTAATCTAATGGCATTAATATAATTAAATAAATGAAATATATCGACAAATCTATTATTGGGTTTGTATTATATAATTGTATATAAATTACTACAATGTTGCACCATTTTTATTATTTCAGATATTTTAATACTTCATTATAAACATTAGTTACAAATATTCCTCAAAATATTTCAAGTAGATTTAATTGATCTAATTTAAAATTTATTAAATATTAATATAGTTACTTAATTGTATATTTAAAATAGTTAATAAACTATAATTAAAAGTTTAAATTTTAATAAAAATAAACAATTCATTTGAACGTTCTCATTTTAATTATCTAGTAATTATAATATTTCATTACTAATTGTTAAAAATAATAATACAAAAGAAATTATATATTTTTTAAATAAATACTAAAATTTCTTGCTTGATGATTATGTTTTCATTTAAGTATAGTACGTGTAATTTACTACTGCGAATAAACATATGGTTAATCCAAATAAATATATGTAAAAATTTAAGAAGTCAACAATAATACACATGATAATTTATTCAATGTAATTAACTTAATTATTTCGCAATTTTTTCCCGGTATTTACGTATTTATAGTATTTCGGCATTTTTATCAGGGAACATTTATACGAAAAAGTAGTTTTCCTCGTAGATTTATATACTTTAGAAACTTGTACTATTATTTAAGTTACACGATCTCGTATAAATGAAACAATGGCCTCTCGAGTGTGATTACCTTCATAAGGGGTAGTAAAACGCGTATACGGCTACCTTCTCGACTTTCTTGAATAATATAGTTGTAAAAGGGTTCTAAGATTATTATAAAATTTATACTTAAGCAATGAAATTTGCTCTTTAGTATTAGCATAGGATTCTCCATGCATGGGACAAAATATTTTAATTGGCTAATTTTTGTGACACCTGTAACCGATTTAAAATTTCATTTCTTATTGACAGTGTGTGTGTGTGTGTGTGTTTGTGTGTGTGTGTGTGTGTGTGTATTTGGGTAATAATTCAAAGAGATCACTTAGCATCGCGTGTGCAAAGTCGCACTGAAGGAAGCGAAGGAAGTCTCATAAAAGGAGAAAAAGTGTGATTATAAAATAAATTGCATAAATTATTAGTACCATTTTTTCTGAAGGACCTGGAATTAGGACCGACGAATTCTTTGGCTCCCTCGTAAAAGTCCATAATTTGTCACAAATACATAGAGCGTGAATTGCCATTCATAATAATTGCATTGCCAGCTTGCGTCATTTCTCCCACTCCCCCTGAATTTTCTCACTGTCGACCCAGGCGAAATGTACGTAAGTTAGTGTGCACAGGAAGGAAGATACTAAAGATGAGGAAATGGAGAGGATAGAAGAGGTTACCCGTCTAAGGTCCTGAGTTTGAAATGCATAGCACAATGTACTTGTCATTCCGTGAACCTATACACCTACGCGCCCAACTACACGTGAGTTGTTTCGTACTTATACCGGAAGCATTGCCCTTTTCCATCTCGACATCTTTTCCTCTTATTTCTTTTATTGATGAACATTTTTTTTATAACAATCTTGTGTAGAATTTAGGATTTAAGCTGGATTAATTGACAAAAAAAAAAAATGAAATGCAATACTCACTGATTATTACTTGATTCTCTCCCATTTTGTTGTGTTTTCTACAAAGAATAATTATTATTAACGTCAAAAGTTCGTAAGCTCTGGAGGAATTTCCTTCTTGGGACAATTAATATAATGATTAATTATCTTTCGTCAAATCAGATATTAAAACCATCTAACTTTCTTTCATAGATTAATAATATTCTTTTATAGTTGAATAAAAGAATGATATATTGAATATTAACCACTCAGTTTTAATTTCGATCATGATTTAATTAATAGTTTTAAATTATATATGATAAAATAAAATCTCTTTTACATTACATAGCATCTTTTTTAATTTACGTAAACTGATTAAATTTTTAGAAATTTTGGAATAAAAGAAAATAATTATTCTATTTAAAAATTAATTATAATTTTTTAATTCAGAAATTTTTGATATACTTTAAACTATAAAGTTTTCTTTAACTGTTATACATTGTTAATTTAAAAAAAAAATGTTTTCATAAATAAAATAGAAAATCATAACGTTGTATCTATACAGATTATCTATATTCGTAAAATAGTATTACATATTTGCATCACAAAGATAGATAAGGTCAATTTCTAACAAAAATTATTAAAAAATTTTGTTCTTAGTTGAATTTTTTTATAAATTAGTACTTATGTTTTATCTTAGTCCACTTATTTAAAATTCTCTTTCACATTATCTTATTAATTTCACCATATATAAAGTTTAGATTTTTATAAAAATCAGTTTAGTATTTAATAAAACTTTAAATACTTTTTTATTCGTTTCAGTTCTCTATATACTTAGATTATTCTATTTTATCTAATATAATTACCTTGGAAATATCAGATAATATTTATCCACCATAGCATTTTGCAGTTTTCTGTAATTTGTTGTATTTTAAAATTTTTTAGTCTGCCTTCAAATATATTTTTATTATTATAATTATAATATGCATTGTATAAAACCACTTAATAATAATATATATTTTTAATTTTAATTTTTTTTTATCTTTTTCATATGCTTTTATATATTATTTTTCAATTGTTTATAATTTTTATTTATCATATGAAGCAATCAATTGGTATGTTTCTATACTTAATGTTTCATTAAAACTTTTTAGACTTGAAAATATAAATATTTATTTGTAAAAAAAAACTTTTACAATTTTTTAGGAGTATATGATTATTTTATTTATTATTCAATCTATTAATTCTATTAATTTATTAAAATTAATCAAATATAAAGAAATATAAGAATTAAACATAAATAAATAATATAACTCTATTTCCGTTTTTCTATCCAAAATATTAAATTTATCATAATCTTTGTCGGCATAAATTTAATTTGAAATAAATTGAACGAACGAGCTACATTTGATAGGAAGAAAATAACATGTCACTGAGCTTAAATCCATTGCTGATATGAAATCGTTATGATAATTTATTTTCTATTCATACTATACTCTCTGTCATTATGATATGTTTATAGTAGTTCAATTAATCTGATTTGCATTTATTAAACTTACGAGTATTGAAATCCAACACATTAATATTTTTTATATTGATTTATATATTTTAAAAATCATACAAGCAATCAGTGAATTTTTTTTTAAAACTTTTATATTTCTAAATTATGTGCTTAATTATAAATAACTAATTATCAATTCATTGATTTTATCGTAACTTAATCAACAATTTATGGCAATACTTTGAATTAAATAAATATTGATTATAATATAATTTAAATGCTTATTAATGAAGCACATTGTGATAATTTCCAGGTGGTTTAATATATTTCTAACATAGAAGTCTGTTTATTGTTCTTTAATTATATTATATATTTTAGAATATATATTGTAATGATATTCGATTAAATTAATAAAAAAAAGAAGTATATATAGTTTAAAGGTTAATTAATATTTTTTATAATTTTTATTTATATAATAGAAAAAAGTAATTTTTTAGCGTAATGATAAGAGAAAAAGCTTATCAAGCATAAATTCAAGACTTTTTCTTAATCTCTCATGCAATATAATTCATTTTAGTTTTATTTTTATTGCATAGACTTCATATTATGACTATTATTTATTATAAATTAATTAATTCTAAATTTAATTAAGAAATAACATACTATACGTACATTGACTTTCATCCAATTAATGTAAAAGATATTTTCTTTTTTTTATTGTAAATATCTTCTGCAAGATAATGTAAAATGTTTTATTGCTTGGAATTATTATAAAACTGTATAAGTATGCTGAAGTTCTTATTTTCTTAATAATTATTAATTAGTACACAATTATATCTCTATTATCATTTAATTTTGTCAAATATGCGAATTTTTTTAAATATACTTGAAATATTATAATAAATATATTTTACTCGAAAAATAATAACAAATATATGCATTTAAAAACTTATCCGTATTTTTTACAGGAAAAAATAAATTTATATTAATAGTACAATTTAAGCCTTTATTATAATAAAATTAATGACGTTATAAAATGAATAATTTATTTTTCACTAGCTCTAGAGTTTTTCATTTAAATTATAACAACAGATATATTTATAGTTTTATAAATATAATATGAATATAAAATATCTACATAATATATTTCTTTTAAAATATAAGACGCACATAAATACAAATTATAAATTCATAATAGTTAAGAGGGTTTCATTTGCTCTAAGAATATGTCTAGTTCCATTACGTCGAAAGTCGCATTAAATCAAATGTACACAAAGGAACAAATTAAGGCAATTGGGAAACAATTTGTACTTATATTGCTTAGTAAATATAGTGAATTATCTTAATACCAAAAGATAAAATATCTGAATATCGATTGTAATCTGGTATATACTTACCGTTGCCATTTTTACCTAAATTGTAAAAAATATAATACCGTTATTATAAGATCAAGAGCTGTGTTATTGAGAGCTTTTGCACTCCTAATGTGCTAGGAAAGTAGGAAAGAAGTAAATGTCTCATAATAGATTGGATTTATAGTTGTCGACGGAAATCCTTGTGCCTTGGTCTAGTGTTCCCGTCTTTATCTCGTCAATGGCTCACTCCATTCTCCCTCTGGACTATAAATGGCCTCTTACATTCCCTATCAATAGGGTTATTAACTCTGCCGATAGTTGCTTCAAGCACAGGATGAGTTGTTATTCCCTGTTGTAAGTGTGCCCTGAAAATTGGTACACGAATTCTGTTCATTTAGATCTACTATTTGTTGGGAATGAGCTTTTCAACTAGAATCTGATGTTTGTGTGAGAAAAGTTTCTGCATTCAATGTCGGCAATTACGTAGTCTAGAATAAATTACTCGGAGTAATTTATTGGATTTTTATCTATATATACTTTAGTCATATATATAGTTATTCGTATAATTTCAATGGCTGGTTTATTCAAAAATTCTTTTAAAACAATGTTTATAAATTGCAAAGAATTGTAATTCAAATACTACAATCGCTAAAAGGTTTTACATAATTTCGTTGCTAATAAAATATTTAATGGTGCGAATTTGAATTATCCAATTTCAACATAATATTTATATTTAAACGAAAAATTTTATTTGAAATACTTTATTATTTATGTACTTTCATATTATTTATATTTTTTGTTTAAAAATTTCAATAATACTGAGTCTATGAAAATAAATAGAAAATAGGAAAAATGAAAAAGTTGATAATAATAACTACTGTATTTGAGTAAAATTATGTTCATTGCTTCATTTCTCAATGTTTGATATGACGGTATGAAATTAAAAAAAAACACTTTTTTATTATTTATAAATAGTTATGTAGTTGGAATAATTTAAAACAGAAACTCGTAAACATAATTTATATATAATTTGTATATTCGTAAAATAACAAATTGAAAATATCAAAAAGGAATAAATAATTAAATGCAATGAATTTCCAATATCAATAATTTATTAAAATATATAAAATTTTTATACAATATCCCTGCATTCTTTTAATCTATGGCATGAATAAAACTATTGCAGATTTACTTTCTTAGATAAAATATTTTATGTTTTTATATACAACACGACTGTCTATTATATACATTTTCCTTTGAAATGTTGACATAAAATTTTTTATCATATTTGTAAGATTGTTAGCTCCGTATTAGCAATGATTGCTTAATTTTGTTGCAATTTTTATGCTCTAAAAAATACGATTTAAAAAATAAAATAAATGTTCTGATCGTGCGTATGTATTTAATTTAAAGAGCTTCAAAGAGATTCAGATCGAATAGAATAGAATTTATTCGACGTGGATACGTCATTTTGAAACGACGATTCATGCGAGGAAGTAACTATCGATAGTCCATCTCTGCCTTATTGTTCGAATCGTCCCATTAGTTTGTATGCCAATTTCGTAGTAAATCTTAGAAGACGATGAAAATACTGGAACAATTTGTCGTTGTAGATTGTGCGTTCCTGTTGTCGCACTTTCCTTGGAGTTGCGAAAAAATTTCTTCCATCCTTTTCTTTATCCTTGGCCTTTCCATTTCCGGGAGAAGTTTTGCTGAAGGCAAGATAGATAGATGTGGGAGGGGGGGGATGAGGGATAGATGTGATAGGGGAAGAGGCAGAGGGTCACTTGTCGAGGAGCACTTTACCCGAAACGCCAAAGTTTCTACTGCGAACAAATGCGAGTCCCCGGATGTTTTAATCCCGCGCAGGCCAGTGATTTACGCCCTCCGAACATACGTACCCCTTTCTTCAACCCCTAAAATGTTAGTAATACTGCTACTTCTTTCTCACTCTTTTTGCATTACTTTTCTTCTTTTCTGTTCTCGGCTACTGATTCTTGTCTCTTTCTTGACAAGGTTGGTACTTCTTCATAAAGAACAAATAAATTACTTTCTAAAAAAAGCGTCATACATCAGTTTCATCAATATTAGTATTCACGTATATTAGATTTTTTAAATAACCATTATTCATGACGTGTGTGAGTTTACTCTGCAATGTACCAGATCAATTATAATAAAGTATTTAAAATTTATTCTTTATATATATTATATAATTACTATTGAATTATATATCAAATACAAACACTTAAAATTTATAAGTAATAATTAATTAACAATGGAATAATATTCGAGTAATAAAGTTAGAATTTATAAATTCATTCATTGTAAAGAATATAAAGACTGTAAAGCGAAATCAAGCAAAACTGATGATATTTATTGTTATGAATAGCATTCAAGATTATTATTATTGACATTAATATTTTTATTCAATATTAAGTAAGAAGATTTTTCAAGTTTTAAAAAAATTTATCTGTAATTCTAAGAATGTAACGAAAATTTTTTCAGATTATATACATAGAATATGCAAGAAAATCAGATACCAATTCCGCAAACATGTTATTGATTTTTTAATGTTTAATATTTCGGTTCATTTGACTGTTACTCAGACTTAAGTGAAGGGGAAAGGGATATGATAAGTGAATGAATGACATTGCTGAAATGCATCAAGCTTATGCAATGAATCTGCAAAATTTCCTACTCTCATTCTGTACTATCAATAAAATTAGGATAGTATTTCAAATTTCATTTTAATAAATGTCTAGTAATACATGAGTTTACAAAACTTAGGCTTTTAAATCAAAAAAAATGTACTGATTTTGTATGTATGCATGTATTATTACATAAATTTTTCATTGATCCCTTCATTTTTTACCCATAAATTCAGAAATTTTTGTTAAATAATTATTGCTAATAATCTTGTAAAATATATTACCTATTACTCGTTAAAAATTAAGAATATTTAAAATTTTATTAATATATTTTATTTCTTTTTTTTTAATTTTTAATTTTCTTTCCTTCTACGATTTATCATTTTGTAAGAGCATATTATATAAAATACATTATTGTCGATGAATTATGTAATATTAAAAAGATCCCTTATAAAATATATCGACGTACCTATAAAATTTCTTTTATATATTTTCACAAGTATTTTCGATGTATTAAATGTAACATGGTAGATCATTTTAAAAAAAATTAACATATTTATATGAAACATTATTATAATTAAATTACTAACTTCGTAAGAATAATTATGTAATATTAAGAGTAAAATGATACGTATTTAATTTTATACAATTCCAAACAAGTTTTTTTTATATAAAAAATTAAAATTAGTAGTATTTCAGATAAATGAAACTGATTTTATTTTAAATTTCTACTAATTTAATGTAAATATTTTACTAATGAATGCAGTAAACGAGTATTTACTGATAGATCTATATTCTTTTTTTCTAATAAACGCCAATTATTTGCACAATTTTAACAAATAAACATTCGGAGAAAATACAATTGCAAATATAATTACAAATTATAAATGAATAATTCACTTCAAGACTGTTCAAATATAAAACATCAAAAGCATTATAGTTTTCGTGATTGGCATGTCATTGTATCTTATCTAATTCTCGTTTGTCCTTTTTTGTAATCTAGTGGTTCATATTTCGTACAAATCGTTCGCCATGCATCTATTCGATCTATTGGCCAAATGTCATATGTATTTATTTACGAGGGCAAGTGTACATAGACATGTCGAACGATGAGTGTGCATGCCTGATTTATTTCGGTACTTTCAGTGGTAAAAGGTCTGTACCAGTTGACGGATTTTCCAGTGAATTCAAATTTATGAGGATACAGAGTAAAAAAAAATAAAATAAAATTCAACCGAAACTTGAAGAGAACTGCTAGAAAAAGAGGCGAAGAAATGAAAGATGGTAATATCGAATCTTGAGAGATATATTAACAACAAACACCTGCCATTGTTTTCTGCTTTGTACCTTTTATATCTCAAAATTAATGCTCAAAAATTTAAAAAGTAGATTCAAAACTTGTTCCATATTAATTAGAATTATATTCTTTCAATATTTTTATTCTTGATTCGTCTATTATTATGTCAGACTATTTTATTGGTATAATAAATTTTATTAAATTTACATTTAATGAAACTATTACTAAAAGATAAAGCAAATTATAAAAAATAATACTACACGGGTAAAAAGCTTAGTTGTATTTCTGGCTCATAATCTAGAAAAATTAAAATTTTAAAAGTAATTTTACAATTGCGGTTATATGTATAAAAAATTTTGAATTATTGAAATAACATATAACTGATATTATAAATTTTATATAATGTTTTTTATATGGCTATTTAAATTATATTTATTTATATCTTAAAGAATGATTAAATAAATATTTTCAGAATCAAGGTTATTATTTAAAGTTATATAACAAAGTAATACATGTAATAATATTTATATTAACAAATTGTATAGAAGTTATTATAATTATACATTATATTTTTAAATATAAATCATTTGAATTATACTATATATATATATGATTAATAATTTTCTGTTCTATATAATAAATTCATTTATTTATATAATTTAATTTGCATGAACAATATTAATATTCTAGTTTATACAAATAATTAATATAGTCAAATATTTTTATTTGTTGACTGTAAGCCATTAAATTAATTTATTCAATAATAAATTTCTTTTTATTGTAATGTAACGAAATTAGAAATATTTTTTGTAACATAAAAATAAAATTCAAAATTGTTCACATAAAAAATATTTCTGTATAAAAAATGTAAATTTAATTTTGTTCAAATGGCTTCTTTAATACCTGCATAACTTTAGATTATATTTGAAGAATAAAAGTACTATATAGATCATAAACTGTAAATTGAAACTTAATTTATGTGGAAATCCTTATTTTTTTCAATTTTATAGATAATTTTAAATTATGTTCAAAATAAAGGATAATTGGGTGATAATATTGTTGCAATAATATTCATTCATTTTTATGGTATTCAATTACATGTTTTATAAATATTTTTTGCAATTATAAATATAAATTTCTAAATTGTTTAAAAAAAAGTTTTACAGTACTAAAATTTTTTTTATTAAATCATTTACCATTTTTAATTTAACCTTTCTTCTTTAGCTTTTGAATTTAAGTGCAGCTGTACAAAATGTTTTTAAGGATTAAAATTAAATTAAATAGAAATTATACGATACATATTATCAATACATTATAATGGTAATAGCTCACTTTATAGGACGCTTATAATTTAAATTCAAATGTGTTGTCACATTTAATGATTAGTTTATTCATCTTGTGAATTCTCACTGTTCGATTGCAAAGATTACATATCAGTGTCAGGTTGATTGAAAATCGTGGATAGTAGACGTATTATTTTATAATCAGAATTAGAAATCGCACTCCAACAACTCGAGCTTCCCATTCAGCTTTTTGTATGTCTGAAATCTCGTATCCTTTCATCAAAATTATCGTATTCATTTTGTATGATTATGAATTTCAATTGGTAATAAATGCAATAAATTATATTAATTTTGTAGCTTCAAGTACCAATTGATCAAAACTTGAAGTCGGACATATTTTTTTATGGAGCTTGAAAATAACTATGAGCAATATTAGATTTTACTATTAGATTTGAAAATAATCTGCTGTATGAAACTTAAATTTTCGACCAATACTTTTTTTCTATCTTTCTGTTCTTAAATGCGCAATAAATCACCTTTTAATTGACTTTTTACAAGTTTACTCCCATTTTCTTAAATGCAACTTAGGGCATATCTGCTTCTAGATTATCTCGATTGAAATCTGATAAAACAGTTATTATGGATGTCTACGTAATGATATAATGAAAATAAAAAAACGAGTTTTTTTATAATTGAAAAACAATCTTGTTGCTACAATTTATTTCAATTACTTCGTTCTAATTTATTTAAATTTATTTTTTTTATTTTTATACAATCTATTGTATTAACAAATATTATGAAATCTGAAAATTTTTTATTAATTACATAAGTTGAATAATTTCATATTCATGCAAAATATTATTTCCTTTAATTTAATCATAATAGCTTTAAATAATTTCAATATTATATATACTTGTAATGTCTCAATATTTTACTTATTATTTTTTTACTATTTCAATAATTTTGAAATATAAAAACTTTAAATAAATATGACTACGAAACCAGGAATTAGATATAATAGAAATGAAACATAAATCACTTCATCTATTAATGAATTCAATGGAACAATTAAAGTTAAATTAAAAAAGTTATAATATCAACAAATTATCACAAATGCTTGCAAAATAATAAGGAAATGAGAATAAAGAATAAGATGGAGAAAGTAAAATGTCGTTATTGGCTTTTGCCTTGGCCACCGACATCTTTCAAAAAGTATATTTTAAACAAAATTATCATATCAAGTCTTGAGGAGTCTACAATTCTTGAAGAAATTTGAAGTGGTAAGAGTCTGCTTCCAAGATATAATTTACCTATATCGTCCTGTAGGATAATAAAATAGCTCATGAAAGTACAATCACTACAACAATCCAAAGTTACATCAATTATATTCATCAATGAATAAACTATAATTTTATTTTCCGATAATTATATTTTTATATTTATTCTTACTGGTTCTCTTTAAATAAACGCCTAATTTATACGTTTTTAAAGGTATTATTTATATTATACGAATATATGATAATTTTTATATGAAAACATTACTAAATATTGATTTATATTTTTAAGACATATTGCGACGTAATAACGTGTATAATGTTAAATGTTAATAAGAACACCTGTTGAAAATTGAAATAAAGGGTTTCACTGGTAATAAATACGTATGACTAGCTTTGAGATCTCTCCAATAAAGAAGACAAGAGAAATAAAAAACATCTTAATTCGAAGCTCTTTGATGTAAAAAAAAAATTTTTTTGAAGAGAGACCCACCGCCCAAGTAGCTTTTCTTCAAAGCTTCTTTCTTCAAGTATCTCTGGTAATATTCAAAGCACTAGGTATTCGTTCGTTTACTCCTTCTTTCTCTTTGACCTTCGCTTTATCACCATTTTTATTTTTGTACTTTACAGCTGAAGGTACTTTGTGCTAATATTATGTTTGAATTAAGTCAACCTTATTTCGTAGCTTAATTGTCATTTTTCTTAAAATTGCTAATAACAGCTCGTTCAAGATCCATAATAAATTGTTATTGTAATAAATTATGTTTTAAAGAAAAATTTGAAGGTTTTTCACCTACAGCAAGCTTTTTATAATTTTTTTTTTTTATAAATTAAAAAACAAACAAGTGTAGTATATTTCAATTTATAATACTAAATAATATATAGAATTAATATATAAAAAATTTAAATTATATTCAATGTCAAACAAGTTTCAATGCTATATTTTTTTTTAATTAGAGAGATATACACACAAAAGCAAGGTATATTATTATATATATTAAAATATATACAGTGTATATTATGAGATAATACGTGTATCCTTCATCATATATTTTTTTAAAATATTGAGTACACTATTTTATGATGAAGATAATTTTAAGCAATAGACAGCTACACTAAATTTTTTCGTGTTATCGAATTCGTTGGAAGAATTTATCAAGTACAAAAGAAATGTTTATTGGAAAAACAAAATTTACTCTATTACAGTATGCAGTTGTCTATGTTTTAAACAATTAATACTAAATAATTAAATAAAAATCGTAATAAACTCTTCAGTGGTGTCGATTATATTATTAAGGAATATATTTTAAAAATATAAATTGTTCATGAATGTATAATTGAAAAAGATTGACGATTCTACTAAATGAATATAATATTAAAGAAAAACTTTTAATTAAAAAATTTAAATATTTAGTACTTTGATGAAAAAGAATGAATAAAATATGAATAAATAGATTGAGATCGATGAAAAATATATAAAAATGAATGTTTAACATAAAATAATTAACATTGTAATTTAGAAAAATATAGGGCTTTATTAAATTTTCTAGTTGGCTCTCATTTTTCACTTTCAGTTTGATTATCTCAATCTTGATGCTCACCACTCTATCTACTTAAACTCTTTTAATATTCTCTCAGCCGTCCCTCTTGGCTCTCTTTTCTCTCGGTCTCATTTCTCTGCTTTTATCTCTACTCGTCAAGGAGTTTCACGCCCGAGCGACGATGCAAAGACCAGGACCGTTTAATTGGGAATTTCGAAATCTCGACAAACAGCTTCCCCAGGGGAAAAGGGTGAGAGCACGCGCACTGAATCCATATTTCTTCTATAGATTATTTGAGTCCTGCCACGATGCAACGCGAGCCTTTTCCTTATTCATTCTGCATTTCGTTGGCCGTTCCATGCTTTTAATGCCATTCGATGAATTCCTTCTTCTTCCTTCTCCCTTTCCCTCCTCCTCCTCCTCCTCTTCTACTTCTTCTTCGACGTGCTTCTCCTATTTCATTTCATTGGCTTGCATCTCGTGTTTGATGATTTTATGCGTTGAATAAAAACATGTAATATAAACTAAGAGTCGAAATGAAAACCACCAAATCGCTTTTTATTATTAGCTTTTCACTCATAATTACGGATAAATCTTTTATAAATCTATAATTCTCTATTTAAAAATAATTTTCAATATCATTAAGAACTTTAAACTTTTGATTTTATACATTTTCTTCGATATTAAAAAAAGTTAATGTTATTCAGATGAAAATATATGTATTATGTAACATGATTTCAAAATTTATTATGTAAATGGAAACTGATAAAGAGTATATATAGTTCTGCTCTAGAAAAAGATTTTTATTTATGTGTATTCACACTTTTAAATTAGAAAATTTATTTCCATGTTTTATATTATTTTAATATAGTAATCGGTAATTAAAAAAAGTAAATATAGAAATCTACCTATGCTCGGCTTATCTAATTTCTTGTAGACATACACTTTGTAACTTGATTAATTGCTCATATCTAAAAAATCAATACAAAATTTTATTTTTTGAAATTAACTGTATCTTGTAAAATATTATTCATTTATTTATCATGAGAAATACATTAATCTTTGATTGAATATTACTTTCCGATATTCATTCAAGATATGAATTTTGTGTATCTTTTGAACAACAAATATTAGTTTGATGTAAAAATAATAAATATTAGATATGAAACAATTGCAATTAATTTTAGAATAAGTAATTATTTTTTAATAAATAATATTGGTGTAATAAAATAATACAATATATAATATGTATAATATTACTAAAAATTAAAAAAAAATTTTTTCGATTTTTAGAAATTTATAATTAAAACATTTTACTTATATTAGAGCTTTGAAACCGTAAATCTTCTAATATTTTTTATAAATCTAATATTTCGTAGTCGAAACACATAAACTTTATTCATTTTATCCATCATATTATTATGTATCCTTAGTTATCTATTACCTTTTCAGTGTTTCAGAAGTTTTTATGTACTATACTTTATTACTATATTACAGTTTACAGAATCATCATGGTATGTTGAAATTAAGAATAATAATAATAATTCTCATTATGAATAACATAATTAATTCAATTCAATTTAATTGTGTATTCAGTTATAAAATAATAACATTAGCATGCATCTTGAAGAAAATTTTTTTTATACAGCACTATAAGACAGTTTCACAGTTGAATAAATCCCATATGCTAACAGAGAAAAATATATAACGAAAAATTCAGCGAAAAATCTACGAAAGATGTAAAGAAATAGAAAAAGGTATGAAAAAATATAAAGAATACATATAAAGAAAGAACAAGAAAGAGAAAGAAAGAGAAGACAAGAGACAAGAGGCAAATAAAAGAAAGAACAGCTGGAAAAGCGAGAAGAAAATGACGGAGTAAGAAAACGAAAAATCGATGTGCATCAGTGGGTAGATAGAAAGTTTGACGATAAACTTTCAAAATTCAAAGACGATATTTTTTTTTCTTTTTCTAACTTTTAACCTCTTTTTTTCTGTTTTTCTGTTTGCATATACGTTTACGTTTGACTGTGTGTATTTACTCTTTTGTAATACAGAAGTAGATCTTAATTAATAAGTAAAAAAGCATCAATTTAGGATATCAAAGTAAAACTGATATTGAATTTAATGGTTCATTTTCTCATACTTTTTTTATTTTCTGCAAGTACTAGTTAGTACTTATTTCTAATATAATAAATATTTTCATCTTCATAATTTTTAGATTTAAAAAAAATATAATCTAATTTAAAAAAAAATTAGTTAATATTGAATAAAAGCAATGTGCATATAATCAGTAATCTTTATTTGACTTAATCACGTTAAATGCTTACAAGATTTTGTTCTTAATTACAAACAATAGAGTATTGTTGCATTTAAAAAATACGTTGTAAAATATTTACAATTCATATTTTATTCAGTATTTTATATTAATACGATTATTATTATTATTATTGTTATTACTAACACGTTAAAAATCAGTTGGCTAAACGATAATTTCATAGTCACCTGTAATTTAAAAAAAAAAGAAGACTGACAATCACTTAAAGGATTTGGAATCACGTGAGATAATGAATATATGTAAACTGACTAGAGAAGTATTGGTGACATGTTCTGACAATATCAGAGGAAAGACCACTTGCACAATATTCACAGCACTACCAGTCGAGTTTTCCTTTCCTGTGGACTCAATGTTAAAGTTAGCCGTTGCGGCTTCCTACTAATTTGTTAGATATTAATGACTCAATAATAAACTTTGAGATTCGCTGAGCTATTTCTCTCTGTTTTCCAATACCTCTCTCTTATTCTATCTAACTATCCTTTCCTTAGTTATCCCACTTCTCTCTCTCTCACTTCCTCCTATCTATCTATCATCTCTCTTCGTGTTTTTCTCTGACTTCCATCTGGCTCACTCATCACAGTTTCTCTCTATTCCATTCGCTTGCTTATCATCCCTGTCTGTTCGTACATCTATCCATCTTTCCCTTTAATTTTCTGTCAAACTCTGCCTCTCTCTCTCTCTCTCTCTCTAGTTCTCTCTCTCTCTTTATCTTTATCTACGTATTTATCTGCTTCTGCATCTCGTGCTGAAACATGGAATACAAGTGCAAGATGGACAAGATACACTCAATGGTTGGACAGCGAGGTTTGTAACTCCGTATATACGGCTACAGTTGTATGTTGTATGTTGTATGAAAACGTGAGTCAGTGAAAAGCTCCTTGATATACTTGTAGTTCAAAATAACCGTATAGTATAGTAATATACAACGATATACATAACACGAGTTGAAGTGGCTCTTAAACTCAAGATTGCACGGTGTTTCTTGTATAAAGTATATTACTACCAGGTGCTTAATGTATGAAATGGTTACTAATGAATTGGAGAGCTTATTCTTTTAAGAAATGCAAAGAATTCATTCAAACTTTTGGTTTTTGAATTATTTGTCATTATTCTTTATATTTAAATTATCGTCTTATTATTTATTTTTTCTCCACTTACGTAAAATCTCCGTAAGCCAGATTATTAATTATTTCATGCTCAAAAAAATTTCACGATTACTTGAATTTTTTCTATCAAACTTCATATATAATAAAATTAAAATAATTATTGTTCGAACAATTGATAACTATTATTAAATAAATTAAATTAAATCTTCGTTTAAAAATACAAGTTTAGAAAGAAATAAGAAAAAACAAATTTGAATTACTAAATGAACCATTAAATATACATAGTTATTAATAAGCATTATTAGTTTTTCTGTATAAGAAGAATAAATGATAAAATACATTCTTTGTAAACCTCTTGTAGCCACTCACGCTTATATTTTATAGTTCAAAAAATAAATAATTGTTGATATCTTGTAATATTTCAAATAGAATGGTGTAGACCATTACCATTCGGATTGATTGTGAGCATATTATGTGCAGAACCCATGTAGGTGTTTAAAATTTATCGAAATTTCATTTTATGAACGCGTGTAAGTATAACATTTATGTATCTTCGTGCAAGATGTTATTACCAATAGCTAAGAAATTACTTCAGAATCATTCAAGAATCCTCAATTTTAGAAGATGATAAGTTGTTTGCGTCGTCACTCTTTTTTATCCTGCTTTTGAAAAAAAGGAACATAACTGCGGTGATACATTAATATATTTGTAAATAAATAATTTTTTTTATTTATTTTTTTTTTATCCACAACAGAGAATTATTAATTAAATAAGAATAAATTATTGAGAAAATTTGCTACATACTGAAACTTTTTTTTAACAGATTATTGGAAATATTGTTTGTATTATTTTATAAAGGTAGCTATTGAAACATACAAATATTGTATATACTGTATTATTTCGGGAAGGAAAAAAGAAAAAATAATTGTATTACATAAAATAACACTTGACGTACCTGACAAAAATAATAAAAAGTATTTTGTACTTCATTTGGTTATCCAGTAAACCGAGAGGAAATCAATCATGTATACAAAATTATAAATCTGAAGCTCGTGGATAGGATGTTGCGGTCTCATTCATCCATTATAATACATTTTTTACGTACATTGTGGTCCTTTAATTGTAAGCAAATATTATCAAATAAAGATGCAACTGTTTTTACTGTAAAAAATTTTGTTTTGTGGTTACAGTTTGTAAGGTGCCAAAAAATTATTTATGTATTTGAAAGAAAATCAGTAAAAAATAAATACAGTTATTTTTAAGAGATTAGAGATGCAGAAATAACATTTTTAATTATTTTCTTGAATTTTTTAAAAATAATCCAATAATATACTGTAATATAAATATTTTAATTTCTTAAAACGGACACATTTTGTTAATAGGAATTTCAGAAATAATACACCTTTATTAATGAATATGATAATACCTATAAACTATAATAATTATACATTTTGTGAACATAAAATGCTTTGACAATTAAACAATATATGTATATCTAGTCCGTATATCAATTGTTTTTATGCTAATTAATAATGCATACACTATTGGAGTTTATTAATAATAAGTAAATGGCTATTTACTTAATTTACTTATTTCATATTTCATAGAGCAATAATTACCTCAAAAAACTCTGATTTCTTTTTTTTGTTTTTTTATGTACTTATTATTATCCTCCTTAAACCTTTCATTTTGAGCTTAATGTAAGAATTAAAGTAAATATCACATAATATATTTGCACTACTTCTTTGTTATATATTTAAGTATTACTTAAAATTATTCAACCGTCATACTCTTGTCCTTTACTCTTCAAAGTTGTTCAATTTAACCAATTACTTGTATCATTTCATTTTTTCTTTATTTTTTTATCATAAGATTCATAAATAAGTTTTTGTAGATTCCTAATTGTATTAAACCACTTATTTCTTAGTAAAGAGATTCCTTGCAACTCTTAGTGGGTATAGAGACTAATTCACGTTGCACTAGAGAGAGAGAGAGAGAGAGAGAGATACGTATTCTCATTGTAAATTGAAGATTAAGAGAGCCAGCGAATCAAGAGGCTAAGCATCCTTCGAACTCTGTCATGAGGAAAGTGACAGACATTATAAGTCAAGAGTATTAAGTGAAAATTTGTTTTGTTTTTTTTAATAAAATATAATCTTAAATTTTAAAATATTTATAATGTATATATATATATATATATATATATTTTATACCAGTACGTAGATAGTTCAAGTATTTATTTCTATTGCATGCAATATATAATATATAAATCAATGTTATAATTAATATTCTTAAATGACGATATTTAATAATTAATGTAAATTATAAAATAATATTTTTGAACTTATTTATAAATAATTTTGTGTTTTAATATTCGAATTATCTTATATTAAAATTTAAAGCTCAAGTTACACTTTATTACTAGAAAAGAATTAATTATGAGATTAAAATGAAATTAAAATTGAAATATTATTTTAGTTGACAATGATTGTTATAACTAATAAATATTGCATATAAAATTTAATTTGAATAAAAAATTTTTTTATAATATTTGAAATATGTCACCATTATTTCATAATCTATATTATAAATTTGAGCTTATTTAGATCTTCATTATCAGTAAATTTAAAAAAAAATATTTCTTATAAATTTGAATTAAATTATAATTGTTAGTTACAAAATAATAAAGAATAATTCAAATATAAAAATAGAATATTCTAATGAATTTCAACATAAAAATTAAAAAAAATATAGTAGTGTTTTCTATTTTACTATAAATTACAAAATGCTACAGCATGTACCAATTGAATAAAAATATTATTTATTTTAATTTAAATTAAGTACTTGAGAATAAAAATATAATTAAGCATTAAATAGTTTAAAATTATATAAAATATTACGTATGATTTCTTAATAATTTATAAATTGATACTTATTTGATGATATTATACTCGAGTTGCTGTTTTTGTTGTATAAGTGCACCATATTTTTGTTTTTTTTTTCACACTAATAATCTTTTGATTCGCAGTCGTTTTCACGAGAGTAATTGGATCAACGTTAGGAAGGAATTGTTCCTAACGAGGACGATCATAATAAGTCCCTTGAGGTCTAAAGGGAACTCCAGTTACAACTGATCTTCCTGCCGTATGATTCTCCTATTTTTCTATTATTTTTTTATTTTTCCTTTTTCCGCGTCTATTCGTCCTTTCGCGAATCTCTCTACATATATCAATTTATCTTCCTGTTATCTTGTAATCGTCACGTTGCAATATAATGGAATTCAAGAAAATATTCTGGTATTATCTAATGATTTTGATTGAGCTCTAATATTAGTGATATAGTGTGTATGTTTAAAAAAATGTTTGCATAGCAAAAAACATATGAATTAATATTTGTAAGTTTCATCACCTCCTTCACAATCAAAATGAAATATTCTTTGAAAATAAATATTGCATATTGTTTATTACCCGTTTAATAAGTCGAGCAATTTGTTTCATTATTTTTCCCCAAATACACCATACAAATGTTGAATTACTTACTTTGATGTTCGACAAACACATACAAATGTCTTGTCTCTGATGAAAAGGATAAGGATAAAATGTAGAGGCGGCAAAGAATAATAATATCAGCTGTCGCAATCACTCCCGTTGTCTGCCAGCAAGCTCACTTGCACTTTCTTCCTCGTGTCTATGGAAGAATGCATATTTATGCAGGTTCGCGCGATAACCATCCAGCTTTTTCATACTCGCGACAACAAGTCTACCGCCACCCTCACCCTTATCTTGATTGAAAAGATGGAGATTTCTGTCGGTTGCAACCCTTGCAGCTTCTGTTTCTCGATGACGCCTCATCCAGCAATGAGCCAACCGAGTCTTTTTAGTCGAGCTGCTTTTACAACAAACTCTCGCACTTTCGCATCCCCCCTCTCCTCTTGGATTTTAACTCGCAAATGTCTCGTAAAAGGGTTGCACTGTGCTCTAAAGTTCTTTGTTTCCGGTGATACGGAATATCGCGAGGAGACAAAGTGAAAATTTTAATTTCTTTGAATTTGAAAAAAGTGAACGCAATTGGTTTACAGGTAAGTCCTTTGGGATTGAGTAACTTTAACAGTCTGAACATATACAACGTGAATTCTTCTACTGTTACTTCTAAGTGTATTTGCTTGAAAACAAAGTTTTTATCAACTCTGATTTTGAAAATAAATTAATTTTCTATTCCTTAGCAGTTTGTTACTTTAAACACAACTACAAACATTTATTGTTAAATAAATATAAATATTAAAATGAAATGTACAGCGATAAAATAAAACAAAATTTTCAAACTAACAACTATTAAAGCAACGCAATCCTTTCAATTTCATATATTAAGTGTTTCAAAAATTATAATTAAATCGTAAGTCAAAATTGGAACTTAAAATTATTAAAAAGTTGAAAATCATGTAATATTATTAAATGAATTATTATTATTACTATCATTAATATTATAATATTATTTTTAAATAAATATGTTTATTAATTATTAATTGTATATAATTATACTTTTTTCAATGCAACACACACTATAATACTGAATATTTTAAATACCGTCAGGTATACTTCTGAAACCCAGTTTACATATGACTCGATAATACAAGATTGAATAAATCACTGTAAAATAACGAGAAAACAAAGAAAACTAACAACGATATAATAATTATATGCAAAATTAAAAAATAACATATGATTGAATATGATAAGTCAGGTAAAACAAATAATTATGAACAACGAATGATACAAAGGAGGAATATTAGATCAAGGGAAGATTATATAAAAGACGCGTGTCATCGGTTCTATTGATTAGTGTCTTAACTTCAAATCCGATCACTTTAAGTTTCACTGGAGTGTTACTAACTTTGACCAAGTAAATGTAATCGGATTAAGGTATCGAACTACTTCTATTTTTAATACTCATACAAAAAATTTGGCCTATTATCTATTATAATAATAATAATATTATTATTATTAGAAGCTTATTGGGTAGGTAGCAATATTGTTAAAAATTTTTTTTATTTACAAAAAATCATTTTATTTTAGAAGAAATATAATCTAAAGGCATTATATTATTTTTTTATGGCAAGGATATTTAATACTGAATTCGCAATATCCTAATACTCTTTTGTATTCTTTAAAAAATACACATGATTTTATTGTCTTTAAATAAAATATTATAATTTAATAGCAATGTATTTATTCTAAAAAATTGAGAGAAAAACTTAAAAATGTTAATGCAATATATGAGTAATTTAATGTACTTTAAAATAAAAAATAAAAAATGTATATATATATCTATGAAGTTACTGTTTATTATTAAAGAAATATATTTTTTTTAATTATTTTCTTTTTTAACGAGACAAAAAATATCAATTAAATTTATGAATAATTTTTTATTATAATATATGAAGAAGTAAAATCTTCAAACTATTTTTTTTATTCATTTATTTAATAGATTAATTAATGTTATTTTTGAAAAAAAACTTAACCTCATTGATTTGATATAAAGACGAAAAAAAAATTTATCTAATTATATGCTAATATAACTGACAATATTTTAATAAATCAAGTAAAAAGTATAAAACAGGTATACACAATTTTTGATGATTTTATAATAATCAAAAATTTAATTTAAATTTTTTTCATGAAATCT
Source organism: Eupristina koningsbergeri (assembly GCA_018907245.1). NCBI lineage: Eukaryota > Metazoa > Arthropoda > Insecta > Hymenoptera > Agaonidae > Eupristina > Eupristina koningsbergeri. The sequence goes on from JACCHV010000050.1 coordinate 260,181, forward strand.
CATTTCAATTTCATTTACTTTGAAATTATTAGATTTTTTTAAAACATAGGTACACAGGAGATCAAGTAAACTTTAATTTCCATCATAATGAGTCAGATTCTTCAAAATCTAAGAGTATAACTTTATCTGAATTTTTTTAAATTATGGTTTTTAATCTAAGTATTTTATATTTTTGAAAATATTAAATTTTATTTTTATATATTTATTTCAAAATATAGTATTATAGATGCTATAGTTAAATAATTTACGTGTAATGAATTAACATAGATCAAACTATTTCCATACTTAATATTTGTATTTAACATTATTTTTTTTATAATAATTTATTTTTAATTTCTTTAATAAATATAAGCATTCCTAAGTATTCAATAAAAAATTATTATCATTAAATTAGGAATAAGAATATTTATTTTCAGATATTATTATACAATATTGGCTCAATATACTTTCTATTCCAGTTGGAGAGATTTATATTCTATTTAAAAACGATTTTGCACTCGTAATAAGAAAAATAGCTAAACATAAAAATATAAATAATAGAAATAATAGATTTTAGAGAGAAAAAATTTATATGTTCAACAAAATTTATATTTAAATAATATATGTTTGCGTACTCAAATTTCTTGACTAGTTTCATCTTCATATAAATCTATATGTCAATTATTACAAAACATTTATGAATTCATGTCGATGCAAACACTTTGCTTTCTATTAAATTAGTTACTATTCATTTATTCTATAAACAATATTTATATAAACAAAAGTATTGGTTACATTCAAAATTAGATTTATTCATTAAGAGAAGACGTAAATAATGAATTGAAAAATTTTATAAAAATGTGATTTTGTTTTTTACTACAAATTAGTAATCAAAACATATCTATATAAGTCATTCTATTATTAGGAAAGCAAAATATTGCTATCTTATATATAAAATTTTTAATTAATAATTTTTGAATAATTTTAGCACCAACATTTTTCGATGAATATTTTTCATTTTTCTACATCATAAGATTTCATAATTCAAATCAAAGCTATAATTTTTATACGTAACTATAAAACTGCATACAGAGAATTTCATTTCAATGTTATCATAAATGCATTAGTTTCCAAAGATTTTTAAGAAAATTAAAAAACTTGATACAAATTTCCTTAGTACTTTAATTAAAGTATTCATACACCATTCTTTCTTTAATTTAGTGTAAAACTAGCTAAACCAAAATGTAAAAATGTCAGACAATTTTTTATTTCTATTTTTTTCTAGTATTTTTTTTCTGGATATATTTTCTCTTTTCTGCAAAGTATACCTTCATATCTTTAGTATAGAACCTGTTAAGGTTTAACTTGAATTTTTTAATATTATTTTTGAAAAATCTTCACCACAAAAACTTCATACGCAACAAACCAATCTATTGCGATTTCCATATAAACAAATTTATAATTTATATTCCAAAAGTTATATCTATTGCTTTTTTACATTTTAGAAATTTAACTATATTTTTTAATTAATCTGTAAGAATATAGATTAATTAAATAATGCAGTTGAATAGTTTTTTAACTATTAAACTATTTGATTGTAGTTTATAAGAAATATATAAAGCAATATATATTTATTTTGAAAAGCTTATACCGACAATTATTTATATATAACTTTTAATAAATAAAAATAAACTTTTTGAAACGACTTAATTATAATCATGGAGATAAAATTTATTACTGAAATGGTCACATCTTTGAACCTACTATTTACTAATAAATTAAATCTTTAAGTTTTATGAAATTTTAATAAAAAATTTTTTATGTGATGTATATTCGTATGATGTTTGTAATTTATAATAATATGTAATATTTAATGTTGTAAATTTATTTAATAGGAATTTTATATTCATTGGTAAATTTATATATATATATATTATAAATTCATAAATTCATGTAGCTTTCATATTAATTCAATACATATTTCTAGCATGTAAAAATATTGTAATAGTAGAATACTAGTAAAATAATTATTTTTATTGCTACTTTGAAATATAATCTAATTTATTAAGTAATGAACAGGTTTAAAATAATGAAACTGTATAAACTACTCTTCAAATATCAATTTCTAGCATCCTGAACCATAAAAAAATAAATTATTTACTTTTTTAAAACTCTTCAGTGGCACATGTAGAACAAAAATAAAATAGCATATGATTCAGATCGTAGATGACAAAGTTAACCAGTATCTTTACCACGAAAGGGTTGAACAGTCTTATTGTCTTGTTCATGATGGTTGCAATTATTTATCTTTATAATTTCACTTTATACAGGCAGCCTCTTGTCTTCAGTGAAAATTCTTGCCTTCAAGTTTCCCGCAGAAGAGCGTACCAAGAGGAAAATGTCTCGAAAATTGACCTCGTCACGGATTCCAGCGTGATTCGCCACTAATTAACCCCAGGCTTTCATGTTCTTCCCCCCTCGAAATTCCTCGACTATCCTTTGCTGTCTGTGACGCACTGATGCTCAACTTTTTGACTCTTTCTCTCTCTTTCTTACCACTTTGCTCTCTTTACAGTCAGGATATATGTCAATGTGTAGATGAGCGGAAACGTGGAGCTTAGGAATTTCCCTGAAAACCTTAAAGCATTCACTCCCACTCCAGCTTAAAATGCATGAAAGAAAAGTGAAAATGTAATGGCAACAGAGAATTCAATTTTACTTGTCTGAGATTCTTAAGTCAATTAAATTTTATTAAAAGGTGGATAAAATGTAAATAATGATTTAAATAATTTATGGGTTTTTGATTTTGTGTTGTGATCCAATTTAAAATATGAATTTTATTTTTAACAAATACTGTAATGATGGCTCACAATTTTATTGTTGATAGTTTTATTAATTTCTATTATATATTGAAATTTCAAATGTTATTATGATTTATTTATTGGTAAAAGATGACTGTCATTAAATCAGTATACAGTTACGAATATCAGAATCAACTCCAGGAAAAAGCTTTTAGTTTTGGCTGTTACTCTTATTGGCTTTTATATTTTATGCTGAAATGGATATAACGAAAATGGCTTTTGTCATTTTAGAGCTGTGATGGAAAAGAATTTCTTGAGGATCATCCTTACTTTACTCACGTATCTCTGTTGGTTAAATATTCAATATCTTGTAGCAGACTTTTCTTTTAAAAATTGAAAAAGTCACCTACAGCAGACAAGTTTGTACTTTTCTATTTAGATTTTAACTCACTTCAAACAGCTGAACATATTCAAAATTAAGAAACAATTTTTTTTGTTTTTTTACAAGGTATTCATATTTTTAAACAATAAATATTTTCAATGCAAAAATTTATGAAAATAATGTCAATAATTATATTCATCTAAATTATAAAAAATGTGAATCATAAAAAATACAATATTCTTATAGAATTTCAGAGTACTCAATTTAATCAGAAGTTACTTTTTAGTATAATATTTAAATAACGTAATCTGCAGCTCATAAATATAATAAATTATTCACATTTCATATTTATTGACTTATCTCTTTTTCTTAAAATTTTTGAATTTGAGTAAAATAATTGTACATAAAAATTATCACTCCATTTTTATTATGAAACTTTTATTTGAAAAAAATTTGATTAATAGTTTTTTAATATTTTATTTTGTCCTATAAAAAAGTTTGAATTATTTAAAAAAAATTTAATATGTCATTATTCATGAAATTTTTATCAAAATTGAATGAAAGGAAACTTAATAATTTCGAGTTAAATTAATTTTTTTTTCTTTATCTTGTAGTCTGACACTTACTTATACACAAATGTACACAAAGGAAGAAACAGCAAACGAGTTCATGAGCGAAAGAGGAAGGAAGTTAGAAGAAATAAAAGAGGAAATTGAAGGCGTAAAATGTTCCGGACGACCACGAAAGATATTACGTACATCTCGTAATTTCTAACACTTTTTTCAAATAGAGCCTTTAAAGAAGTATGAGAAAATAATACAATAATTTCATTTTAAAGACATATTTTTATAAAAAAATTTTTTATATATAAAATCTTTTGAAAGGTAATATATTCATAGATATAAAATATCTTTAAATGGTATATTTATTAATAATTTATTTTACCAAATTAATTGTATAAGTTCATTTTTAATGTTATTACATTTAATCTTGAATTGCAAATCATAAAGAAACGGAATTGCAAGATTCATAATATGCGTCTTGTAAAATTATTAGAGAATAATTAATCTAAATTTGAAACACAATTATTTATATATGATACATATTATAATTTTTAGTTAGTATTTTTATTAAAAAAGCTTCTTTTCATATGTCTTAATAACATTCTTCTTTATTTGCAATGTAAAAATAAAGTTCAAAAGTTATATATTGGTCGATTGAAACCCCATATTATATATACTTATTAAAATCTCTCTCATACTAAAACTAAAATCTATGTTTTATTTTCACAACATTTTATAATCTCATTTGATTGGCAATATAAGATTATAGTAAAAAAGATAATAATATCAGTTATTTAATTTTATTTCTTTAAATTACTTTAAATTTTATTTCGTGAAATTTATACATTTATAATAATTTCGTCACATTTGGTTTAAAATAATAGTATTATATATAGGTATATGGATATAGATATATATGTTGAAAAAAATTTTTTGAATTGTTATACACTTTTTTCTATCGAACCAGTGATAACAAAATTATTCATAACTCTATCACTAGCAAAATGGAAAAATAAGTAATCCCATAAAATATCAAAAATCCAGTGTCAAATTTTTTTTGAAATCTGACGCAAGCGTTTTTAATCTAAAAAACTTAGTTATCGTTTTTATTAAAAGTATTATTAGATAAATGGAAAGCTAAAAAATAGTATTTCCTTTAATCAATAAATATATATAATATTTTCTTATATAGCAATAAAAACGAGAAAACTTCTTTGAAAACAAGCTTACATTTATACCTATAATAATATTCTAATATACTAATAAATAATAAAATATTGTATAATTTTTATTTATAAATTTTTTTATTTTTATAAAAGTAATTTAACAAAATAATTAATTTTTATCGAAAATAATAATAGTAAGAGCTATCAATTTTGTGAAATTTTAACAGTTCTATGAGTTATAATATTAAAATAGAATGGAATATTAAATTTAAAGACTACAGAAAAGTCAAGAGAAAATGGAAAATTAGTATTTTGAAATACAATGAGCGAAGTAGTTCTTCTATATCACACAAGAATTTTCCAGCATTTTTTTGTAACTTTGTTGATAAAATTGTTGTACAAGGAATACTTAAAGGTCATCTGAACCTTCAAATGTAAATTCTTCTTGATTCTTCATTCCTCTGAGATTTTCTCTTCTTGCCCAAGTAAATTTAAAAAAAACTCTTCCTATCTTGATTATTTTCTGACTGAAAATCGAAATAATTCTATTCATAAGTTCATAGTCAATTACATGTATATTTTTTGTAATTTAATTTACAATGTTTCTATTCATTTATTTGGAATCGTCTTCAATCCTTCAGTTTTTTATTTCTCCTTATTACAAGAATATACCTTAAGAATAATAGGATGACTGAATTAATTAAAAAAATTATCTCTTTCAATAAAAATGAATTCAGCTCAAATAATAACAACTTATCGGCTGATGCATCTGAAGTCAATTTTAAATCAATTGTATTTTCAATTTTCAAAATTTTAATTTAATTAAGTAAAATAATTTAAGTAGAATGTACATCAACTACATTTTTTTAGATAAAAAAAGGTTAATTAATATACTGTATATTGAAGAAACATGAAAATAGTTAAATATTTTTAATTTTTATAAGTCTTTAAAATAAAATATATTATTTATAAATTACATATATTAAATAAAATATTTAAAGCAAGTAATTTCAAAAGAAAAAATTCATTGTTTGTAAATATTAGTTATAATCATACATACTTATATTTTTCGTGGAGGAGAGGCATATAAAATACAATGGAAAAGATATATATATATACGTAATTTTTTAGGTTTTATTTTTCGTCCAGCTTATACGTTAATATGGTTCATACTAGTTCTTTTTGACGGGAAAAAATTCTTTCAATCGCCTTTTTTACCAGATAGGGTCATAAACCACAAATGCTAAAAAAATCTGCCCCACAAATGTGCAGCAGCTACGTAAATAGTAACCTCGTGTTACCTTTTTTTTTATCGCTTTACAAATTTTTACTATATTTAGAAATTTTCTGCCACTACGACTAGCTTTTTTTATATTATTTTAGGCTTATAAGTGACGCCTTATAATTAAATTTTTTTTTTAGCACAAGTAATTATAATACATCAGAATTTAATTTTCTATAATTTTAATTTAAAAATTCTAAAGTATAATTCAACTTCAATAATTAAGTCTCAATTCTTTACAGTATCATTCTTGCAAATGATCATTTCAATAAATGATCATGTAGTTTCAAAGATAAGCTTTAAAATAAACTTTGAAATTTTGAGAAAAACAAATTAATTTACCTTGAAAGTAAACTTTACAATACATAATCATTATCAGTTTTATTTGAAAACTTTAAATATTGGTTATCTTTTTTAATTAAATCGATGCACTGATATGAAATTTATTATATGACTGACATATGGTTTCTTATTAAACATCTTATATTAGCACATCCTATAGGAAGTCAATATTTTAATGAACTTTTCCTCCTATATTTATAGCATTTTTAAGCATAAATTATTTATTTCATTTTAATCAGTCTCTGATTTATTCATTAAATATTTAACAAGCAAAAAAAATGTAAAAGTAAAAACATTGGTAGACTTAACACAGTCTGATTCAAAAAATGCTACGTCATATTACATTTTTATTTGCAAATTTGAAAAGAAACAGATAGATATGAGATTCTACACTAAATAGGGTAAAGTAATTTGAAAATAATTAAAAATGGAAATCAAAAGGTAGAGCAATACCAAAAACATATCACTAGTTCAAAAAATAAAAAATGGGATGTACCTTGCCGGTGATTATTGGAATTTTGGTTTAGTTCTCGACAATAGAAAGTTGCATCAAGGATGAGTACTATTGGATTTGATTGACATGCTTACTAATAGTCAGTATTAAACATAAAGTTACAGACAAAGCAAAGTTTTTTTTATACTAAATCATGACTACAAAGGAAAGATTGATCTTACTTTGTCTCGGAAGAGAATTAAAACATTCTCTTTGATTAATTTTATGTAACTCATCGCGAATATGAAGGATTATTATGTCAAATCGGTCTACCGGTAGTGTGATGTCACTTGTGAAAAAATCTCTTCTGAATGCCTTTGTGACATCACGAGAAATAAAGCCTTTATGTTCAAACATTATATTCAGGAATTTTTCGCCTTTTTAGCACTATGGTATAAGTAAATGATCAAAAATTCTGATTTACACAGATTTACAATAATTATCATAATAATATTGCTTGTGCATGAAAAATTCATGTTTTAATGTAATCATGTATCATTGCTATTTTCTAGTTATCATAAATAAATTTTTATAGTTTTTTATAGTATAAAAGATCTAAAGATAGTAACATATATTTCTACCCATTGCGTTTTTTATTATACAAATCTACATTTACAAAGATATTTTCGTTCTTATAAATAATATTTAAATAATTATTATCTACTTTCCTATTCTACATCTTATTTTATTTTCATTTTCATAAATCTAATTAACACATATATTTAATTTTCAATAAAACTGATTTAAAAGCAAAACTTCTCATTAAACTTTTACTTGAATAAAATTTTCTATTAAATCAACAAGTAATTACTTGTAGTTGTATGTTATTTTGAATTTCATACCTTACGGATTAAGGTACCAAAAAAAAAAAAAAAAAAAAATTTAGTTACTCTGTCAAAGAAAGCAATAACGTTGTATATATTCATATAAAAATTCAAAAAAAAAGTTTTCTAGTCTCTATGATTACTTTTTGAATAAACAAAAAAATCTCAATGAAGTCAAAGAATATAAACATTATGGTGTTACCTTTTCACAAGTGCTTGGATTATCATTTTTTTATCTCACGCTATCAATCCCGTCATAACCCTCAGTGAAAATCAGCGCACACAGTGGATATCTGTCTTTCTTTCATTTTTTCTCTTTTTTTTCCCTTTTTTTACAACCTATATTTTAAAGATTACGTGATTTAACAGATATATGTGTCGAATGTTTTATGAATTTACTTATACACTGAGCCCTTACTTGTGCACGCGATAAATAAGGATTACCAGCTATTTTATTTTCTGGCAAATGGACAACAATACCCGAATATCTGTATATTATATTTTATAAAATGTACAAATTTCATTTAAAAGAAATACAGATTTATCAAGAATTCCTAAAATATTTAATTTTTTTTTAATTATTTATTTAAAACTTAAATTTTTTTATTTTTTATTTATTTTAAATTATATTTATATAGAAACTATTTAATCATTATAAAAACTTTATAGATTTATCAAATTTTCATATAAAGTTTTTACATAAAATTTAAACTTTTTATTTGAGTTTTTATTGTCAAATTTATGATAATTTTTCTATTTTTATTTAATTTTCATATTATTAAATTATCATAAGCTTTAAATGACTATATCAACAATAATTTTCAATTTAATTGTATTATTAAAGTATATCTTGAATCATTGATGGTTTTCTTTCAAACTGATCAGGTAATATTGAAAATTGACGAAATTTTAACGTCTTTTTTTTATTTATCAGACTGTTTAAATTTATTACATTATTTGAATTCTGAAATTAATGAATATAGAAAAACGACCAATAGCGTTATTTATAAATCTATTGAGTAAAAAATTACGAAAATTTTAATATACTAAAAAAAAAATGTTGATATGTAATACTATAAAGTACTTTGATTTATTCAAACGTAAAAAAATGTTGTTTTTATTCAATAACTATTGTAATTAATTTATAAAATTATGCAACAAGATAAAATTTATCACAATATATTAACCTGAATAATGTAATAAGTAGTTTAGAATATTATAAATATTTTGCTGTACATTAATTAATTATATAACTATTATTAACTTTTTCAGCTAAAATTATAAAATTTCATAGATTATATTCATATAAAAATAATAAAAAAAAAATATACAAATTCAATATTGATAATATTTTTAGCAAATAAGAATATATAGCATAAATAACATTTCACTCAAATCGTTACTATATATTCAAATTATTGTTCCATACTGTATATACTTAATATATATTTTTATGCATACGAATTTCTCCATCAATTTTAGTTTTTGTTCCCTATTTTCATGCTTTAAAAACATATGGTAACAACTATAATTTTCTGATAAAATTTATTTTTGAATAATTTATGCTGTCATACACCAGTAACATTGAATGGTGAAATTTTTTTGATGGAACAGTGAAGCACTTTATTAAATCGCCTTTAAAAAATAAATCCCTCGAAATTTTGAATTATATTCATTTAAATAGTATCTGTATAAATTCATTCTATTTCAGGTTAACATCATGTGTTTTATATATATATGTTAAACTTCAACCTATATACATTTTTAATTGAATTAAAAAAGTTTTAATTAGATTACTTTTCCATTATTCACTAGAATGTTTCTATAAGATAATTGTTGCATGAAAATTGTATTGAATCATTTTCAGTATAAGTAAATTTATATTTTTCACTATTTACCTCCATACAAATAATTTATGATATTCTAAAAATATTATTTGATACATATATTTTCAAAATAATATCATTAACAATAAATTAAATAAAAAAAATATATCATTATACTGCTTAAAGTAATGTATGCTTAATTTTTAGCTAAAACATTTAAACATGAAAATAACAATTTATATATTGTATACTAATAATTTACATATTTCATAAATATAAATGAGTATAAAAATATTTATAAATTGAATGTTATTACTTAAATTTGTAGCTTTTGTAGTAAAAACAAAAATTAGTATGCTACCGCCATCTAGTGACCACTCGGCGAACAATGGATAGGTTTTGGTGTATTTCTTATTAATTTTTAAAATAATGAAAAACAAATTATGTCTTGAATTATAATTTTAATCAATATAATATATTACAAATTGTAAAATTAATATAAATATTACAATGTAAATATAAAAACTATTTTCTAACACCTATAAATCTTATGTTTTATATATACAAAAGATTCAATCTAATTTTAATTAAACACTTATAAACTTATAAATATTTATTAATAAAAAATATTTAACTGATACACTGGCAATTTCATTCAATAAATAATATCTTAATTCAAAATTGATTGCGACATCACTACACTGATATAATTGAAAATTAGAATTAAAAGAGGTGCATATTATATATTTTTTCTTAAAAATAAAGTACAACAAAAATTTTTATTTTAATGTAAGTTCTTCGGATATGTTATACTATGGATATAAGATTCTCTACTAATATAATTTTAGTTCAATATAGCGTAGTGTAAACTCATGATACCGAAAAAATTTTATATTCTTAACTCATTATTTTTATTTTAATTATTTTTTCCATTTTATTAATATGTTTATGATGCAGCATATTGAAAAAAAAAATGTGGGGAAAAAACGTATATCATGGAAATATACGATCGTTTATATAGTCAACTAAAAAAATGTTTTATCTTTATTATTAAATTATTAATTAAAAAATTTTTTCTAAAGTAATCAAAGCGAATATAATTCTTATTTATAGTATTAAACATATATAATTTTTATATAATTTATAATTACGTACTTTTATATGTTTATGATAAATAAAAAGTAAACACAGTTAATGTATATTTTTACCGTGACTAAAAAAATAATTCTGATTAATTGTATTAGTTTTCAATCAAATATTTTGTTCGAATAATGTAAAGTATTATAATTGTAAATTTAGATAGTTTATCGAATAGATTAAATCGTTAATAACCATGTAATTTGCGCCATAATACTTTTACATAAAATCGAGTTAAAATTGAGCAAGTAGCAAACTCTATCTAGATAATAAATTATAATTTCAACCTTGGGTATAGATTTTCAGATTTATCTATGTTTTGAATATATCGTAATGAATAGCTGGAAATTGACCCCTTAACATTGTAAATTTCTTCATGAACAAGTATTTCACACTATTATTTACTCGGACAAATTTAAATTTTTGTTCATAACACCATGAATTTCAAGAATTAATATAAGAACAGCGACTTGTATTTGCGTAAAAAAGTGATAGAGGGTGAGTAAAACGAGCTGTAAATGCATCAGACAAAAGGGGCGAAGCAACAACCGTCGGTGGTTTTCCATGAAAAGCTGTTACTCATACATATAATGTGTACATGCGTATTTTTCTCGTTTTTCCCCGCACACGTACGTTTCTTACTTTTCCGTTTTCATCGCAGAGATCTCGTTAACCTAATTAGTTTAGTTTTCAGTAACTTCACCTCGAATGATGCGCGCGGCTTACCACCACAAAATATGAACGCCCCCCTCCCTCCTCCATCCCCCTCAACCCCCACTCTCCGCGTTCTATCTCACGCTCGTTTAGCAACTATACCTTTTTCGTTCCTCATCGTCGGGAGTAATATTAGGTAGGGAGAGAGAACTTAATTAATACAAATTATGCAGCCGCCAAGTGCAGAATGACTGTTGGGGGTCGACTAGCATCGAGGAAGTGATTGTTCTAATGTGCCACTGAGTAGTGAACTCTCTTCCTTTCGCTACTTCGTCCGTTTTTAGATGGTGGCAACGGGACAAAGAGAGAAAGAGGCGAATCGAAAGAGAGAGAGAGAGAGAGAGAGAGAGAAAGAGAGAGAGGGCTTTATGAAAAAAGAGACCGGTGTTTAGGAAATTTTAATCCATCTTCTTGTTTATCTCTCCTTCAGTTTTCTTACTTTTATCCTCTCTACTTTTATAGACCTATCGATTTTTTCTCACCTGCGTATACTTTCTCTCATTCTATTCATTCATTACTTCCTTAACTTTTAAGCAAGATCCATTTTTTATGGAAATTATGTTTATAAATAACAATTTATTATACTTTTCTATAGCTCTATTAAAAGTTGCAACAGTTTTTTTTAAATATAAAATACTTTGAATGACAGATTCGACAATTATTTATACACAGTGAAGTACACATCATATTTTAAAAAGAAAAAAAAAAAATTATAAATCTCACCTATTTGAATAAATATGAATATGCATTTTTCAGGCTAAACAATATAAGTCCCTTTTGATGTTTTCGCAGGTTCCTATGCAATTTTTCTGATAGGCACCTGCAACCGAGTACGTAACGAATAAATAAGGAAGTGAATAAAGACCCAAACCCGGGAAAATCGCCTGGGAACGTTCTCGCGGTTACCAACATTACCATACATGCAGGTAATGTACGTGTATATTCAGAGTTACCATTCCCCTAATAGACACATCCCAAACCAACGTGTGCAATAAAGACACGTTGGAAGACTTTTATAGATATTTTAAATTATATACGGCATATTTTATGCGGTACAAGTGAAAACTTAGAATAATTATATTTTTTGCTTCTTTTGACCAGAAAACGGATGCGTCTTTGTTACCAAATCAGTTGTATCATTTAATCAACTCATAAAAAAAAAGTAAATTATATTTCCAATTCTAGAGATTTGTGTCTAAATTAGCTGGCTATTACACAGATATTCTTTCATCCTAAACCTATTCTGGATTTGTTTATAGAATTTTAATAATGCTTATGCAAGGTGCTTAGTAGATACAAGATTTATATTTGACATTTATAAATTTAAAATCTATACTCTGTTAATGAAAAAAAAGTACTACAAAAGTGGGGGTAATAGTTTCTTCCCGTGATTATAAATTTAAATCTAATTATACGAGCGGTTGTAGTGAGAAAAATACATAGACCTTTTTTTAACCAATACATTCCGCTTCAATTATTTATTACCTTAGCTAATCAAAAATTCTGCTTGCACATTAAAACTGAAATGCGCATCCGTGCACATATCCTCAATCGTGAATACATAAATATATAAGAAATATAGTTGTATGCATCCTTTCTTGATGCGAATTGTATCGTCGACGTTTTGACAGTGAAATAGAGTGCCTTAGTGAAATTTTCAAGAAGAAAAATGCTGCATTTTGTGCTTCTCCGAGTTGTTGTGCTAGTGCAGATTGAATCTGCAGAAAATTATTGGAGAAAAGTGAATCGCCGGCAAAGAAATAAATGTTGGAAGAAGAATTCGAGTAAAAAACGAGGATTCTGTCGCTCTGGAAACCTTCTGACCTCCTGGTGCTATATTCTTGTCAATTGATCAATGCGACGTCTTTTTGGCCGAGAGTGTAAAACGGCGAATAAAGGACAATTGAGACGTGGACACACACTTCGTAATTTCATGTGTTAAAAAAAAAAAGAGAAAAAAAAATCAGATTCCGAAAGGTATTAGAAAAAGTGTTGCCAAATAGGGATCTGTTTATTCGCTGTGACACACAAGTTTATTGTCGAGTTCGCTGCCTCGACATCCACGCTACACTTTCCTGTGCATTGCGCCAAATTTTGTTCATTTTCAAGTGTACGTTATTCTGCAGATGAACTGCAGTCAATTCAAATCAGAGCAATTTCGTACTGTATTTAGAACTTTATGCGGCAATATAGCCAGATTCTACAATAAAGATATGGGGAATAATCTTCGGCCCACCTTCCCTACTCCGACCGATTATTCGATCTTCATTTTAATTACAGCAATTAACATGAATGACGTTAGCTATTTATGCTTTCTATTTACTTTGTAATTATTAGCTAATTACGCATTCTTATGATAAACATCTCTTTCCATTATTTGAAGCAGGAGAGATTTTTCATACTCTGTTACAAGATAACTGCAATGCACTTAACAATATAAATCAGTATGTGACAAGACCAACGAATTATTTTACTTACATTTTCTATCAATATAAATCCTTCCTTCCTCTCATTATTGATATTATTTTTCATTATTTATACACGCAATTATTTTATCATCGTTGCATAAAAACGTAAATATTATTTTTATAATTAATTAAAATAGCTTAAATACATTCATTAGATTTATATTTATGTTCTGCAGATGCTAAGATTTTCATTTTTAATCAAATTATGAAAGATAAATATGAAAAGCGCACTTTTAATATATCTATAGAATAGTTGTAAAAAACTCTTTTAAAATTTATAGGATTTTTATTTCATATTTTTAAATATAACTATATGCATACAAAAATTTCCTTTTCAAAATGAAATGAAATTACTTTTGAAAATTAAATAAAATAGTATAACAGAATTAAATAAATCAAATTATTAAAGTACGGCATGTGTATTTCAGATTAACATAAATAATTCGGTTGAACATCAAGAAATTTAAAAAATATTCTAAATTCACGAAAAGGTAGTACTTGAGTGATAATTAAAAAAAATTTAGAAAAAAGAATGATAAAAAAGCAACATTATTAATTAGCGTCTTAAAATACACTTTTCTAAAAAATTTAATAATTGAAATATGTTTGTAAAAAAATTGCGTTATACAGTTAAAATCGTCACTTTTGATAAATTATGATAAATGTGATAAATTAATAATAATAATAATTTATCATCATATACATTTTCACCAACAATAAAAAAATTATTGCATTATGTAGTTATAAATAAAATAAATCTTAATACAAATAAAAAAAGCAATTACATATTGTTTAGATTGTTTCAAACATTTTACTTTATTATTGAATTTTTTGAAGTTTTGTGAAACAAATTATGTGTAGTTGAGCACTTTTTTACATTTCTCATATTTTTTAGCATCATCTATACGTCAGCAAATAAGTTCTTAATTTATTAGAATAAAATAATGAGAAAAATTAAGAAAATGACAAATGCAATGTGAAGGATTTATACATTAAATATAATGTCTGTAGTTGTAGTATAGAACTATTGAATTATAACAAGATGTTTGTTTTTGATTTCATTAAATATTATAAAGCATTGTCACGTATTTTGCTAAGCTTCTTCACCTTATGAACACCTGACTCGGCATTTTTGCAATAAGTACTAAAGTAAATAACCCGCTCCCAACGAAATAATTAACAATGCACCGTAAGTATAATAATTAAAAGGGGGCTTGAAAAGTAACAAAATAGTCAGCAGTTAAGTAATTAAAGACAAATATATGAAACGGTTTATGCAAATTAAATAAATTTTCATACACGACATATTTATTATATTGGTATTCTTTCATTTTTTCCTTTTTAAATTGTGCTTCTTAATTCGACATTATTCAAACTATTATTTCGGTTCTAATTCTACTCCGAGTTAGATTTGTGAGCAGGTTAATTAGAATAGCAGACACACACGCATCTAACTTTTACCAATAATAATTGTTTAGATAATAAATCGTATTTCCAATTTATTTGTGGTCGATTTACTACCCGAAACCTGACCTAAACTGAGTCAAGAAATCACGCACAATTACAACTCTAATGACAATAGTAGAATTCGGCATAATATTACGATTATTATACGGTTAAAGTAACACGAGTATTATAATATTAACATTAATCTAGATACGTAATATACAAATAAATTATAATACTTTTCGAAAATTCTAAAAAATATCAATAATTTATAAAACAATAAAACAAAATTTATATTATCAATTTTTTTTAAATTTTCAATTAAAGTTATAAGAACCTAAATAATCTCGAAACACGCAAATGCTTTTGTAAAAGATTCTTCCATTTAGATATTTTAATTATGACAGAAATTTATTCCTTTTTTCAAACATTTTTTAAACAACTATTAAGTATATTCTACTAATTTGTTCAATAATATAATATATAATATTTAAAAATACAGATTTTGTTTTAAAATACATAATATGTATATAAGAGTTATAAAATATATGTATAATTAAAAACTATAAAATTAATTACTTTAAAAATTCATGTTTATACTTCTTTTTTATAAATTATTAATAAAGAATATAATAATTTAATTATTATTATTTTTAGAATTTTTATATTAGCAATGATATTAGAGATTTAAGTAAATTATCGCTGATACATCTATTAATATTTCTGATATTCATATAAATTTATGAATAATATTAAGTTTAAGAATTCTTACTTATATTAATTATGTCATACGTGTGAAATTGTATATATAAAGTATATTAAATGCTTATACTCAGTAAAAAAATCAAGGCAAAGATAAGCATATGCACAATCATGTTTTTATATTAATATTTTTTTTTTTAATGTAATTTAAAAAAGATCTTTAGAATTACTTATTTTGATAATACGTGTACAACATAATATATACAAAATAATGTTTCAACAATAATGTTTAATATTTTACGTATTTTATATTATATAATGTTTACAGATAAAATTTGATATATGATAAATTAATATATATTGGTAAAATGAAATATTTTAAAAAGCATTCTAAATTTTTAGTATTCTTATTTTATGAAACAGAAAAAATAATGTTTCAAAATCGAAATTTTAAATATCAAATGCATGGAAATTGACATCTGATTTAAAAATGATTAATACAAGATTGATCTAGACAACTGAATATATGGGTTAGATTGTATAAAATAATTCAATTTAGATAGAATGACTTTTCAATCCCTTGCCTCCTCGAATAGCAAAAGTCTATTGAAATTGTCTATGACGACACGAGTTTTTCCCTTAATAATATATAATTTCGTTAATTAATTTAATGAGCAGTTCTTTCTATAAGGATGCGTGATTACTGCTTTAATTTTTTTAGCTGGCTTAAGGCCAAATCGAGTATCGTCTTGATTCGAGGAGAATATTTGGTTCGTGATTTTGGATTTCCCGAGTGTATGCCAGCAAATCCAAACCCAGGAAATATCCCATATGGGCGCAGTACCTAGAGTCCCAAGCAGCAACTATTTTCAAATCTTTTTTATCAAGAACGATGTACAATATCCAAAACTTTATAATATCACCCAAAATATTTAAAGTATTTATTTATTCTTACGAGAGAAGAAATAATGCTTATCTGAATGGGAAGATTTTAAGCTCAGCAATATTAATATAATTAAAATAATAAAATCAACTATTTTAATAAATTACAAATATAACTTATCGAGATATTCACTTAAAGCTCACCTTTAACTATTTTTTTTACAATGTATATTTATAAAAAGTATGACTTTTTTAATAAAATTATTTCTATTTTAATAATTTACCCTTATTTGTCACTACATGTTAATCATGTGTGTTCATAATATACACTAAAAAATAAATAATAATAAATAAAATATAATTAATAAAATATGCCAATTAATCTTAATAAATACATAGGTTTTGATTTATATATTCATTAATCAGGTTTCTTCTTAAGCTATATTTTTTTTTACAAAATAGTTGTATTTTAAGTTATAAATTTTCACCAATATGTGTTAATTATAGTTTATGTGAAAATACTAATGGCTTATTCATGTAATGTATGAAATATATGACATACAGCTCAATTTGTGTTTTTTTCAATATGAAAAATAAAAAAAAAAAGAATTTCATTATTATTTTTTATATGATTTCTATTCATATACTATTAAAACATATTCTTTGAATATATCTTTTATATCTACAAAATCTTTATTATTTTAATTTTAATACTTTCTTTTCTTTCCTGTAAATATCGATAAAAATCTTAATACTTAAATTTAATATAAATATTTTATGTAATATATATAAATATATATTTGGAAAGAATTTTTTAAAGATTCAGAATATGATATATTTTTGTACTACTTATATAAAATTTTTTTTCTTAAATTTTCTTTAAATCTGTAGATGCATAAATCAAAATTTAAATCTGATATCTATCAAAAGAAAAAAAGATCAACAAGTCGTTCAAAGACGATGAATAACAAAAAGAAACTAGAAAAGATATAAGCTATAATAGACTGTTTCGGTCTTTTTCAGAAATACTTCTCAGTGGTAAGATATTATCTTCTTAAGCTACTTCTGTGAACTCTGTAATATATGAAATAGAACTTTGTATATTGAGACTACAAACTCATATCTTTCTTCCTTTACCTCTGTTTCCATTTACTTTTTTTCCTTTCCTTATTTTACTTGTTCTTTATAGTATTTTAGTAACCAGAAATATATACATTTATAATTGCAAGTACGTCTAAAATTCAAATATTTCAAATACTTTTATTTCGAATATCTTCATAATTTTAAATTACGTAAATCTATTTATATATATTCATATTTTATGTGAAATTTAAAAATAATCTTTTTTAGTTCAAGATTGAATAAATAATTGCTTATATGAATATTTAATATTTAACTTTTTTTACTAAAAAAAAAAAATAAAGCAAAAATTTGAATACAAAAAAATAGAAATAATGAAAAGCCAATGTTACAGATCAACTGATTTACAGAAAGTCAATTGCAAAATGTAGCATGTAGAATTATTTATTCAGGTAGCAGAGTATACGGCTAAGTTCATAGCGATTAGAGATTTCAGTTGTAACAGATTGAACTATTTCATTACAGAGAAGAATGAATCTAACAAATTGATGGAGTCTAAATGAACGAGTAGTTAACAGCACTTTGCAATTACATACATAGAATATTATAAAAGGGGTAAAATAATTATTTAACTTTGTAGTAATATTATCAATAATTATATGAAAATTTAAAAAGAATAACAAAATATGAAATTGGAGGGCTTAACTCTCAAGTCAGTGAGTTATTAGTGAAGCTTGCAAAGATTCACTTATTATAAGTTTAAAAATATATTTAATGCATATAATGAATTTGATGTACCTCCAGATTATAAAAATAAATTGATTTTTAATATATTTTGTCAAAAATTTTACCTTACTAAATGAAATCTAAAACAAGAAAAAAAATCAAAACTACAACTTAATTTCAATTAGAATCAAACATGGTTTGATATTAACTTATAAAATTTTTATTCAATAACATTAATTCTTTAATGTTATGTTGATAAATCTAATTCATCAAAATTTATAATATATGAAAGAAAATTTAAAAATAATATATTTATAAATGCAAAGATTTTCACGAAAACAAGTAAGCTAGGTGTTTGAAATATTCGTGTGGTTGATAAAGTTTACTTCTGGCTACAGTTTCTTTCATGTACACGTATTTCGATTCGAGATGAATACTCGTGTATTTATTTTATTTTCCAACCTCAACATACAGTGATTTAAAAAGTAAGACTTTTAGAGTTGTTGTTATAATGTAAAAGCCAATGACCAAAATTCACACGTTTCCATCTTGTATTTTCCTTCTATGTTTAGAAATTTATATCTCTCTCCACCTTTCAGAAATTGTAAGCATTTGTAATCAGATTAAATTAGATTTGTTTAGCCTTTGAATTATGATATTTAATAGTAATGAAAAATATTCAATGCTGGTGAAAATGAAGACGGAAGAAAATTGACTGAAAATGTTGTATGAGGTAGTTGAAATAGAGAAGATAAAATTTGAAAAGGGAGATGATTTCGAAGATTGGATGCCTGATAGAAATGGACATTACTCTATGAAATATATCAAGTTTTAATCGTTATGAAAACATACTTCTATAAATTGTTCTAATAAACTACTATATTTTCTAAATTCACATTTTCAATACAAATTTGTTTCGTTTTTGTTATGCACATAATATTAGTTTTGACTCTGTGTATTACATATTATATGGGCATAGTTTTTGCTACATAAATTTTATTTAAATAGTATTTTCCAATATTTTAACTAGATATAAATAATGCAAATTTATAGCTATATATTCCTAATAATGTATAATATAGCACTAAAGTTTGCTCACTTGAAATACATTTTGTATACTCATACGATCTATATTACTTTTTACACAAATTTAAATCTAAGATCGTTGTTTTGTATCTATTATTTTTTATACCACAATTATATACATAGTTACATAATTGTCTCTATTTTAAAGAATTCAATGTTTCAATAAACTAATATACATATTCTTATTAAGATTTTTTTATCTACTTAAAGATAATATAAGATATTACATAATTCATGTTTTAATTGTGAATATTTTAAATTAAAAATAAAACAAAAATTGAAAATATAAAAGAATTCATTTTAGTTTAGAAAAATTAAATTTCCATTTATCTATCAATTTTAATCAAAATTATATGTAATAATTTTTCAAATCTAAAATAATACCAAAGTCAAGATAGTGTACTAAAAGAAAAAGTAAATATACAAAACAAATGTTGAAAAAATATAAATAATTTAAAAATATATAATATTTGTTTTGTTTTTGAAATCAAACTCTACGAACTATATTAAAACTATAAAAAAAAATAATTGACTATTTCTTAAATTAATTTTTCCATTTTTTTTAAAACTAATTTAGTTTTTAAAAAATCTTAAATATATTCATATAAGATGTAATAAATCACTGAATTGCGCGTAGAAGGAACATACATTTTTATTATGGGTTGAAGCTAATAATTTACATTTAGCCGTCAGTCATACAATATTATCAAATTGTTTTCTATTTCTAATTAAATTTTTTAAATTATAGTTAACAATTTTCCAATCACATAATATTTAAATTTAGATTTTGTTATTCCAAAACATTTTATTATTAAAACTTTTGTTTTATTTATTATAATTTTGACAACTTGATATGATTTTGTTTATATAATTTTGAAAATATTTAGAGCTGACTAATAATTACATTTTCAATATTATTTTATAAATTGAAAATTAATTATTACTGAATAAATAATTTTTTAATTCAGAATTAATTTTTAATAATAATTTCATATATTATTATTATTATATGTTAAAAAAAATATTAATGTAATATAAATTTAATAATATATATTAAAGTAATCAATTATTTTTAGATTCCTTTAATGAATAATATATTCTTATTGCTAACATATTATCTTCGAACTTATTAGATTATTAAAAAAAAAATTTTTTTATATATATTTTTAATTATTAAAATAAATTAACTAAAAATAATTAATGCAGTACAATTTATAAAATAATCTTCATAAAAAAACATCTATTCCTGAACCAAAATCTTAAACTTCCTGAGCACTCGTGGATTATTCTTATATTTGAAAAAAACCTTATAAATCTAATAAAAAAGAAAATTTAGCGTAAAGTTTAGTCGAATTGAAAATCCACGAGCCACGTGTGACTGCAAGTGGAAAAATCATTGAAGTTTTTTTCTCTTTCTCAGTCTGTGTATATGTGTCTCTTTCTCTCTCTCTCTCTCTCTCTCTCTCTCTCTCTCTCTCTTCCTCTCCCTCTCTCTTTTTCTACCTATCTATCTACCTATATATCTACCTATCTACCTTTCTCTCTCACTCACTGTTTGGACCATGAAATCCAATCCCATGGTACCGTACACCTATTGCATTTTTGCGGAATGTGCGCATGTGAGCCATGAAACCCAATCCAACAATGCCGAGTCTTTCTATTCCTTTTCGTCGTCAATAGAATGCATACCAAAACTAAAATGCAGGAAAGATTCATGTATTTGTGTTATGCATTTTTTAAAAATGTACATGGAAAAAAAATTCTTAGAATTATTGATTTGAGATCAAAAATTCTTCAAAAAATTTATTGACTTCAAAGCTTTTATAAAATTATTTTGTAGTTTGAATAATTTAAAAATATACTTACGTAATCTAAGATAATATACTATTTTAATACGGTTACAATATATTAATATGTGGTAGCTCCTAATGATCAGATAATATTGAATGATTTAAAATCTTTATCTTTAAGTCACTATTTAAAATGTATAAAGTAGAATTATTTTTATGAGGAAATAATTTACTGTTACATGAAGCCTATTGAATAAAAGTAAATTAATTTTGAATCATGTATTTCTATTCAGATATTTTAATTTTATTGATAATTGAACATATAATGAAAAATAACAAAAAATTATGTATTTATATTAAAATATTAATTTACTTTAACATATATTAATTATTATTAATAAGACTATTGAATAAAAAGTAGAAAATTATTGAATAAAAAACTAATTTCATATAAAATCATATCAAATATCTAATGGTTTAATTACTAGTACTCTTTTTATCTCTTCTCAAGTTATACTAAAATTATTTTTTCTATTTATTTTAAATATAATGTTGTACAAAATTATATACTTGTCTATTTTCTCACTTGAGCTTTTTAAGTAGTTTTTCTTTCATTTCCCTGAATCTCTGTTTTTTGTTATAAATGTTATATTTTTTACACTCTATTTCGAGTCATATACAGTTCTAATTTTACTTAACTTTCTTTGTACCTTTGTTTCCTTGTCAAGTTTTTTTTTTAGTACCTCTTTTCTTGTTTCCTCAATTTTTACAATTAATTCTTCTTCTTCTGTGTTTTTTCAAACCCTTTTTCAACGACGTTTTTCTTCACGTGTTTTCTTTTCACTCTCGTCCATTTCTTCTATTGTTATATCCGTGACTTGTTGATTGATTAAAATAAGTAATGAGTAAGCAAGAGTACATTTTCTAATTACTAGATACGCGCAAATTCAAGCTAAATACGAGAAAAGAAAATATAACGGATCTAATGGAACTTGTTCTCTTAACAATATTGTATTCATAGATATAATTTCAAATGTCTTTTAAAGAACCATTTTATTAAATCTAGTTTATAAATTTCGATGAGTTAAATTTAATAATCAAACTGTAGAACAAATTCATAATAAACAGGTGCATGCAAAAGCTATGGTTTCTGCTTTTGTTAACATGTTTTAGAACAAATACATATTTTAAAATGAAAATATAGTAATTTATCAGTTGCTTCAAGGAATAGAGAGAAGAATTAATTCACGAGTATTAGTGTATGTAATATATATGAATAAACAGTGTATACAAAGATTTAGATAATACATGTGATAAAGGGATAATGGATAAGTAATAAAATAGTCGTGTTCTATTTTAGTCTTCCTGGACTTAGTTGTCAACGTCGTAGTTAGTATTCCAAATATCTATGCTATAGAAATGTTTAGTCAGTGGACACTGAAACAGAGAAAATAACACGAGACAAGGCATGCAAATCTCTTGCCTAGACTGTCGCTTTGTCTAACGTTTCTATACTACTAGTTATCGAAAACTGTAAAATTAAATTCTTTTTACACACAAATATGTGTAATAAAAAAATCTTAAACATATAATCCATGTAACATTAGACAATTTATAATCATTTTTATTAAAAAATGTACCTAAATATTACACATCTTTTTAATAATTAAAAGTTATAATATGAGTTTAAGATTTGAAATGTTAATACTTTATAATAAATCTCTTATAATAAAATTCATTGTAAATATAATTATATAAATTGTATGTTAATTAACTTATAAATTGTATATAAAATTTTATAAAATTAATTTTGCATTACTGTATTACAATGCATGTAAGTTTACAAAGATAATCATGATTTTGTTAGCTAAGCCTAGAAAAATAATATTAAAAATCTACCTATTACATGCCATTTACACGAAGTAATGAAAAATTGAGTATTCAATTTATTTTTGTACACAAAATTCAATTAATGAATATTTTTAATGATTGCTAATCATAAATTTAAAACGTTATGAGTATACAACGTATAATGTATAATCCATAAATTAGTGTAAAAGATCTAAGAAATGACCAACAGCTTCACAACTACTATAACAATATCCGTTAACAAGCTCTAATAGAGGCGATAGAGATAACAGCCATTAATACTTCCGTTGATTAAGTATATATAGCAATATGTGAAGCACATTAAAAGATGATTGTTCTAGCAGAGCGAACACATATATATATATATATATATATATATTTGGAGAATTTCAAGATAGTAATGTTCTTCATAACAAAATATCGTTCTCTAAATCAGTCTATTTCTCTTGAAGTGTATTCAAAATTTACGCTGAAAAAAATTTAAGTAGTTAAATGAACATCAGACAAAATTTCAATACAATCCTCTATCAGTAAAATATCGTGATTATTCTGCTAATGCGTACAAATGCTAAGATCACTTATTCTCGCCCCACGAATTATTGAGTCGCTCTACTTGGTATGATTTTGTTACTATTGACTCCATATCTCTGTATAGGATATTTATTATTATTGATACTCTGTCTTATTATCATGAATGTTATTTTGAAGGTGATATGGATGAAAAATAAATTCACGTTTTATTCATCATTTTGTAAGATTATACTACATGATTTTAAACGAATATGTTTTTATTTTTTTCATTCAAATAAGTGTATTTATAAATAAATAATTAATATTATAAATATAATAAAATCATTATAATATATAATTAATTTAATACATATATACCTATTCACATATAATAATATATATAAATATTTTAAAATATGATATATTTTTACAAATCAACTATATATAATTATTATAAAGTTACTTAGGTATTTTCTTTATTTATACACATACGTTATATATAAAGAATAATAGAATAAGTAGATGAAAATTTTCCAAAACATAGAACAACAATAATGGATAAAAGCTTTCTAGAAGTATCAATGAGTACCAGTAATTTGTTACACAGCTTGATAATGAAACTAAAAGAACGTGATTTAAAGTCTTAAAACAATAATGATACTCCAAGTCTTGTTCGAGTAATAATTTTTTATTTGTATCTTGGCTTAATTTTATTGTTTGCAAACAAAAAAAATTTAAAAATGAATTTTTTTTCATGTATTTTTTTTATTCTCCGAATTTTTATTAGTAAAATATACTTAAATATACTTATAAATTAAAAATAACTTCGTAAATTACATCATATATTTTTTATTGCAATCTTCAAAATTAATGTATTTTAAAATTAATACTAAAATAATAAAAATCATGTTTACTTTAGTATTCACTGAGTACGCGTATACAATTCATCTAGATTTACAATCAATTATTTTTCCTGCAAATAATTTTCTTGCACACGTACGAAATCAATTTTCGTTTAAACCAAGCGTAACACAGCACATGATTTTCGATTTGCCTGGAAGACGTACGTAACCATACTAACGTCCAATTTCACAACAATAAAAAATCCCATGGGTGAAACAAGTCGGGGTTCCAAGTGAAAGTATGTGCACACGTGCTGGGATTCGAGTGCAAGTAGAGTGAGTATGGGTGCAATTACAACTGAGCGCCTGCTCCCTCGAAAATTGATGGTCCCTCTCTGTCCATTTTCTCCCGGTTGATTGCCATTTTACCTCTCACCCTTACTCGAGTTATAATAATTTCTTCGTACGAGCATTCCTCAGTTTATGCGTCAACTGCAAGAAAAATCGAGAAGATTATAAAGTTGCAAGAGCACAGTATTATGAGGTTGACTTGAAATAAATATTTCAAAGAAATTTTACGATTTTTGGGAGGGGATCTGAATTTATTCGTCCTAAATTCCCAATACAAAATTTATTCAATGCAAACAAATAGTTGTGTCATTGGTGAAAACGTTTTGATTGTAGAATGATAATAACAACATTTTTACTGGCTAATTCATTTTTATCTATTTTTAGGTTCTGCCACAACGACTTTTTTCTTTCTTACGTGATACCATACTTTATATGCTGATTTTTTGTTCAAGCCGATTAATCACTCAGTGACGTTGCCGTTCTACGCTCGATCTATACTCGTGCAGCTATCTCGTCTTTTTGAAACCTTGACAAGTACTTCAGTGCAAAGTTGTCCATCGATAGCATAAAGGTAAATATAAATTTTTTTTATCGATTTTCGTACACTTTTACACAACTTTTTGGATTAACCTTTTCAAATATTTTTTTCATACACAAAGCAAGGTATTTAATTTAAAACATATTTCAACAATTTTTAAACCCAAGTTTTATTTAAATTTTATTTAAACTTTTTTTTTTAAATAATAATTTATACAATAAAAAATAAACTTTTGTAATTTTCAATTTCATATGCAGTATTAAAATGTAAAAGAAAATTTAATAATTTAAGAGATATTTGAGATTAAAAGTCTTAGACTCTTCAATAATTTATAATTGTATAAAACTGATTCATTCAATTAAATAAGTATGAATTGATATAAATTTTTAGACACGTATACAAATGGTCGTTAATTGTAAAGTATTTAATACTAATAGTTGAACATAAAATAAATAAATAAAACGATTAACAGACAAATCATCGAATCAGTCCAACTTGTTTTTTTTTCTTTTATACACGATGGGAGTAATTAGTTCTAAGCTTTCGCATAAAGTTCTTAGTGCTTTAGTGTAACGATAAGGAATGAGTCACTTCAAATGCCATCAATATCACATTAGAGAAAGAGAAAACTATTGTGAACGATTCAACTAGAGAAGAGTTGAGTTTGAACGATTTAAAAGAAATTAAACAGAGAATTAAATGAAAAAAAAATTTTTTAAATTTTATTGCTATAATCATGAGAAAGACATTGAGTTATTGAGCACTTAAACATTTTCAGTAATAGTTCAATCATAATCAAATATAAATATTACGATCATATCAAATGAATTTTGGAATAGTAAAAAAAATCTTTTTTAAAATATAAAATAAATTAAGTTTCTTCGGTTAATAGCTAAAAAAAAGAACTTTAATGTCTTAATCTAAACAAATATATAAAACAAATAGAAGGGAAGAAAATAACGAATCGATTTGTCTTTTGACTATTTGTACTTTTATGCACTCACATTTATACAAACAAACTCAAAAGTAAGAATGCACTATAATACTTTGCTGTCAATCCAATATCTCTTTAATTTATCTACACTTCCTCTCGAGTTCAATATGTGCAACAATGTAAATTAAACGATCGAAAAACTTTAATTACTTTTAACGAGTATATTGTCATATTAAATAAAAAAAAAAAAAAAAAAAAAAAAAACAAGATATAATTTTGCAATTTAAGTGGTATAATCTTTGTTATCCATTTCGTAAGAAAAAGACAAATGATTTTTTGAAAGAAAGATTTTGGTATACACGAGTTTTGAAAGAAATCGAATTCATAGTGAACACGAAAGTTACACAATGAACTTTTATCAGATACAAATTAAACACGGAGTATACACTTAGCATTAAGTAAGTTTCGATCACGTGTACACTGTGGAATTGAATAAATAGTACATTTTAGCGTGGAGCATTAGCTCTGAATTTCATTTATCTTGGCTGTCAAGTCGCTGTTGGTTCATCGAAATCTGCGCCCCAGTACGCAGAGCAATCGAGCAATCTGGAGCGGCAATAAGGAAGATAATGGGATCATTTGTGAAGTACTACATCTACGTCCACATGGACCACAGTTGCCCGAGTACTTCAGTTCGCAGTTACGCGGATGCCACATCTATGTCTATACATTTTTTCATCCTTATGCCAAATAGGAAACCAATCAGACCACCCACGCGCTCGACTTTTACTTATTACCGATCGACTTGTGTGGATTGGACTTGGGGCTTGAGTTGGGAAAACCTCAACCGATGTTAAGCGAATTTTACTGAGCTGTTGTGCACGTTTTCTGTCCCATTACGATATTCACATTTTTTACACACAAATCTAAATCTATTGTTAGAAAATATTTTTTTACTCATCAAAAATGCAATTGTGTATCTTTGCCTGGATAAATAATTTTTGACTAAAACAAAATCACTTATGCGAAAATTAATAATATCTTCGTATTAAGTTAGCTTATCTTATGATAAAATTTTATGATAGAAATTATAAATGACATTAGATTATTAAATATAGATTTGTTTCAATAATTTATATAAATAATTGATTAAAAACAAAAAAAGTTCATAAAATAAAAATATTTATCAATGTATGAATTTGCCAAATAGTATGTACCAAAAATTTTTCATAAAATTATTGAATTGTGTTGTTATTTTTTAAGCTTGCACTATAAATTCATTTTTCACAAAAATTTCTGACTGTCTCCATCACACACCATCTAATGTCTCAAATAAAAATGAAAAAATGTAAAAAAGTGATCATTTGCGAAAGGAAGTAAGAAGGAACGAAGAAAAATAATATCCGTAACGCCAAGCGCACTTATCGCTCTAGCAGCACTTTGATATAATTCATACCCCGTTTGTATATTACGTATTAAAGTGTACATGTATACATATGAAACCATAAAATGGGGTTGAGACATTATCAAATACTTTTAAAATAATTTGATATCAAATAATTCTATAAATAAATATAAGAATGAAATCACTTCGAACTAACATTCCTAATAAAATTATTCAAACTTGTTTTACAAATCAATTGTTGTAGATACTACATACATTAATTTTGTTAATTAATTTACATTTATTTCATAAGTTATAAAAAATAGGGAAAAAATTATGTCTTAAGTTTAAATTCAACAATATTTGCTTATTTTCTATAAATGCTCTTTAGTTATCAAATTTCAACGTTTTTCTCTTCTCCCTTTTGAATAGTTTTATAGATACTAAATGGCGCCAGTCCAAATTTCATCTGCCCTTGAAATATTCTCACTCTTTCTAGTACTAAATTTACATATATATAGATATATGTTTAAAACACCATTCAATGATTCTGTGAAAGAAAGTTCATATGAAAAAGCTTACATGCACGAGCACCAGATGAGTTCAAAAGTAACACAATATTTCATTTTTTTCAATAGGCATCATCAACCTCGAAATTAAACTACAATAATTATCAAGAATTTCAAAAACAGACTACGTAAATAACTTAAATATCAATTAGATAATGGTGAAGAATTTAAATCAAATATATGTTGTCATCTACAATATTTTCAAAACTAAAAATAACAAAAAAACGATTAAAATTAATTGTTGGAGAAAGTGATTTTTCTTTTCTCTCTGCCTCTCTGTCTCTTTGTCTAAGTTTAATTGATTTATGTATTGATTCATAGTAATATTTTTCATGTGTCATGAAAGGCAGCAAAATAAAATATTAATGATGGGATCAGACGAAAATTAAGGTGAAATGAGAGAAAAAATGAAATCTGAAGATGTTGACAAGACCCCAAAATTCTGAGTTGTTTTAACAACTTACAAGGCTGACTGAACATTTCAAAACATTGCATTTATGTAATGATCAACTTATTGAAACATGAATAATTGTGCATTGGATTAATGAGCGAAAAGTTCTGAAAGAAAACTACGAAGAAAATTGAGTTGATGTACGAGCTGTGCAAAAAGTAAAATAACAAGATAATTGGGAAAAACCGAAGAAATATGTGAGCTAAATAATAAAGCAAGCCACAGTAGTTATATTAGATATTATACAGAAATTTATTTAATTTTACGTGATAACAATTTTATCATTTATATTTTTCTATCTGATACTTAATAATACATAAACTAAATGAAACTAATTTTTAATTTTACTTTGTTTACCCGAGTCAATGATTAAATCAAACGAATTATAATTTTCCCACTATAGAAACAAAATGAATACCATTTTATCGTTTTATAATCAATTTTTTATTACCCAATATTTTGTGTTCAATTATAAATTAAAAACATAGTTTTTCAATTGATACTTACGCAGAGATATCCTTCACAAGTAACAAAGATACACAGTAAGTAAAACTAACAATTACTTGTTCGTGAAATTTCTATTTTTTATTAAGTAATTAGAAATAATTACTTAAAAATCTAATTTTTTTTAAAAATTCTATGTTTTAAATGTACAAATAATAATAGATAATACATGTATATATAATAATAGAAAATATTTGAATATAAAGTCAGAATATTTTGTTTTAATTCATTCTATCTATAATTTTCTCATTATTAAAATAATGAAAATAAGTTTTTCACATGAAACATGAATACATATACTAAAAATTTTTAATATTCACCATCTATTATTAAAAGTGACGAGAAAAGAGTTCATTTAAAATTCCATCAAGATTTTTGAGCTTTGATTGCTTTTACTAAAGTCACGTACTTTCAAATATACTGCTAGATTTTTCTCCTACTAAAAGCATCGTGACGTGAAAAATCTCGTGAAGGACTAATATTGACTTGAACACAGATATCTATTTTCAATAAATGCAGTGTTTTTTCATAAATCTTAATATTCATGTAAATATAACTCATTAAATATCATGGTATTTTAATGATTTTAGTTGATATATTTTCCTTATTTAATTCTCTTAATGAGGGAAAAAATACTTGGATCGTTGTAAAGTGACACTAAGGCATTGTTATATTTTTAATTATGATTATTTTTTCATTATCAGTTTCTCTATCTTTCGTACACATAAGAATTTATATTGAACAAATAATTTATGGAAAATTATTGTTAAAAATTATTTTTCTTTTGTAAAGATTCTACAAAAATGCTTTAATTACATTACAATTACCCGAAACCTTTTTACAATATAATTAATTAATATATAATTAAGAAGCGATTTATACTAATGTTTCAAAATATCAAGTGGAAGCTTTTTTTTCGTTTAATTTGTTCCTTTAATAGAATTTTTAACTATCCGAAATAATAATGTTAGTTATTCTTTCATTAATTACTCTCACAATATTCCATACAAACTAAAAATATCGAACTATTACCTGAAATTTAATAAATTATAGAAATTTATCTACACATATACGTAACTAATTAAATATTTAATTATAAAGATATCATAGTAACCTTTTGTTTTAAAATACAGTAAAATTTCTTATTTAGAATATATTTTTTAAGATAAAATGAAAAAATATGTTTTATTTCCAAAGTAAGTTTTAAATAAAATTGCATAAATTATTTAAAGAATACATTCATTTTTATGTTTTTTCTTATTTACATAGTTATCGCACATTTTGATTACTTTCAAGAGGTTGAAAAATATCCAAAACTTTTGATTCAACTTTTTTGCAATAGTTTGCAACTTGTATAGAAAAAAAACATATGTATAAAGGATTGCTGTAAAGAGTCATGAGAAATAAACGATCCGTCGAATGTATAAGGGTTGTTTCGAATGTTAAAGCCCTAGAAATCAAAGTGATACTCGAGATTGTTATAAAACAGGCTTTACTTGAAGGTTTAACTTGTTTCGAATCCCTTCAGAATCTACATTCGACTTTACTCCGAAACTGTTTCTACGTATCACTGATAGAAATCAGAGATATAAGATAAAAATAGGAAATTAGAATTGCTTTTCATTTTCATTGTAATGTTAAATTAAGGACAAGTAAAAAATTTATTTTATTTATTTTAATTCGAAGGCGTGAAAAATACAGTTATTATAAAAATAATATTATGAAATAATGAAATTATATAAAAAGTAAATTATGAATGTAAATAAAATTAATATATTATTCTCGAAATTTTGTACACTAAAGCTTTACCAGTATTCTTTTAATAAAATATTGGAAATCTAAAAACAAATACTTATTTCTTCTAGCAGTTACAGTGGAAATATTCTTGCTGTTTCATAAAAAGTGTTTGAAAAATATTATATTAAATAGTGCTAATAAAGTTAACAAAATTTAATGTAGTAATAAATAATATATTTTAAATTACGACGTATATTGTTGAGCATAATCATTTCATGCAAACCTAACACAATAATTACATAATAGTTGCCCCAGTAAACCACCGGGTCGTAATAAGAATATAAAGGAAAGTAATGTCGACGAAATGATTAAATATGGGCCTGAAAGTGACACATGAATTATCACTATAAATCAAAGTAGACAAATAATTAAGAAATAATTATCTGAAATAAATTATTTAGAGTGGAATTGTTCGATTAAAAATAGGTGATATAAGAGGCGCATATCAATGGTTTCGAAGTCACCGAATTTACGGTCTGAGCGGTTGGTCCAGACCAGACCACATTAAGTTCGGGTTAGATTTGGTCTTTACCAAGTTGAACTTAGTCTCATCGTAATCACGGTTCATTCTAACAATGAACAACGAACAATCTCTCCCTTGCTCATAATTATTGTTGAACATTAACAAATCGTGCTTTTGGCAAAATTGTAGTCTATTTATTACTTCATCCTTTGACACTAAATTCAGTGAATATGACGAATATAATGAAATTAAAAAATTTAAGACATTTATTAATATATTTTGAAAAACATTAAGAATATAATAAAGAAGAATATAATTTCTTATAATTACTCATTTTTTACTAAAATTTTAAAAGTAAAATAGAATTTGTTAGCGATGTATATTTACAAATTTTTATTAAAATAGTATACACATGTACGATTAAAACCTGTGAAAAAAAGGGATTTTTATGAATTTAAAATTGTTAACCTCATAATAATAACGTGACTTATTTTAAAATTTTCATCGCAAACTCCATCAATAAAATAAATTTCGCTTGTTACACTCTTATTCAAGATGATGGGCATGCGCTGTTTCACTTGGAACGAGGAACCTCGATTTTCCTGGTGCCAAGTGTGTTAACCAGTAAACCAAAGGACGTCGCCTGCATCTGAATCTTCGCCGTGGAAAAAAATACAGTCTCAGATTATCCTCTCTCTCTCTCTCTCTCTCTCTTTCTCTCACTTTCATGTGTGCATCCCAAAACACATGCGTTGGGGAATATGATGCATTTTGGTATTTACCTCATCAACGACTAAGGATTAAACGATGGTTACGTTCACGAAAATTATGTAATTCTGTATAATAAGCGATCAGAAATAATTTGGAGAAACACTGAACAATACGTCAATCGTGTAGACTTATACAATCCACGCATTTCTAATTACATAAACGTCGATACGTGGCCGTGTGTGTATGTGTATCAAAAAATTATTTCAAATGATTATTTTGCATTTCTGTCGTTAGTATGTGTATTTATATTATTTCATGCCATTTACCATAAGTTTTACCGATAGTTTTTTAAAACAACTGCGTTAAATGTCGAATCGACACCACCAGTTTTGAGTTTATACTATTTGAGTGCTTATAATATCTTTAACGATTATAATTACGTACATTTAATATACGAATATAAGCATTTTTAAAATAAAAAAAACGTTTAAAAATTATCTTACGTGTTTTCTTTAATTAATGATCATCAAAATATTTATTGATTTTTTTATAATTTTTATAATTTAAAGGTTTTTTAAGATTTATAAATAAGATTTTTACGTAAAAGAAATTAATCACATAAAAACACATCTTTATACATTTTTACTTAAGAAAAGTACAAAAGAAAATAGTAAAATGAAATGACTTGTACTTTTTATCATCATTTCAATTTTTAAATTCACTTACACTGCCAGACTTGTTATTCTTGCTTTTGAAGAATCATTTCTTACACATGCGTATATTGTTAACAAGTTTCTTTGGATTTAAAATTTAATTCATTCGTTATTTCTTTTCCCTGTATTCTGTGTGAATTCTTATGAATAATTTTTAAAAAATTTTTTTTTAATTTACAAATTAATTTAAAATTCTTAATTTCAATGATATATAAAATATTATAAATACACGTCTTGATTATAAGTAAATGTTAATTGATAAATATTCTAGTTAACACATTTATTTAATAGATACATTTCATTGCTATTCATTACAATGTTTAATTAACAATACAACAAAATTGTTGGTTAATCAGAATAAAATAGTAATTTATGAATGTAAAATAATAATTAACAATAATGACTATATAATTGATTCCAAGACGATCATAATAATATTACAGCAGGACGCAAGTGTTTAGAATACAAGAAGCGATGATATAAAAAAAATCTAGACACGTATATAAAAGTTTTGTACCAGAATAGAATAGAATAGAAGTCCAGCTCGAAAAAAAATAGATATATAAATGTTAAACACGAAAGGATAGTTGAGCAAAGACTCCAGAGGACATTGTAAAGCAATGACGTTTGCAACTGAAATACGTTTATATGTTGTATACGGGAAACGTGATGAATATCAGTTTACAATGAGCCCAACAATTTTCTAGGTTTTGTTTACTAAAGTAAAGGAGAAAAAAAACGAAGAAAGAACATTTTTGCTCGTCACTGTCCGTCGTTTTTATTATAAATATGTAAAAGGCAAAAATATTTTTCACATTGCGGTGAAACTTCGCGTTTCTTTTTCAATTTTTTGTTTTTATTAGTTTCCATGTTTGTTTATTTTTCACTTTTTATGACATAATAATTTATAAAAAAGCATAATTGTGTAAATAACGATACCAAACCATTGTAACACTTTTTTAATACAGGTATAAAATACAAATAATAAAAATTTTAAGAAAATAAATTTGCAATGAATGATAATTTTTTATTTGAAATATTTAATTATAAGATAAAATCGATATAGTCTTCAATGAATTGCTACAAATTTATAAACTTAGAGTTTTTTTCTCAACATTATTATATAATATGAAGTAGTTTGAAAGTTTTATATATAATTAATTTATTCTTATTACTAATTCTATTTTATAATAAAAATAGTTTCTACTATATTCAATTTTTATTTAACGTAAGATTAAACCCCAATTTTCTTTAAGGAATATTTTAAAAATAAAATAAATGAAATTCATTCAATACCGGGTACTCATAAAAAAAATAAATTCTTTCTTCAAGCATTTTAAATTATATAATCAACTATTTTTCCTTACACTTGCCTTTAATTGATTATTATTAGTTTTAATTGCAAAAAAAATTCATATCTATTCTACTAGTTGTTTAAACTAAAAATAAAAGAAGTCATTTGTTTCATTTAGAATTTTGCAAGTGCTTGCAGATCAGGTTACCATGGCCGGTTTTGTGTCAATAAATTTTATCATCATAATATGTATTCAATATTAAATAAATATTCAATCTGAACCATTTTTATAATAATAACTTTTACATAATTTTATATCCAGTACTATATTAAATTAAACTTAAATATTCTACCATTTAAATATTTGCTTAAATACATTCAATTAACATTATATAAATAGTATAATTAATAATTAAAATAATCTGTTGAATTTTTTAGTTTTAAAAATTTTTTATTTATTAATAATTCTATACGGTGTAATCATTTTTTAACATAATTATAATACAATGTAAAAATATATAATATATTATAATAAACATTTTCTAAATATAGTAAATTTTTTTAAATACATTTTTATGTTATTATTTATAGACTTTTATAACAATCTCCAAAAAAAAGTTTATATCAAAACTACAAAATCAAAGTAACAAAAATAATATTTTTTTAATTGCTTAATAATTATTAAACAAATTATATAATAATATTCAGACAATTTCGATATCTTTTCTTATTTTTATAAATTGAGAATAGATATAAATTTTTATATTATATTATAACTAAAGGTTGTTCATATTTTTCAATATTTGTAAAATAAATTATATAAATATTATCAGATAAATTTTCATTTTCATAAACTTAGTTCTATATATAAATTTTTTATATTTCAAGTATGGGTTTGTCTATGTGCTTTACAAAAACTCTGTACAGCAAGTTTTCTTTACATCTGTTTGAAACATTGATATGAACCAATTCTTTATACTAGTTTTATGTTTCAAAGTATACTCAGAAGTAGTTGATAGTATAGTTTTCAAGCTTTATTTCAGAATATTTTCTTCAGTCAATAAAGCTATAAAGTACCTCATGGAATAAAATTCAATAAAGTTAAATATATGAAGATAAATATGTCTCTTATACTTTCTTCCTTATTATTTTGTCAACTTAATATAAAATATAAATATAAATTTTAATTTCTTTCGATACATTTCGAACTTCAAAATAATAAACGAAAATGAATTTAAAAAACTAAATAATAAATAGCACTTACAATTTAATATTTCAAAATTTATATATCTCAATAAGCAATAAAATTCTTGCAATATTTAATATAAAATTTATATTGATATATGAAAAACTAAAATAATAGTATTAAATAATGATAAGTATTAATTTATAATACATTTTAAAAATAATAAAATTTCCGTTCTTTAAGTATATAAATTTTTCACTCAAATTCTAAATTTTTTATATACAGATTTAAATAGAATTTGCATAGTATATCTATAATAAATTAATATATATAAAAAAAAATTTTTAAAATAGGATCGTTATCTTATTTTAAATGTTATTTAGATCATCATCAAAATTCTACACATTATATGAATTTAATAAGTTTTCATTAAAAAAAAAAGTAAATTTTTGAAACAAATATGTATACATTAAACAAATTTTCTTGTAAACAATTAGTTTAAGTTAATCAGAATAAAATTTGTATAAATATACAATTTATTTTATTATTCAGTAAACTGTCAGCTTTAAAGTAATAAGTTTATCTAGAAGAACCTGCAAGCATTCCATGTATGTCTATATATGTACATATATGTATATATATACATATATATACGTCTATAAAAAGCAAAAAAGATGAAAATATCCACGAATGTTTTTGAAGAGAAAAATTTCTACGAGTTTTTCTATGGTGAGCCTCATGATCGCAGTTAATACTGATAAATTTTGTCAAAATCATAAAAAGCGCTTTTCCATCAGAGCTTGTGTGAAAAAATATCACGAAGTATTTTATGTCCGACCATTTTCGATTTACTCCACCGTACATGAATTTGTGTGCGTGCACTCTCACATAATACTTTCCTTTGGAAGGATTTATCAAATATTCTTGTTTCACTTACGTACATGTGTAGATTTTATTAATATCAGACACGTTTGTGTTCTTACATTTACACGTTCTTCGCTATTTCTTGCTCATCTGACTTATATAGTTGGTTTACAGAGTGTACACGTGTATATTACTAGTACATTTGCCAAATCGTTCTATATTATGCCTCAATAATTTTTGAACCAGCAGTGGCCTATACTATATTTTTATTCTTCTTTTTCTTATCCAACTTTTTATTTTTTATCCTCTACTTTTTCAAAATACGATTTATTACAGTATTTTCATTTTCGAACTTTTCTTGGAATTAAAAAATTCTGACAGAAGACAGATTCTCATAAACCTCAGAACAATTTAATTAGTTGAAGTTAAAGTTGGTCTTTAACTATTAAAATTCGTACTCATGAACTTTTCAATTTTTTTTTAATTTTTGAATCATTCTTTTACCTTTTTTTATAATTTCAAAAATAACTAATCTTGTAAATTTTCTAAAAATTTTACATTTTTGTTAAAAATATGGAATTAATATTTAATTAATAATTAATCTATTTTGAATTATTAAAATAACATATTGTTTATTAAAATAACAACATTAAAAAAACGTCTAAAAAATTTACTTATATTATTCTTATAATTATAAATTGTTTTTTTATTACTTCCTCTCCATTTTACATCTCATGTCGAAATAACTTACGTGCTTTAAAATATTATTCTTCGATATAATAAAAAGTATGTTATAAAAAGTACACAAAGTATAACATTTTATTACCAGACTCAAAAACATGATACAAGTTGATGTTTCTTGGAAAAATCTACAATACTGGGAAAGATTATAAAAAATTTGAATTTACTATTATATATATTTTTAAATAATTATATTTAATTATACATACTCTATTTAAATATATTTTTAATTTGATATTTTTAACACAATTAGGATGTTTAGTAAAAAATACTGATATAAAGCAATTTTTGCAATTATCTAGTAAATCAATAAAATAATATAAATAAACTTGATACTTTTAATGCTTTTGTAGATTATATTAAAAGAATGTATTCTTGATTAATCAAAATACTTAAATTTTCATACATAAATACAAGATATCCAATGATTCATACGTTAATTTATTTTTTTATATATTAATAATTTTCTCTATATTATTAATATATGCTATTTGATAACAAAAATTCTTTTAATAATTTAATACATTATAATCAAATAATATTTCTTGTAAAAAACTTATTATGTATTATTAAATTCATTTTATCAACCTATAGACCATTAATCTGGATTGAATAAATACATTAAATTATCTGTTAGATTACATTATTAAAATATTCTACATCATTTGATATTTTCCCTGTTTCAGTGTATAAAAATCATTAACATATATTTCTGATTTACAACACAAACATAAAGAACATTCATATCTGGTTTCCTGAAATATAGAAATGGAAATGATCTCTAAGGGTGACGTATAGTAAATAGGCTACACTATTTCTGGGTCATTGATGTAGAAACCCACTGGTCTAATATGAGTGGATGAAAAACAATTTTGAGTGATCGAAGAATTCCCCTTTTCGCCAACGTCACTACAGCTGGGAATCAATCGTATTGCATGGGCTGGAAATACTTACAACTGAGAAAATTCACCATAGCATAAAATCCTAGAATATACTTCAAGAACTATTTTGTATTTCCCAACGGATTATACATGTAATATAATCAAAATATATCTCTGATTTTCTTTTTTATTAATTTAATTTATGATAAAACATTCTGAACTTGAATCAATACATTTGGTTAGTCATTATTAATAAGACTTAACTATTTTTAATTGAAATAAATTTTAGATATATTTGAAAACAATGGTATAATACTCAAAATTACATTCATTTACCAGTATTCAATCATATTAATAATATTAAAATATATTACGGATATTTTAATGAAGCATAATCCTGTGTTCTATTTGGCATCGTAGTTGAAAGTTAAATCAGGTATTTTGAAATATAAAATTAAAATTTAATGGAACAATGATAATAAAAATATATATACATATTCATTGCTTATGCAAAAAATTTATGTCATTAAAACTTATTTTATTTCACTTATGTACATTAAAACATATATAAATTAGACATAAAGTCAAATTTTCTTTTTTAGCACTTTTTATTTTTAAAAATATAAATCAAAAGAAAACATTTTTTAATAGAAACTTTTTTATTTAAATTGAAAATGTTTATAATTCATAATTATTTAATATAAAATTATTTTATCATTTGAAAAATTTATATTCTAAAATTAAAATTACAATAATATTTATAAAAAGGAATAAAAAAAAAAATGCTTAAATAATGTCATAAAGTTATCAAATTAAAAAAATATATATAAATAAAAAAATTAAAATATATAATATAAAAAATAGTGTTTCATTTACAAATAAGTAACAAATTTTTCGATACTCATTGTATAACATGAGTGTTACATATAATTATTTGAACTTATATTGAAAATATCTTAAATAATTTTCTTAATGAATAATTCATTATAAATATTATTTCAAAACTATTCAAAGAATTTTATTACTATTTTAAATGAAATTTCTATGAAATATTATTAAAAATATTTTAGAGTAGTCGGGTAAAGGAAGTTTTGATGAATTTTTTTTACAAGTGGCGAGTATTTTTCTTAGTCCTGGATCCATAGACCCCATATCTCTTGGGAAATTCTGTAACAATAGAAAACAAATAAATTTCAATTTTTTTATTTCTTTGGATTATTGAGGATGAATTAAAAAAATTATTATTTCAAACGTATTTTATTATTGTTATTATTCGTAAAATAGACATACGTAAACCCAGTTTAACTTCATCAATTAAACATGCAGTAGGCAGCGATATTGAAACAGAAGTTCACATTCATAAAAACTCGTAACTGCGAATATTTCACGTCAAAACGTCGAATATTCCGTATTTATTTTTTGCATAAATTATATTTTTAAAATAATTATAATTATATATAAAAACAATTATAATCAATAGAAAAATCAACATATAATTTAAATATTATCAAATTCGAATGTTATAAAGCCAACGTAATACATACATTGTTAAAAATAAAATTTCTTTTGTACTTATTATTATAAACAATACGAACTCCGTTATTCTTTCACTTAATGTCAACTAATCAATTAATTCTAGTTTCGAGGTAAGTAGTTCTCGAGGATGATTGTCCTAGTTCATTGACCACAAGCGATTAGCCGTGAGCCTCTAAGTTCACATCTAATCACTGCAATGCAAATTACAAATTTATCTTCATTGATTGTACTTGTTTCATATTAAATTAAATTTATAATTAGCATGCAGTTAGGCTAATTCGTATTCGTGATCAGTACCTGACCTTCCTCAATAAGTGACCAGGTAATAATTTATGAATAACTCTAAAAATAATCCACCATTAAATTTTAAATCTCGAGTAAATCTCTAGTCAGTTACTCTCACTCCAATTTTTATGATGACTGCGATATGAATCTAAGGTTAGCCTAAGAGTCCTATATTTGAAGTATAAATATTTATAATTTGTTTATCATTCTCCTAAATTTTTGTTTCATATAAAACTATAGTTTTTGTTAAACAATAATAAGCTTTAAAGGCAATTATTTCTTGAACATAAAAAAAGTCAAAATTGAATAGTTAAAATTTTGTAAATCATCGTAAAAATTATATAAGTTTAAATGATATTTATGAATGTAACTGATACTACTAAAGTTCAATCATATATTATATGAAAATGTTCAAAGTATTGCACATATATCTCGGATAATTTTTTATTTCCTTTCTTTTTTTGTGATTATTTAAAAGCTCCCAGGGATTATTATAATATAGGTGTGCATATGAACTGCACCAAATAGTTAGTCATTAATAAAACAATTAGGTGACACTCTTCTAGCAGTATTGTCTAAGAAAATAGCAAGAAAAAGAAAAACGAGCAAAGTTTTCAAAAGGAATAAAATATGACAAATGAAAAGCAGACGCATTAATCAGAAAGGGTACGGGTTGCTTTTCTTTGTCTCTCCCTCCTTCGCCTCAACACATAGTCTCACTCTTTATATCTCTTTTGACGGTTTTTTCTGTCTTTTCTATCTTCTCATTCCTTTTTCAGAAGTACGGTGTCCTTGAAGTTTAATGTTACAATGGTTTATTCGCTTGTGTAAATTGGGAATAAAAATTTTTCGGACGGGTTGCCGGCAGAAAGAGAATTAATGTTTGCATCCTCGGACACGCGACCCTCGTAAATTAATCCGCTGAATTTGCTTTCTCTCCCGCTACCACCGTATATTATTCCGAATTCAAACTATTATGCCATTGCAAAAATACTAAGAAAATCGGGAAGAAATGTGCATGCGTGTTGGTGACACTGTCTTTCTTTTAAAAATCTCAACACCTTCGTCTTCTTTTATCGCCAACCTTCTCTTTGCTTCCTCCTCGCCAATTATTCTGTATTATATTTTTCTTTTCAAACACATCCTTTCTCATTGGACCGAAGAATCGTTCTATTATCCAAATCAGGTGTTCCTATTGCTTTGCAGCTTTCTTATATTCTTGTTTTTTTTTCTTTTTTTTCTTTTTTTAAATAGAAAATTTCAGTTGATACATAGATGAATAGATTAATAAACCAGTCTCACTTTATTTCATAATTTTAATGAACTATTGAAAATGAAAATGTAGAACTATTAAAGTATTAAAAATTACTAAAATTTGTTCGATAACGATATTGTATACGACTGTTGTGTAATTTATATATATTTAGCCACATATATTTAGACTATTAATATGTAGAATTAAATGATTTTATAATATATTATGAATTGCAACACTAACATATATTATTTTACATATTAACATCGAATAAAATTTTATAAAAATAATATATTATGATCCTGATTAAGAAAAGAAATGAATATAAAACCTGTTATAGATAGCTGTTCATAATTAAAACAGTATTTGTAAATTATGCTATAAATTAGATTTTATTTCTAGAATTGACCTCTAAATCATCGATAATTATAATATATAATATTTTTAGATAAGATATTATTTTTAATTCTATTAATAAAACTATGTTAAATTTTAAATTAGAGCCTAAAGTTAAAGTAATAGCATGTCTATATCTACTAAAGCCAAAAACTTTTTTTAAAAAAAATAATACTATTTGAAAAATTGAATTCAAACTTAATACTTAGATAATGATTTTAAAAATTCGAAACATTTTAATAATAGTTTCAAGGTATCGATGTTTCTTCTTAACTTATAATTGTACTGTGTTTTGAAACGAAAAAAAGAATTTAAGAGGTAAAATCGAAGTAAAATAGATGAATTCAGGCGTCATGAGACAAAAAATAATTTTTACTTGTTTTAAAAATGCGAAGGTTAATTGCTACGATGAACTTTGGAGGCAAATGACTCAAATCGTGTTCTACTTATTCCTCCCTATCGTTTTTGCTACCAAATACTTTTTACTCTACCTACATACGAATTTTTACAAGTTCTCATTTAAACTATGTAATTTCATCTCTAATCTAATATATTTACTATCTGTTATTATTTATTGACAACTATTATTTAACTAAAATTTTAATGCTTATTATTAGTATTTTAAAAAGATTATTAAAATTCAAGATTTTGATAATTTATTTATATAATTTTATAAATAATTGAATTTGATAAAATGAAATATGAGTATAGTAATCATTTTCAAGGATTTTAAAGTTCGTCTGTTAATCCCTACTGTCCGAGAAAGTTTTGAGCTGGTTGAAGTACGAAACTCACGTTCCCGGTCAACTACCACACCCTGTCGCAGGCAAATTGCGAGTTAGATGTGCTAGAATTGCCGCCTAGTGCGGAAAACTCAGACTGACATTATCTACTCTGAATCAATGTTTCCACGGGGATGCTTCGATGACATAGATAAATAATTAAATCAAGATGATTGGATCAGAATTTATTAACTCTTATTAACTTTTCTTCAAACCGCCGAATAAAAAATAAACTTTGAATATTTAATTTACTGCATCTATTTTTATAATATTCCCTATTTGAAAAGACATTTTATAATCGTTGAGAAAATATTGATTATTTTATAATAATAACGTTATTTGATTTTAAAAATTAAATTAAAATACGTATAATGCAGTAATTGATCTTTTAATATTTTGTGCCTTCAAAAATATAACTTAATGTAGAGAATTGATGGGCATGTGCTATTCTTGAATAAGTTAAATATGTATTAAAAAATTGATTACATTATGATTATATATTTTTATACTGTTACCAAGGTATTTTATGTTTTTTGTCAGATTTTATCAGATATTTAAATATAGCATAATTATCAACATATAAAGTTGAATTTTACATCTGTCGCAAA
Organism: Eupristina koningsbergeri; assembly: GCA_018907245.1. Lineage (NCBI taxonomy): Eukaryota > Metazoa > Arthropoda > Insecta > Hymenoptera > Agaonidae > Eupristina > Eupristina koningsbergeri. The sequence continues at coordinate 303,334 of JACCHV010000050.1, forward strand.
TGAAAAAAAATATTCAGAAAAATATATAACAAAAAATTAGATGAAATTTACTAATTTATTATATGATTAGTGTATTTATCATTATTATTATTATTATTATTATTATTAATATAAACATAAGAATATCAATTATGCTTATAGTTTCCTCACGTATTTCTACGACTTCGTTGACACTTTGTAATTATTTAAGAATAAACAGTGTATTCAATTTTACTGATCATTACGTAGGGAAGGTATCGAGAACGACAAATTGAACTAGGAGTAGAATGACAATGAAACTCCAAGTACATCCACTTCTGTTTTGCTCTATCCCATGACAACTTCCTGTCTCGTGAAAGTAAAGGAAGGACTATAATTGGAAAGGTATGGTATTGAGTGCACAAAATAAGCTAAACAAGGCTCGAAACATCGGAAGATTGCATGTGTGGGCAAACAGGAAATTTAGCCTATGTTGATTTAAAAATTATGATATTTAACGAGAATTTTCCACTTTGGAATTTCCACGCAAAAAAATACCGCTAGGAAATGAGTATCGCTATTCACGAGATAAAGTCCTTTAATCTCATCAAGTGGGGGCTTAAAGAGAGACTAGGGTAGATTCCTAGAATCATGAATTTTAATTGAGATCTCAAATATGTTATCTAACATGAAATTGTAAAATGCACTATATTGAGTTAAATATTTAAATATTTTTTAAAATAAAAGATGAAACATTTTTACAATTCATTTATTTAAAAAATATAAACGAAAAATATGTCAGTTAATTTACAATTATGGAAATATATTTATAACATTTAGAATAAATGAACAAAAGAGAAATGATACATTATGTCTCTTAAATATAAGTATAGTGATTATTTTTAAAGCAGACTATATATAAAATTTACATTTTTTTTATTTTATAAATGATTTATTAATAACTTGATTATTCCATTAAATTTAATGTAAGGTGAAATAAATAATGAATAAATATTTTTTTTTATTTTTTTAATAAGAGTGTAAAAAATAAAAAATTTAAATGCTGTTTTAATTTAAAGCTTCTGCACATTTTTGTTTAGTTATTTTACAAATATGCGCAAACATTAAGTTTTCAAAATATGAATTACATATTTTTATTTTAAAAAAATTCTAATTATACATTTACAATTTTTCAATTTATAAGTAATGAATATTACGTATATGTTAAAAGTTATTTCCATTTCAATTTATAAATAATGTATACATGTGTATGCATATCAAAGCCATACATGAAATATCACAAAATCATATTAATTTATTTTCTATCAATTTATAAAGTGCATATTTTAAAACTAATAATAACAGTAATCCTTTATTACTGAATCACTTTGTGAAATGATGTCATTTTCGATTGTAATTCAAAAACCCTCGAACAACAAAATGAATTGCTAATTATCGTAGTGTATACTGACATATTGCATCGTACATATAAAACATTTAAATGGTAAACTGTTTTAACGCCATAATGTGCAGGAGAATGTCAAATACAATAATCGTTTATGCAAGTCGTTCGAACAACGACGACTAATATGTGAATACTAACACACGAACTCATTTGACAATCGATAACCGGATAAATTGAAGTAAGTATACTTACGACCAACAAACAATAAAAGTCTTTGCGAGTATCGTAGCATATTTTATTAATTATTTTTTGCTACTTATTTTACAATAATATTTTTTTAAACGCAGCATTTTTTTGATAATATATTTTTTTACTTTATCTTTTCTTGTTTATGTAAAAATTATATTATGAAACATTATAAAAAAGTAGTCACATTCTTTATTAAGTGCATAAAAGAAAATAATCTGTAAAAATTGAATATTATTTTAAGAATACAATAAAAAAGAAACTTGATTTAACGGAAAATCAGTATTATAAAAAATTGATATTTTCAACACTTATTCAGGTACTAAGGAACTGTTCTCTATAGTAGAAAACAAATGTTAATAAATATTAACGGTATGCTATACTGAAACGTTGTCGTTAAATGTTAGTATCAAATTATGATAGTTTGAATTATATGTTTGTAAAAAGTAAAATACATTGAATTTTTATCGTCATATTAGAAGTGTTATGTAAAGAGAAAAATGTTGAAAATGTTGTCAAAATATTGAAAGTGTTCACAAAATGATTGAATGTGTTATTTGAAAATGTATTCAATCTGCATAAAGAATTTAAATTATCCATCAATTATAACAAAATCTATTCGCTTATGGGGGTATATTTTTTTATGTAAAAATAAAAATGTACATTCAATATTTAACAAAAAAAGAATTTCATTCCAGTTTATTATTCTAATTTTCACAATTGTTTTATTGAAATATTTTTTACTTTTTCAATAAAAAACAGTAGTTTAGTGAATAAAAGCTATTTCAAAGATTGTCAAATATCTACTGTATTTACTACAAACAGGTTTCAATTACCAGATATACAGCCTGTACATATTTGGGTAAACTTCTCAAAGAATAAAGGAACAAAAGACAGATATGCAGAAGATCAAAATAATGGGAAATGTAGGTAATAGAATAGTTAAGAAAGAGAAAAGAATGGGTATAAAAAGTATATGAGAAAAGAAGGGAATGACAATAAAAAAGAAGAAGAAGAAGAAGAAGAAGAAGAAAAAAAAGAAAAAGAAAGAAAAAAACAAGGTTTGAGTTGGTGAGATTGGGGGAAACGGGGGGACGTGCAATTGCGGCGGTTATCCAGTCAGAGATCGACTTATCTTGGCACCGACCACTGGATGCTGTGTACCAGTTTCATCGGAAAGTCAATCTCCTGCAACATGGCAAACTTGATTTGGTTCAACTGAGTTTAGCAGGAGCCTCCGAGCTCGAACTCGACTTCGACATCCTGGCCGCGCACTCGCGTATGTTCCTAATCTGGACGATTGAATCGCGCCAATAAAAAGGAGACTCAGAATTTCTCTGCTGATAAAATCTTGATCCAAAGAGGAGACGGGATGGATATCCGATTCGGTGACTAAAATCGACTGATAAGCTTATGTCCTGCTATTTTATATTTATAAGCCAACAATTCTCCGAATGCCTTCACTTGGGTATTTGGATTAAAATGTTATTGCTAATACGTAAATAAATCTTACGCTTTCAATTTTTTTTGGTCTTTGTCTTTTATTGACAATTAAATATACAGTTTCTTGTTTTAATTTCATTGTAAATAAGATAATTATAATATTCGAGATATTTGAAATTTGCTTTAAAAGGATACAAGGTGTTTATATTTTATTTCATATTTAACTTTATAATGATGTTTTATAGATAAAAACATTTATAAAATAAATATTAAACAACTTACTGTGCTAAAAACCTAATTCATAAATATGTTATACATGACAATAATTAATTTATAATTCGGTAAAAAGATTTAAAAATAAATTATGAATAATTATAATACTCGTTTTAGTAATCAATTTTACCTTATAAACAATAGTAAAAAATATCCAAGATTATTATATTATAAATAATAAATAAAAATACATATTCATGCTGAGTACTTATTGATTGACTCGTTGTTCTTATTGTATTATTAATTTCATTATTAACTTTTATACAATAATTTTAATTATGTATACAGCTTAAATCAATTTCATTAAAATTCATAAATTTATTAGTTAATAAATTAATTAATGTATTTTCTGATAACTGCTTGAAAATAAATCAATAAGTTATTATGTAAAGAATGATTCATGATACAATATTTTTAATTAACCATCGTGTGTGGACATTAGTTCAGTATTGATATATTCAAATCTTTGTATTTAAATCATCCTTTCATAAAGTATATAGATTACTGTATTCGTTTATAATAACTTTTATGAAAACCTAAAATGCCACCCAATAAACAATCGGCGGTTTAATAATTTCAATAATATTAACGATAATAATTTGTATATTTATATTAATAACAATAACATCGGTAACAATATTATTAATAATAATATGTTAGCATATTTTTAGAATAATTTAAAGTATCTCTAATTTTTGATGCATTAAGATCAAAACATAATATAATTGTTTTTTTTTTTATTATTTTACTATCGCTGAATTCAATAGTTTATGGTAGATAGATAGTTTGTCAAAAATAAACATTAAACATCTTTGCGTGAAAAATTGAAGGAAAAACATTCCTGATGAATATATGAATGAAAAATTTTTAATTTGTCGAATGAATGTAGAAAGGAAAATCCGAGTCTATTAGAGCATCATAAAAAGAAATCCCCACAATACAGAATCGATTTTATGCGAGTTTAAGTAGTTTTTTCTGTTTTGGGAAACCATTAAAAGCGAATTAACGAAAGAGCAGGAGGGCAGTGGCTAAATAATGTCACCTGGTCGGATCGCCTATACGGGGTTGGACCGGGGGTGGAAGGGGGTGAAGGGGGGTGAACAGAGTGAATTTCGTCCCAGGCCGCCGAACCTCTTTATCCGTTAAATCCTCTGCTCCGGTATACAAGTATAATTATTCCCGGCCGAGCGTCAATTAATTCCAGCAGCCCCAACACAGCGAGACCCCTTTCTGCTCTCTCATTCTCCCTTGGACTGCTATTATAACTCTGTCTCTCTATGGCTCACGTAAACATCCAAAATCTCGGCGTTTACGAGTCCCTTCGCGAGTGGACCATCGGCATTGCCATAACGCATCTTCTCCTCTCTCTCTCTCTCTCTTTCTCTCTCTCTCTCTCTCTCTCTCTCTCTCTCTCTCTCTCTCTTCACCTACACGCCTATCTCTTTACTTGTCTCCACCATCGCTTGACCTAATTCATTGAATTTAAACATGAATTAACCTTACACGCGATTTGTGGCTTACGCAATCTCTGACGTCTGAGCTTTATTGTTTGGCTTAAATTACAAGTTGAAATTCCATTGTTTCCCTTGCTCTCGAAAATATCGTGGTTTATTATAATCGTATTATTCGAATTTTTTTTTAATACAATTCATATTAAAAGTTTGATGAGAATAAATTTAACCAGCCTTATTAATAAAATATATGTAATCATTATAATTGTTAGTAATACAAGTAGGTAAGGTGACACCACGATTATCAATTCAAGGATACTCAATTTCAAATTTTTAAAATCGTACAAAATATTGAAATCACATGCATAAGTATGAGATGAATCTAGAGAACCTAATGTACTGAATCTAGCTACCCCTTGTTATTAAATTAGTAAGATCGTGCAATTATATATGTGTAACTTTTTTATCTCTAGTATTCATTTTTTAAATTCTTCTATAATGATATATCTGTCATTAAATAGCTACCTCACAATTATAATCAGCATCTTTGAAGTTGCTACGGTAAGTCAACGTGAAGCATGATATAAAGTTGAAATTTGAAACTGATAAACCATCATATGATCTAAGATCGACGGTACCAGGAAGTCACCAAACTACCACGTTGAAGAAAACTGCATTTTGCGATGAAAAAATATAAAAAATAAAGGATTCACCTTAATCATAGCGATACGTGAATAAAGATGTAGACATCTAAATGCATAAAAATGAAAAAATTAAGAGAGTATATTTAAAAAAGTGACTGTGTTTTTATATTGTCGAGGTATTAAATAAAATAGTGCAAGATAGTTTAAGGCACAATATATAGGAATTATTAGATTTTAATCATTTTTTCCTTTGATTATTCCTTCAGAGGTTTATTTATATGACCAACGAGCTGGTATTATTATTTTATTATTCTTTTTTATTGTTATTCTTGAATAAAAAGTGACTATCCATATGGATGACTGCAACTTATTCAATTAAATTTATATAACGCATCGAAAACGTAAAAATAGTAAAAAAAAGACGACACGATGTGAAACTGCAAAAAGAAAAAATTTTGTAAAAAATTTTGTAAAAAATCTAAAAACAAAACACGGTGGCTTGCGAAAAAAAAATTAAATAAATATTTATATTTATTTTTCGGTACTCTGACCCTTCCAAATATTCAAGTGTAGGTGAATATATCATTTAAATAATAATAATAATAATAATAATAATAATAATAATATGTCTAAATAGAATTTATTGATTGAAATTTGTTTAAGACAAATATTGATTGAAATTTGTTTAAGACAAATACGCTAAATTATTTGCATTTTTAATCATTACTCAAACTACGAACTTTTTAATTCAATAATTATTGACATATATATATATATATATATATATATGAATTTTTTTTACTTTTTTTAAATTTTTAAATTCTCTAACCTTTATTGTAAAAATATTTTAAATATTATAACTTTTAATTTTTCTAAAATTTACTAATATTTCATAAAATTAATCCTCTTACTATGTAATAAAATAGAATATTAAATGTTAGAAAGATTATTGCAGAATAAGATAAAAATTATGAGAAATAGTTATTTAAAATATAGCTGATAGAAAAGCTCAATAGAGTAAGACTGTCTTTTAGTATTCCTCGGTATTATAATGCAATTGTAAAAACAATATTATCATTTATTACGTGTATAATCAGCTGCAACCTTCCATATCTAAATAAACTAATGCATATATATCCATAATACAATTATTATATATATATATATATATATATATATAAATTCGCTTTGGGAATATCCTCTGTTTGCAGAATTGACATCTATTGTGCTGGGGATAACATTCTAAAGTTACAACACCAGTTCACTTTGGTTGCCTCTCGTCATCCCTTCGCCACTCTATTAAATCACAAACTTGTTTTTATAATTCTAGTCATGATTTGTCCAATATAATTGTGAAACTATTATAACTATTTCTGAAATTTTATTCTTTTAAAAATAAGCTCATATAAAAATGAAAGCTAAAACAAGGACATTTATCACTCTGTCGTTATGTATGAATTAATGAATTGTGAATTTAGAATTACAATAAGCTTAGGAATAATGCTATATTTCAATTCATGTAGAAATTGAGAATTTGTTTGAAACTTTGAAATTGATAAAAAAAAAATGTATATATTATAAAAGTTTTATATAAACGGTATTTTAATTTCATTATCCTGATAATGTAATACGTTTTAAGCTAAATTTATTTATTTATAAGAAATCAAAAAGAATTATTTAGTAACAGAATAATTCAGTATTGAACAGTGTATTTTATACTCGAGTAACGCATTCATGGGTTTTCAAATATCCTATGAAAAGTTTATAAAGTACGTACTTTTAATTTAATATTTGAAGAGAATATTAAAGTTCTTGAACCACCTACAAAAATTACTTTTTTTTTACAATAAAAGTATATTTTTTAATTATTATCCATGAAATAAACAATATTTTGTGTTAAAAATTACAGTAACTGCATACAGTTAATTTTTGTACGACATCTAAAATAATCTCATTTCCATAATCTTATTAGGCTAAACATTGTATTTACATATAACTTTACATATATTTTCCTGATTTAATAATGTATAGTATGTTACAATAGTAATTAGTAAAGCCATGTAACAATCGTTAGCAAAATCAACAGTAACTTGGCATTAGCAATGAGAATTCTTCGATAGTGTTACTAAGAAAATATATAATCAATTAATTTACAAATAGATCACGTAAGATATTTTTGAAATCAACAGAGCAAAAATCACATTCATTCTTGAGTTTATGTATTGTAAATAAAAGATTAAAATTAAAATTATTCTTATCGGTATTGTTGAGAGAAGCTCAGCCACATTAACAGAGCAAAAGTTGAACCTCAAGTGGATTTCATGCGGAGCACTAGGACTCCTCGGGAAATGTTAATGATGATGATGACACAAGTGCTCGGGAACATTATTAAAGCACCAGGACACACCAAATCGACAACAGCGTGTTCGGGAATAATGCACGCAGGCTTTGCCCTGGGAGGCAGACTCGTAAACGCCACTCGGGACGATGCAACAAATTCCGTGGCATCGAGAAGGGCAATCCCAATCCCAATCCCAACCGCCATAACCATCTCATCGTATATGCAATTCGAATTCTCCATCTTTCTCTAACCATCCTTTTCTCTTTATATCTCTTATGATGTGCATACGTCCCGTTAATTTACAATTTGCGCCCGATTCATCCCTTAGATATATAGATTTATACCAAATTAACATCATCTGTTCGTTTTCAATTTTATTGTATATTGAACCCCCTCATTACTCTAAATATCCCATCTTTTCTTTTATAGCCCGACGTCATTCGAAAAGTGATGAATTTCATACAATAAATCAATACACATAAAATTATTGGAATAGAAAACCTCTGGAGTGGAAAATAATATATTTAATCTCAGCAAATACTTATTTGATCTTTAATTTTTCATAATAAACATTAAAACATTGCTTTTTATACAAACATTAAAGTTGAAAATACAAAAAATACTAAAAATCTTTGAAAAATAATAAACTGTTTACATTAATACAAAAATAAATTTATTTGATTGATCTTATTTATTTCAATAAATATTAATTATTCAATTATGAAGCTTTGATTCTGCATTAATATTTTACCAAATACTTGGTATTTGGTATAAAAAAAAAATTATTACAACTCAGTTATTGAAACATTGTAATAATATTATCAAGCGATTACTTTAAATCATAAATATTAATTGCTTCAAATAATACATGTTTATGATCAATAAACATTAAGTGACTATTGAAATATAAGTGTATAATATATTATCGTAGCGATTTAATGCAATATTTTTATTAAGAAACAAAAAATATTGTAATGATAATATTTACAAAAAATTTATCAAGATCATTTCTTACTTACAATTAATTAAAAAATGATTTAGTAGTAGGGAAATTTGTCGATGATAATTTTTACTGTCTATGAATTCAAATAATTACTCTTTATACTTAATTATAATTACTACCAACTTAATGTTAATTATTTAAAGTATACTCTTATTAATAATGTACGAAACTAATATTAACAATAAAATTGAAAATTGTCTTTTCTTAAATTCCATTTAGTGATTATAAATTTTTATTTAATTTAATTAAATTAAATTAAAATTTATTTACTGGGTATATAACATAAATTTATGTCTTTGAAACTTTCATTTATATCAATATCATCCTTTATATTTGTATCAGCTTCAATCATATTTGAACTTAATATACTTTCATTTGAATATTACTGCACTTCATTTATGCATCAAATATTTGCATTATATATTCAAGTAATAAATTTCCAATAAAATACTATTATTAGAAAAAATTGTTTGATTTTATCCACATTACTTCTTCAAACAAACATATACATCATTTAAAATAAACTTAGAATAAATTTTCTATAAACTCAAAAATGGAGAAATTTAACCACCAACGCAAACTTTACATACAATTTAAATGGTAAATTTTCAGAATTTTAAATTCACAAACAAAGTATTATGTAAATAGAAATATGTGATTTATAATCAATATAAACTTTGGAATAAAAAAAAATTATTAAAACAGAACGTGATTTATTTATATTATAAAATAATATAAGAATATGACAATGTAATAAAAGAAGAATTAACAACAAAACTTCATTCTTCAATGCCAATAAAAGTGCAAATATCATTAGCTACAAAATCAATTATTCGAAAAACAGCAGGATGCACTCATAAATGCATTGGTCGCAAAATAAAAGCTACTCGCATATAGACGAGTCGGAAAATTTTCCTCCTCCCCCGCCTCGTCTTGTATATGTGACATAAGTGGCAAAGAAAAATAAAAAATAAACTGATGGAAAGGCGTGGTTAAAATATTTATATATGCCACAATGTGCATGGAATTTTAAGTAGATAATATCACAAAATTGAATGTTGCATTTAGAAAGAAAAATTTTCTCCTATCTGATCTAATCAATAAATGTAATCAATAAATGTAATAAAGAGAGATCTATATAGCTTGTTTATAACTAAAATACACACTACTGAATAAAAGCGATATATATATTGAGCGTTTCCGAAAGTTGCTACACTTTTCATCTCTCACACCTTAAAATTAAATTAAATTACACTAGATATGATGATAAAATTATAATATTTAATTTTGTCAAGTCGAACAGTTTTTGATCAAATGCATTTCCAAGTGATCAATCTGTAAAAATTAGCTTCAACGGAGTCCGCATATTATAATGTAGTTTAAGATACCGTATTTTTTCTATTAATTAAATCAGATAAAGATGCATCAAATTCAAATTTATGGTGGAAAAGCATGATGGATTGATTGCCAGTTGTGCACTTGTTTTATTAATGAATAATGCATCTTTTGATATGAGTGTAAGGGTCGCGTCACGTTCTGCCGATGTGTGCATGCGCATCCGGCTCCTACTCATCGATACCTTCCGCTTGTCAAATATCGCGGTCGCATCGCGACAGGCGACGTCGAACTCGAGGAAGAGCACCAGGAGGCATTGATAAGCCGAGCGGAAGAAGGTTTATTCTAAATTCAACCGCTGTACGTGATCCTATTCAAAGTCGTTGAGGGCGAAGTCTTCCTTTTCCTCGTCTTCCGATGGTGCGTGCAGATGATTCGACGTGCCATTCGATACGTGTACCTAATCTTCTTCTTTGCCCAGGAGACGATGAAGATGGAATTTACAATGAAAATCAAGTCTCATAATATTTTATTACACTGCCTAAAGTTTGTATAATGAAAATTCACAAGGCATATTAACGTAAAATCGATTTCTTACAATATGCGTAATCTAAGTTTACCCAAAGGTGGCATAATTATTTTATTGCAATATCGCGTAGGATAATAAAAATAAATGTATCTACATATAATATACATTTTACTTTGACGACTGTAAAAGTTTCTTAAAAAATAGCTTCCCTTTATCTATGCAAATTAAGCTTGTTATTAAGAATTTCATTTATCAACACTAACAATCTACAGAAACATCTATGCACTGATTACTAAAAAAGATTTATTCATTTATGCGCCTTGTTTATTTATTATTTATAAGTAACTATTATTTTTTTATACCCAAGAGGAATTAGATCTTCTTCTATAAAGCAAAAGGTGCTTTTCAATTCTATAAATTATAATATCTCATGTTCACAAAATGAATAGATTAAAATACTAAAAACGGAGAACATTTTTAAACTAAAAGGATAACTATTGCATTTCATATAAAAAATTATATGTGTAATTAATTAACTAATTAATGTACGAAAATAGTCAGAAGATTATAAAACGCAGTTGAGCGAATAAGATAGAAGCACATATGTACAAATGACAGGGAAAGTTGTTGGAAGTGAACTCGCGGAAGGAAACATGTAGTTTATCGTTTATTCTCATTCGTGTTGTACACTTTTTCCCTCAAGTTTTCCCCCAGCATCTTTTTATTTTTTCTTTCATTTCTCTCTCTCTCTCTCTCTCTCTCTTTTTATCTCGCTCTCTTCCTCATTTTTTCTCATTCAAAAGAGGAAAGCAAGTTGCCAGGCTCGGTACAAAAAAAAAGATGAAATCGCAGAGAACATTTGTCCTATAAAAACTTGTTTGAGTACAGCAAAGGATGAAAGTGAGGAAATGCGCCTTTTCCGACTACATAGTTGAGAAAGAAAATATTTCCCCTGTGCACAAATGCTCACCTGTCATGAGACGCACAGTTTGTGTGTCTCTCTATTTCCATATCTCTATTTCTTTAACGCCCGCCCTTTTCATCTCTCTCGCTCTTTCTCTTTTTACCACTTTTAAACTTTCTTGTATCGCTACTAGAATAGCATTCAGCAACATTTCACTCCTAGTCTTATCTACAATTTTCCCAACAGGGTTTTTTTATATATAACTCAACTAGTTAGCTCTGCAATTATAAAAACGGAAAAGTTTACACAGATTTTTCAAAGATTTCAATGGAGGAATTCAAGTGGATAAAATGATTTGGATATTTTTATCATTAAATTACAATTGCGTAGACTATTTTTTACGATAAGTACTCATCTTTAGAATATTATGTAATACAATAATTGATGTATTACAGTAAATATTATTCAATTAAAATTTAATATATATGCAAAATGTATTTCAATCAAAGAATTTAAAACGTTGTAATAAAAAATTCAGTATTATTAATAAATATATATCTATGAACATGTTTTTAATGTACTTATTTATTGTAAAAATGTGTATAATTATAAATTTCGTATAAAACAATGCTATACTTATTAGTCAATCAATAATATAATTTTTATATTTCTTCTGACGACTAATAATTGAATTATATAGTATTTTTCACTTAACATAAAATTTCAATTTTTTCTGAAATATATAATATATATATATATATATATATATACATATATTTGTATTGATAAGATATTTATTATCAAGTATTAAATACTTCTTAAATATATATTTATTTTTCAATTTCATTTCATATATATATTGTAACATTTTAATTATTTGTATTATTTTATTTACAATATTCTTTTTTTATTTTTAATAAATGAACTTCTTAAAACCTTCTTTAAAAAAATCAAAACAAGTATAATTTCGCTACATTCATATCGAAAAGAATAATTTTACAGTACCTCTTAAAATGCAAAACTGAAATGAGATATAAAAGAAAATTCAACGATAGATTTTAAGATTTATTAAGTCAATAAAATAGAAAGTAAGCAGCCTTTGCACGCTCTATGATAAAAATTATTCGTAAAATTCTATCGTGCTTTATAGATTTTTTTCAAATAAGTCTCATACACCAATTACATTATACTGGAATTAAAAATGAAGTAGAAAAATGTGAATATTATAAGAAATTCTAATATTTTGATGCAATTCTTTTAAATCATTAATGTTACGAATTTATTATAAGATATCCTTCTAATGGTAATAAAAATCTTGTCGAAATATTTTTTAATAAAAGTAAAATGACAATAAAGAAGGTAAATTTATGTATAGTATACTAGAAAATTAGCATATTATTTGTCAAGTCTTTAAATAATAATTTGTTAACGCAAGAATTAACTTAAAACAGTAACAAATCTTATTTATTTTAATAAAAAGAAAAAATTTTCACATATTAATTATACAATACCTATCATGAGAAACGTTTCTGTACCCATACTGAATTAAATGAATTTATATATAAAATAAATTTATCAATGATCAATAAATGGCATGTTAATTTATAATTACTTGTTCCTTTTTCAATTAAAAATTTGAGGTAATAATTGACGCTTATATAAATTAGTTCACTTAAGTAACTATTCTTAGTGCATTACTAATAGAGAACGCTTTTTCAATAATTAATCTTACGTATTTTTATTATTTTATAATTATTGGCATTATTATTATTATTATTATTATTATTATTATTATTTGATAGTGTTAAAAAATAAGCATACCATGGATTTAAAAATTCGTTTCAATTCCCATAATTATCTATAGACTAGTTATAATAAAACATATAATTAAATCTTAACGTACTAGATTCAACTAAATTTGTAGCTTATTACATTTCCAAGTTTTTAGAACCGTAATGCGCCATAAAATAAATGAGTTAAGCTCACATCAAATCAAACGCTCAAACCTGAGCAAATGTTGTAATATTATCTCCGAGCGAAGCGCATTAATAGCCCAATACATTTTGTATCCTTTCACTCGGAAGAAAAAAAAGGACACGTGCGCACGTTTATCATTTTCAATATATAAAATAGCCACCGGCTCGGCCAGACGTCAACGTGATTATTATTTTTGCTCGCGCCAAATATCCAGGCCAACCGTGATTGGCCGATATGAAATCCGTCGTCCGTCTCTGCCGAGAGTAAGTCTATTCAGCAGCAACACCTCTCCTCCAGGAGTTAAAGAGAGAGAAACAGACGAGGAAATTTTATTGTCTATCGCCCTGGCGTTCACCTTTTTTCTTTTCTCTGTATTTTTTTTTTTTTTTCTTTTTTTTTTCTTTTTATGATCCGAGTGGAGACCAGTTGCTGATGTGTTGGTATTATATACGCATAAATCGAATCGGTTGAAGTGAGTAAGTAAGTTCAATCTCATGCCCTATTGTGAAAAAAATTTAATGAATTTTATTCTGTCTGATGGAGTACAAAGGCCTGTCTGTGAAACGATAATTACGGGTCTATAATGTACTTTCAAATAACAGTATATTACGTTATCCGTGACACAGTGGATAAGAAAAGCGAACAAATTTATTATGGAACAACAATAATCCATTGCGGGTTAAAGAAAGAAAGAGCAAGAATTCGTCACCACTGTTACGTATCTCATTTTTAGATCAAGTTTTTAGTCCTTAAAATTTGTAACGTTTATTTAATCAAGTTTAGGTTGTTTGGCGAAATATTACTAAAGTAAATAATCTAATGCCTATCGTTTCGCAATGATCCGATTATTGAAAGTTCTGACTCATTTTTAATATTTAAAGTGATACAAAATATATTCATCAACTATCAATTATTTGATAAATATACATCAAAATTCTATATTTGATTCATAAATTAATAGTCTTTTTTACACAATGAATTATTATTAAATAGAGATTAAATTTATTCTAAGATATATGTTAAAAGTAAATAGTAGCGCTTGTATATTATTGTTTTATAATCTACATTATCAATTTTTAGTTTACCTTATGTACAAAATACTTTTTGGTGTATAAAGATCTTGGTGATGTTACTAAATTTTTTTAAACTTATAATTATAATCTATAAAAAAAATATATTTAGTAGATTATGAAATAATAAACTGTTTGAAAAATCAATTCTTTCTCATTGTTTTATTTTATGTATTTTAATTTACTGACAAATAGTAATTTTTTTATTCATACTTAATGATAAATAGTTTACTCTATAAACTGTTATATTAAGTATCTTATACTATGTAAAAACATTTAAGTAATAAAATGTCAAAATATGTTAATCAATATTTTTACCAACTGTAATAATTTTAATCGATTTAATAATTTGTACTAAAATATTTATGCTAATTTTATTTTTTAAATAATTTAATCTTTAAAAAATAATTTATAAGTATTAAAATAATATTACTAATAAGAATAAGAAAAGCAATTCTATTCAAAATCTATTTTTGAATTATTTGTACATTTACATCGATATTTATATATTTAATTAATTAGATATAATCACGCATCTTTCTTATTCTTTCAGGGTCTTTAGTTTTATGTAGTATAGTAATTAAACTAGCCAGATATTATAGATGGTTTATCAACGAAATTTATATAATAATTACCTTTATTGATATGGTGGTTACTGTTTCCTTCATAAATTGCAAGCAAAAAAAAAAGAGAAATGAATTTCTATTATTAAAAGTGTGCAAAATTAAACTTATTTCAACCCGTATATCAACTCGTAACTTTACTTTTTCAAAAAAAAATTTAATTTAAAAATACTGGTTTTTTAAATAAAACATGTTGTTTCATATTTTAATTTAAGAAATTTTCTTTTAGATACATTGTTTACTTTTGATATCGCACATCCGCAATTTTTAAATGAGGTTCTAGTGTTGAAATTCTCAACGCCAGTGCACACAAACCCTTTGGCAAACACAGACGCGACAACCGTCCTCGGCCATTTACTAAATAAAAAACAACAAAGTGTGGGTTTAGTTCAGATAACCATCACATACTGCGGCACTTTTGGTGCATTTCGTCTCATTCTCTCTTTTCAACCAACTCCTACACATTGTTTTTATTTCCATTGTGGAACGCTGAAGATGAATTTTGCTACGCAAGGTTGACAAAATTTTTTATTTGTTTACCTCGAACCATGATATTTTGACAGTATTTGATAAAGGATAAAAATAAATATATATTTTATAAATTAATAAAATTATGGATTTTTTTCATGGTACAATTTTCAATGATTGTTTTGAATTCAATTGTAAAGTTCAGCTTAATTGCAGTATTGTAAAAAAAAAATCCCTATGTAAATTAACGAGTTTTAAAAAATCTATTTATTATAAGTATATTCTACTCAAATACAATATGTATATTTATTATTAAATTTTAAAAAATTTTATAAATTGAATCGATCGTAAAAACATTTTTTATATTTATATTATATCGTTTGAAGGCTCTTATCAAATAAAAGTTTAAGAAATGAGTAAAATGAAAAACAAGATTTAAAGAATGGTCATTTCGATTATGGTATCACGGCTGATTTAAGCTACATAGTAATGGGTAACGTTTTGTTTTTTAATAAATTTGTATAATTTTATTTATAGATTTATTATTAAAGTATAATATATACGAATAATCTTCTTTTTTTAAAAAATATAAATTTATATTTTTTTCCTTTAAATATACTTTTAGATAAAATAAAGTTATACATGTAATTTATTTATAATTAATTATAATTGATTTATTGATCCAAAACCAAATAATTTTATTTTTCAATATCATATTTTATTTTAGTTATGCTAATCAATTTTTAATCCTCTAGAATAAATGTTTAGTTTTCAATATTAAGTACTATTAGAATTATAAACTAATAATATTTAATAGTTTTTCCTTTTTAATGAATGGATACATACAATATGTAATTTACATTATCATGATAATTAACAAGAAATTCCACCTAACCAATATCTTTATTCCTCTGAAGTTTTGTTTTTCTTTTGCTTCAAAGTTTTTATTTACATAATTAAATCCACTTCTGCCACTATGCTTCACACATATTTAGATTATTGTTATTAGTTTAAAATTTATTAATAATTTAGTAAAATCACTATAGTATAGTAATCGATTTTCTAAAAAAAAATTATACAATTTACATAATTTAATAACTTTTTGAAGATAATATGCAAATATAATAATATATTATCTCAATTAATTTAATTTTCCTAAAAATAAATTAAAATTTATGATTTACAGATGATTTGAAATTTTTTATTCTGAAAACAATATTCGTCATTTAGAATATAATCTCTGTAATATTTCTCATGTACTTACAGTTTTTAATTCGAGGTGATTTAAATTAAAAAAAAAATTAACAATTTGAGTATAATTTAAAAATTTCATGTCGATTTAGTTCAATCATATAATTTAGACTAAAGCTTTCGGATGCGGAAAGCTCTTTTAATTTTTTATTTTCTCCAGGTCAAACAAAATCCTTAAGAAATCCAATACTACGATGTTTTTCGTTTTTTATAATTAGCAAAATTTTCACTACTTTCAGTGCTTTTAAACTAACTCAGTGAGTCTCTTATTTTATAACTTATTTGTAAATATTAGCCTGTACTAAAAGTTTTCATCCATAAGATTATTTATAAGTCTGATTTTCTGCAGCATGAGATTTTTATATCTTTAGAAACTTTTTAATTAGATTGTTCAATTTGTATTTTTTTAGTATCGATTTGTTTGTTATGCATTAAAAATAATATTCTTTTATAACGTTTATATATAATTATAAAAAACTATTGCAAATTTATTGTTAAAATATTAACTCATTCATAATTAAATTAAATTAAATACATTACTAAAAAACAATGACATTCAATTATTTATTCAACTAGTTAATATTTTTGCAGTCAAGTTTACGATATCGTCCTTCTATCAATTTCGAGAATTTCGTTCGAGGCGAATATTAATTGTAGATTAAAATGCGACGAACCTTAAGGCTAGTATGGAATGGTTTCAATAACCATTTGCAGATGTACGTGATCTTGCATATTTACATTTGTGTCATTGAACGAATATTCAGAAGCTATAGAGGCACCCCTTACCTTTATGACTGGGAATTGCACAGGTGCATCGGCCGACACTAAAATTACCTGCGGCCAGGCCAGGGGATAATACCAGGTGAGTTGGTGCTCACGAGAAATTCTCCATCCATTTTTAAGTACATTCGCGACTATATTATCAGCGTCGGTATTATCGTTCGCTAGAGTCATTCGAGCAAAGTTCAACTAATTTTACATCTGTTACGATTTTGAATTCGACTCAGACGTCATTTAATGAAAATATGTACAATTAATTTAATACTTTTTTAATTAATCATTTTAATTAGTTGAATTAATTTTAATTACTCATTTTAAGATAATATTTATAGTTTATAATTAGAGCAATATTAGCATTATGTGAAAATTTACAAGTTCTATTAAAATTAACGACACAGATTTTATTAAATGATTATATTAAAAAATTACAGAAAAATAATTATGAAATTTATAATTTGTTGCCTCTTCACGAAAAATTTAATTACTATAATTACATGATTAATTCAATAGTCCATACATTAATATATTAGTCCTTCTATCCAAATAGTTATATACTGTATAGGAATATTAAAATTATAATTTTTGTAAATTATATGCGTAATATTGTGAATTCTTATAATTTGTTATCAAGTTCAATATAAATAAATTCAGAATAAAAACAATAATCAATTTTAATAATTTTAATAAGCATAGAAAATTAATTCTGTAGAAACATTATCTGTTTTTAAATCAGAATTTCTTCTTTTTTTTTTAATAATTATTCCTATAAAGCCTTAAGAATTTTAAACTACATTTTTTTAAGATCATTAAACTGATTTCTGAAGGTAATTTTTTAAATTTATTTATTTATGTTATAATCATAGATTTTTTCAATTAAAATTAATAAAAATAATTAATGTTATTTCTACTAAAATGATTACTTTTTCAGCAAAATTGTACTCGAACATTATTCTGTCATAAATTGTTATATGAGAATAATAATGATTTAATTTAATGTTAATAATGATTTTAAGATCTTATAAAAATTAAAGAACTTGTTTACAAATTAGTAAGATTTTATCGATTAATCAAGATAAAAATTCCACAATCAAAAATGTTCACGTGTAAATGTCAATTTCTAATTTAAAGCAGTCGAGCAGAAATAATATGATTTCAAAATAATATCACAGCTCACATACAAAATCACCGAGGCAATGTGTAGATATGACATGGCATATTATGTCCTATGATGTTTATTGATTATACTACATACATGTATTGTAGTAAATTCGATTTAGACTGATGATTTTTATATATTAAAGAATGTACTCGAGTTATAATAAAAAATTGAGTAATAGAATATATATGTAATACTTATATTTTATGATTCAAATTCAATATTGAATTAAAAAATTAAAAAAATATATTAAAGTTGTGTTATATATGAATGGAAATGATTAATTCTTGATTTTTATTTTTCATAAATTGATACTTATAATCTTATATTGAAAAACAAACATATTAATAATCTCTTCCACAAAATATTTGTTTAATATAAAATATTTACACTTGCACTTTTTTTAATCCTTTATATCGATTTGAGCTAAACATTTATTTTTGTATGAAAAAACTAAAATTTATATAATCAGAAATAAAAGGGACATATTCATAAAAAAATTTTACTTTACAGTTCCAACATTGAATCATAAAACATCGATTCCGCCCACATAAATAAAATCTTACTTTGAAAACACGGGAGTTTCCATGCAAGAGTAGTTTCAATCCTATCGCCGAGGGTCGAATAGCAGATTTTTTCAAATTTCCACACCAACATAAGCATAAAATAACTCTTTTTCTTTTAAATTTTTGTTTGTTTTTCTCTGTCGTTCTTTTTTTTATTTCTTTTTTTTCTTCTTCGTATTAAAAAATAAAAATATCAAGTATTTATAATCTTTACAATTATGATAGGTGATGTGATAATGCATTATCGTTCATAAATGTATTAATAAAATATTTTACAAGATAAAATTACAAATATTTCTTAGTAATAATATTTAAAATAATATAATTGATATTTTATAAATTATTTAAGTAGTATCCTACAATATTATCAATACTAATTTCCATAATAAAATTTGTTGTATAAAAAGTATTTCAAAATTTTTTTGATTTTTTATATCATAAAAAATTGTAACTTCATTTTACATTGTATTTTAAATAATATTTATTCAATTACATTCTTAATTGCAGTATACATAATTTAACTTGTAAAAAATATTTACTATAATATTAAAATAATTGAAATCATTTATAAACTGATGTCAATTTATCATTCATTTATTTCATTCATTCAATATTCACATAAAAGTTTTTTTATGAAAAACTCATATACATAAATGTAATATTTTTGATTTTACAAAAGCTACGCCTTACAATATTTTTTGAATTCAAATCTGAATATTTCAACATTAAAGCTAAGAGATTAACTGAAATAATTAATTATAATGTAATAATTCAAATTAATATAATATGTAATAGACTGGTTCCGAAGATTTATTAATACTAGTTAAATTCCTTGGTTTGCTAATGCGAGCTCAAACAGGTGTACAAATTATAATTTGACTTTACTACATATGTTGCTCTTACAATACATTAAATATATGAACATTGAAATTAATTTTATTTAAGATTTATTGCGTGAGTATAAAATTTCACAATATTCAATAAATATCAAATTTAAATGTAAGATTTTTTTTGATAATCATATTTATAATTAAATAATTTGTATAGAAATATATCTTACCAACAATGAATTATAATTTTAGTATCAAATTGTTATTAAATAAAATTATTGTTAATATACACGGTAATAATAATATAAACACTTGTTCCAAATATATTGGACTATAAAATAATTCCTTATGGTTTGTTAGTGGGATGATCGCACCTGATCGACCAGGTTATTTGACTACTCAGACAATTCTTTCTCTAGATTTTCTCTCCCTCTCTCTTTTATAAACAAATCTACATCTATCTCGCATCTAGAACCAAATTCAGAACTCCTCTAATTTTCATTTGTACAACTACGTAGCTTATGAATACTGTGACAGTTGGCAGGATGGTTTTACTGTACATGGAATCCGTGAAGGTATTTGATGATTTCATGGTGTAACTTGATATTTAGATCAAATAAACGCAGGCATGAATCGCGAATGATTGAATTTTAAAATGGAGAAAATTAACAATAGAAATCAAATGAGTAAAATGTAAAAAATCATCCCTGATGATAGTTGAAAAGGAAAAGTTTCTACAGGTTAACAAAATATGATAGAGTATCTGCCACTGTTTTACCCACACTGTTCTACATCGAATAAAATTTAAATGCTTAACTATAAACGTATGCGAAATTTATATGTAATACCGTGGATAAAGTGATCTGCATATCGGAAATATCTACTATCATCTACAACAATTTATGCATAGGCAAAATATACAACCATCTTCAATAATCTGTATGTGGATGATTTTACTAGATTATTATTTTTCATAGAATGTTATAAACCTTTGATACTTGGATCACATTGTTTACGTGAAGTGTAATTCTTCCGGTTTTCACAGGTAAATATAATCTCCTCTTTTCACAATAATTACTTTTTATGTCTTGCAACTTCTCAGCAACATTTTTTTACATTATCACGCTCTAATACTTATTGGTCTTGTATCATGTTTTTCATTAATTTACACATTAGGGAATTCACCAGGGTTCTCGACCTGGATGTAGTCATCAATATTCTTCTCGAATAGGTAAAACGCATAAATATCCTCAAGAGAATACTTGCGGTTTCTAGTACATTGCCCATTCCCAGTTGGATCTGCTAAAATTGCCTTTTAACCTCCTATTTACTTGTTATGAATAATTTTACAATTTTCGCGGATGAAGATAAGAAAAACAATACTACAAACATTAGGAAATGATACTCATTTCTTTATTCGCATCATTTCCTGTTATTCTTTTATGGGTTCATCCCTTTTATCTTAAAAAATATCTAATCTTCTTACATGGATATATTCTTTACATTTCCTAATGGGCTCAGTCAAATTACTAATGCCAAAAACAAAAATTTTCAAAAAGAACGATATATAAAACGAGATTCTGTATAATACTTCGCTTACAGATTTTATAACAGCATTACTTCTATTTGATTATACAATAGTTTTAATTTTAGAAGGAAGCTTCTTAATAGATTTATGTAATTATTATATCTATTTAAAATAATTTGTTTCTTTGTAAAGTAGATAGAAATAAACTTCTTGTAGTTATAAATACATTAGTTTTTTAAACTTTCTGAACAAGATAAAATAAATGTACTAATATTTTTAAATGTATGTTCATTCTATGAAAACCAAATACTCACATCATCAAAATATAGTCTACATTATCAATTTCATCGTATTAAATCTTAAAATAAATTATAAATTCTTGATTTGAGATAATTGATTGTAAATCTTGATTGATTATTTTACTAAAATTTTCCCTTTTATCAAAACTTAGATTAAATTTATAAATATGTTTTTATATTTAAACTCTTAACCTTTCTTATTTTTATACATCACAACAAATATTTTTATCTTACATTACATTAATTTGTTGATTTTTTTTTCATATTATAGTATGAATTGAATTCTTCTTTGCATTGCCAACATCTGGAGCTGTTTGTGTAGATAAAAAAGCCTCACTTCTTTTACTCGATGCTTTCATCGAGTAAATTTCAATTATTCATACGATATCAAGAGCTTAATAAGACATTAATTTGCTTATTGCTTTTGATATTAATTGAAACTTGATAAGAAAGTTAATAATTTCAACCCTACTTTCTTTTTGAAAATAAACCAGTTACATTTATCCAATTTTATGAATTGGTTCGGTGATTGTAATATTCATTGAAGAAAAACGTGTAAATATACTGATTTAAAATTTGATTGATATCTTAGAAAAAACTATCACAAAACAACTATTGATATATAAAAACTTTTCTAATCTAGAAAAATATTTCTGTCTATACAAAATTGTATTTTCAAAATTATAAAGTTACAGCTGCTATAATTACACTATCTTATTTTAAATTTTGACTAAATCTCAAATTATTAAAAAATTACTACGGAATTATTAAAAAATTCTTTACCTCTTTATTGTAACATTGATTCTATTTTAATTCTCAAATTGTCAAATAAATAAATAAATGTCTCTTTCTCATTAGCGATCAATGTTATTCTACATTACAATGGGCTAATCCTAGTGTATCAGTTAATTTAGCAATCTAATCTGTTTAAATCCACTCGTTAATAGTATCCTTTTCTGCTTTCTTATTTTTTCTTTTATCTTACTTATATATTACAACAAAATTGGAGATTATTATCATTGTAATACTGTTTATTTAAATACTACAACCGCGTAATACGCGGATACTAATCATACCGATAAATGCCACTATGACTCAATACATCGATACTAATTATGCCGTTATTACTTGATCTCTATACCATTTAATGCACGCATACATATGAATATATTACAATAATCAAATATCGCAGATCTTTCATTATCTAATGAGCAAAGGGAATGAATCGTCGATACTGAGCAAATAATTCCCACATCTTCATTCGTCATGCCAACGTCTAACATGTGTTTACATAATAATAAGCTAAAAAGTGTTTTTTACATATATTGTACCTTTTATACTTTTTTGTATTTTATAAATTTTTGGAAAATAATATTTTTTATTATATTTTATTAATATATATTGCAAAAAAATAAGTTACAAATGTCGAAAAAAAAAATAAATATGAAGCGAATTTTTAATAAATATATATAAATTAGTAATGTTGTTAAAATTATGATAGTTAATTATGTTGATAAAAGATAAAAATGAGCAAAAAACAAGAAATACTAAAGGATACACAAAATTGACTGATGAAATTGACTTTGAAACTTTCCACTTTCTATTTACAAGAATGGTGAAGTATTTTGTGTATTACAACAAGAAATCAGTTATCTTTTATCTAAAAGTATGATAAATGGTAAGACATATATTTTAATTAAGTATGTACATCTATAAATATGTCGGATACTCACACCATACATGCATACATAAGTAAATTATAAGTGAAACAGTTATATACATTTATATTAAATCATCAAGTCATTATACTTTAAATTTATTAGTTAATTAGCTTACTATCGATTTATCTATTATTTTACGTAGATAAAGGAAAATATTAAACATGAGCTAATTTTACAACACAAAAAATATACTATCATACTAAAGTAAATTTTATAAATTTGGTAATATTGAGTAAAATATTCAATGTATAATAACATGAATATTTATCAATTATATTTCTTCATACTGTATCAATTACTTTTTTAATGAAATAACAAAAAAGAATATTCGATTAAATTTAAAAAATACATTGAATTTGTGCACGTTAAAAATATAAAAAGATTAAAATAAATAATTGTCTATATAACATAATTCGTTTAATAAGTCGCAATTAATTTAATTAGTTTTAGTTTTAAATAACGAAATATTTAATTTCATTTTTTTTTGTGTGGAACATAATGTATATATTTTAATTGAATGTGTAGTGTATATATAGAAAAATATATAAATAATTTATAATTTAATGAGTATTTACAAACATATATAAAGTTTTAATTATTATAAAACTAAATATGACTATTACTAAATTTTATTTTTATATTTAGCCTTTAAAATAGACAAGATAATATTTATGAATTCTTTCAAAATATAAATGACTGTATATCAATATGATATACCAAATAATTGAATAAAGACCAACATCCATACACAAAAAATACCGAGGTCTAATAAATGATTATTATTCTGTATAAGTAAATTATTTTTCATTATTAAACGTTATTATTAACATTGTTGTCTATTTACAGATACGGAAGTTCCCCTTAAATATCGCAATAAAGAAAATTCGTTAGTAGGAAATGCTCATATCGAATGCATCTGTACACGTCACCTTGTATCCCACTCCCATAAATGCGGAAGATCGACCCGAATACCCAAGTAGAATAGAGCTTACTCACTCGCACTCGCATGTATCTGAGTAAATAATACAAGTCTGTTGACTCGACGCCATGAGAGAGAGAAAGAGTGAGGGTGGGGGGAGGGAGGGAGGGAGGGAGGGGGAGGGAATGCGAAGGGTAAACGTCTATGGCTGAGTATCGTTAGCTGCAGCCGTCATACGTCCTTCGACTAACGCCCCGTATTATACGTGCACGTATATTACTGTATAGCATAAATGTTTAAGTTCACGGATGCGAACTCATTGCACGTCAGTAGCATCGTCGTGAAACTACCTCGACCGCAAACTGATGCACAGACCGATGGAGATGCCGGTGGATACCTCGAGACTTCCAGTATCCATGTGTGCGTGCATGACACAATTAAGGAAATTAACTATTTTGGCACATCGCAAATAATGTTGGCTTCCATTGGGGAGAAACTCCTAGAGCAGTCATCTGCAAGGACGATGAGACGTAGATAAAACTTTTACTATGCGAAATCTGTGTGGGAGGTGAATGTTGCAATTGTTATGAATCAATCAACGAAAGTCAACATTCGTTAATACTACTAGTTTTATCATGGTGATTATTTTTATGTTGACAAACTATTCGATTATAATGAAATATTACGACTTTTAAAAAATGGAAGAGATATTGTATCGTTTAAAATAATGATTCCTCGTGGAATTAAATTATTTATTTGCAATTTACTTATTTAATTGTTTCTTCTGATTTCAAACATTATCAACATTATCTTTCGCTACTTGAGACCCCCCACTAATAATGCAAGAGTTGCCTGATAATTCTTTCAAGTAATTATATATATATACCTTTTTGTTAATTATTTAATGATTAAATAATAATATCAGTATATATAAATATATATATATATATATATTATATTATCTTTATTATCTGTTATATAATATGTGTGTGTGTGGGGGGGGGTGTAATTTATAGGTAACTTATATATAATATATATGACAATTGCATCATTATAATCTGTATAGATGAACAATTTTAAGAATTAGAAATTAATATTTTTACAAAAACTATAGTACTAAATTAGTTCAAAGTCAAATATATTTTAAATAAAAAATAAATTAATCACTGAATGGAGAAGTATAAAACTTTTGAATAATTTATTTTTACATCAAATGAGTAAAAATAAAACTTCTATGAATACACAATTTTATTACATTCATATGTTATGAAAAGCAAAAAAAAATTTCATTTCATTTCCATTGTATAAATATTCTCATTATTTATGAAAATTTCTTTCCAGTTCTTTACAAAGTTTATATATTTATTGCTGAAACAAAGGATAAATATAAACTATTGTATATAAAATTATATTACATAATGATTGTGGTTATACAATTCTTTATGTTTCTATAAAATTATTTTTTATTGTAAATATTTTTAATATTAATTTGTAATTCATTAATGTCCACTGCTCATTGTTAATATTATATATTCCTCAATTTACCCAATAAATTTTATTCTGCAAAATCCATTATAATTTTGAAAACATTATAAAAATCTATCTCATTATTTAACAAAAATAAAGAGAAGTGAGCGTAAAGAAATAAAATTTAGATAATAAAAAATAATTTGTCTGGTGTATACCTTTTACAATAGGAGTACTGGTAGTGAAAACGAGTGCAAGCGGGAGGAGGAAGTTCATTTTAATCGTCAGCAGACTTCCTCTCATTGTAATCCTCATGGCAAGAGGAGGAACCTTCATCAACTTTTTAAATGCACCGTAAGACACATTTGTCAAACTTTTTCTAAACCTTTTTATTCTCCTTTTTCATTCTCTTTGCAATTTAAAGAATAAATAAAAATTTTTATTATAGATGGCATAAAAATCAACATGCGAATTCAACACTTTCGATATTAGATATAAACTATAAAATTAATGATATAGTACATTATATATTCTTAAATAATTTATAAAAATTACATTACTTGTAACTATCATATTTTTGTATGGTCAAAATTTTCGAAGACAACAAAAATAAAAGAAAGTTCGTTAGGATTATCTTAAGTAGTATTACATTTAGGCTAACAGTTAAACTAACTCGTAAATTAATGTTATTATTTTACAAAAATCTTCATGAATGTATAATCACACCTAGTCTCTTCTTTTTTATATAATAAAAAATACTTGAATTTCTGAAGTTATGCAGTACCTGTATTTGTTTGCAGATTTTTTCTCACTTTATTTTATTTTTTTTTTTTTAATCAATACATTTATAATCATTAATTTATATAGTCACACTAAAATTAATTATACCTTCTAATATTGCTATTAATATTTCTAGAATTATTGTTTATTATTATTAAACACTCCAAAGAAGTCCATCATCAGCGAGAGACATAAAAGCAATAGAAAGCAACTATACCATCTCAATCCTCGTTTGATCACCAGGTGTTTAATTCATCTACCTCCATTCTCGTCGAGTTTGTTTTGCTCGACACCTTCGCAAAATTGAAGAATTCGCAGGGTCGTTACACTGATAGACAGGGTGACGACCCGTCTAAAACAGATTCTAGGATACGTAAACAACCAATCTGAGCACACAAAGTTCCGGAGGACAACGTTGACGTAGACGAGGCGACGATCAATCACTGCATGGAATCAGTCACTTTCACGTGTAGTAATTTCGTACGAGACACCTGATCACCTCTGTGCTAGTTATATTTATTGGAGTGCCCTCCATCTCTTTCGAAAAAAACGGATGCAGGTGTAAATCACACTAACAAGAGCATTAAGGTGAACCAAAGCGAGTTTCCGGTGTGCATAATTAATAAGAATCATATAAGTAGAAAGACATTTTCATTTTTATTGGCATATATTGTAAGACAACTCAATTGTTTGCTTAATGTATATTTAAAACTCACTTCTTTGAAAGTGTTGGCACATTTTTTCCATTAGTTTATGAAACAAAGCATTGTGAATAGAGAATCATACAATTTTGCTTAAAACTCTGCAATTCCAAATGTGAGCATCTCCGAACCTGTTGAGCACGTGTACATTTATTTGTTCTTTACACTGAGTATGGATGCGGTGATTATCACAAGTTTAATATGAAACACCTTACACTTTAATCTAATCACGTGAATGATAATCTTGATAAAACTTCAATAAAAAGCAGGGAATAAAACGGATGGGCCAAAGAGCACCGGGAAGCTCTCGCTCTTGTGGCTTCCGACTCGGTAGTGAGTAAATGTGTGCGTGCGATCCAGAGCAGAGCGAGAGAGGAGCACAAAGAGAGAAATGAAAAGAGATAGAAGCCAAGAGAAAGAGAGACTAGGTGTACCAATAGGAGAAGGGGGTCACAAGCAGGAGTGAGAGTGCGCAGCGCACAAAAAAGAGCTTGCACAGAGGAGAGGAACAGCATCCCGGTAGAAGAGGTGGAACTTGCTCCAGAGGATGACAACAGCCAGTCTACTCTGTGGCAAATAGAAAATCCACCGGTAAAGCTGGATTTACGAGGAAATTGTAGATTGCCAAAATGTAAGATAGCGGATGATCAACGAGATTAACCATTATGATAAAAGCGATGTATAAGTGAGATAAAACCGAACAAAAGAACAAAAAAAATGTAATTCGAGAATAGGTGCACTCTAAAATTACCTATAGAAAAGAAAGGGGTGGGTTTAGAATAATAATACGCTCTGTACTGTTTAAAATATTAAAGTATTAATTAATTGAAATAAACTTGTTTATATCGCGGTGTTGCGAAGGAAGGGAGCGATAAATAAAACAGGCTTAAAAATATTAAGAGCATCTTAAAGAATTTTTATTGCATATCTTATTATTTCATTTGTATTCATGGGTATAATTTACTATCTCATTGAAGCATTTTATTATCTTACTAAAAAATTTAATACCTCTTAATAAATAGAACAATGACACACATGATAAATAATAACTAGTAATTTTAACAAATTTAAATATACTATATTTTAAAAAATTATAAAAAAACACGATAATGCATTTGCATTATGAGATTTGGCATAGAATTTATAATAAAGCAATTTGCATAAAATGTGTTTGTAATATAATATTTAATTTTAAAATTTATTTTTTGTCAAATCAATTTTTAACGTGAATTTTAAATTTATTGACTAATTAATGCTATAACAACAAATCTATACTTTTGTTTAAATTTTAAATCAAATATAGAATTCCCAAATAAACAATGTTAAAAGAGCTAGATAGTATTGAAATATATTTTATTTACTTTACTTATGAATAATTAGAAAATTTTTTTCAGTATACATTAAAACAAAGAATTTATTATAAAGCAAGTAAAAATTAAAAACAGTTTAATTTTTGTTAAAAGTTCAAAAGTATCATTTAATTATTGTCTCCTCAAATTCCAACAAACACGTTATACAGAATATTACTAAAAATAAATAATCCACCTACACTCCCGCAGAGTTCAACGGAGAATCACGAAACGTCCCGAGAAGTGACGATCCAGGAGTTCGTAGGCATTGCAGCCAAGCACAAGTAGTGTCAGCAGCATCAGTGGAATCCCATGGACCACAGAAGAAAGATGCTGCTGCTTTTCATCATTCAGTTTCCGATCATCATCGATATGAATCAGTCTATTAAATAACTAATTCTTTAAACAGTATTGTACAAAGCTATTACTCAAGCGATACATTTTATTTTATTTTTAAATTAATTAAAATTTATATTTCAAAGAATTAAATTCATGATAATTATTAAAAAACTTTAATTTCAGTTAAAAATATTAGTTCAAAAATATTATTCTGCTTTTAATAGACTCTACCTTACAAAAAATATTAAAAAAGTAATATAATAAAAATATAATTTTTTACACAGGAATTGTCAATTGTTTTAAATTGTCTATTTTATAAAGAATGTAGTTAATTAATATTAAAATTGCAGATTCTGTTGCGAAGTACATTTATAATTCAATATTAAATAAAATAATACTATAATGTCAAATTATTATTTTTTATTATAATTATATATACATAAGTTATACAAATAATATTATTAAATGCAAAGTTTTCTATAATTATAAGTTTGTGCACTTTAATTTAATGGATATCAATAAAATAAAAATGCTTATTAATATAAAAAATTAAGCATTTTGATACTGCACTAACAAGAAATATTTGAACATTTTTTTTAAAATATATTTTAGATATAAAAATATTATTTTAAAATAATTATGTAGTTTTTTTAATATAAGAAGACGACAGAATAATAACAGTATTTTTAACTGTTTTTAAATTTTTTAATTTTTTTAAATAATAATATTATTGATTGATGTCGTCGCTTCATCAGAATTTATATCGGTCGTTGTGTCATTGTTAGGATCTATAGTAGTTCCTTCTCCGGATGGTTCCAAAGTTATTTCTTCTTCAGTAGATCCTTCTGAATTTTGCTCAGTAGTAGTATTTGTGGTCGTATCTTCTTGTTCATTTTCTTCTTCTTCTTCTTCAGCAACTGTTGAGTTTTCTACAGTATTGCTTGTTGTAGTTGGAATTGAAGTTGTTGTATTTATTAAATGAGTACAACTGTTTGTTTCCTTATCACATACTAATGATCTACAACAATGTCTTGATTTGATGCACTGTAAAATAAAAAAATTAATATAATTTTTTATCATTATTTTCGAAACTATTTTTATTTTTATGCATTTTCTTTAAAAGTATTATTTTACTTTTTAATTTTATACTTATTAAAACATTTTTATATTATATATTATATTTAATTCTATTGTTTGTAATCATAAGATTTGAAAATATTTATCCGTAAGCAATTATTGGTAATATAAATATAAATTAATAGATAGTAGACTGACCTCTTATGAAATTTTAATATTTAAATAATTTTGAAATATTATTCATTAAAAAATATATAAACTAAAATAATAAGTAATTAATAAAAATATAAAAAGATTTAATAAAAAAAATTCAATAAAAATTTTTCAAATAAATTATTATCAACGTTATATACACATTAATAATCAAAAAATTGAGTACGAAGATATAAAATAATATGAAGCTTGTGTGAAATTTTATAGAAATATTCTTATATCGTAATTATTTTAATAAGAATTTTAATAATAAATGCTGTAAAATTTAATAAGAAATATTGCTTATAATAAACAATATAGAAATTTAATACAATAAATTCAAAGTAAATATAATTTTTAATTTAACAAATATAAAATATACGATATCTTAAATTTATAATAAATCATTTTAATGTACAATTAATTATGGCTTTTCAATCAATTTTTTAATAATTTTCTATTTAAAAGAAATAAAAATGTGAAACTAAAACCAAACAGCGACATAAATTTATAATACTATCTTCTAACGAATACAAAGCAATAACGTAAAACTTAACGTAAATTGTCGAGTTTGTACTAGTTAACTACTTTCGATTGTACTCTTGACATTCATTTGAACTATACAACCCAAGTATTACTTTATATAAAATGTTAAAATAATCATTACGTGCTTTTTATATCTAAAAATTTATATAGGAACTTATTTGACAATTTAAGCAATATTTTTTCGAAAAACAAGATCAAAAAATAGTATTTGGTACATATTTGTGTAAATTTCGTACTAAAATACAAGTATTATGTAAATGTTATCAGAGATTTGTTTCCAAGGTACTTGACTTTTTAGAAATCTGATACTATCACTATTTCAAGAGCAATTACCAAATTTAACCAAAAATAATAAAATGATAATACACCTCCAAAAGATAAATGAAATGACCAATAATAATCTTTCAGAATTTAAAATAAAATAACATAAAAAAAAGTCGTAATAATTAATTGATAATATAATACTGGTGAGATAAAAATAATGAATTGGCTTTAAAACTTCTTAACTTTTCAAACCCAAAAACTTTATTTCTAATCATTAATGAAAATACTTGAATTAATAATGGGAATTCTTCACCACTGAACTATGAATATATAAAATAATAAATATTAGTGCAAATTTGAATAGACAATTTTTTTAACATAAATGGATTTTTAGACGAATAAATGTAACTTTATTAATAGTAGTATAATAAAAAGATATTGCTTCGAACTCGTATAAACTCAATAAATAATTTGCGATAATTGTACATAAACTGGTCGTGAACCGATAATATGCATGAAAGTATAGTTATAAAAGAATACAAATTTCAATTATAGTAAAATGCCTCTGTACCCTAGATTTATACTTACATACTCAAAATTTATGATTAAAATCAATAAATATTTACATATAATGAAATAGGAATGAATGCGTTACAAAGTTTTCAAAGTTCTGTGTGACTGAAATGCGATTGTTCATAAAACTTAAATTCAAGACTTTCAGTAGGTAATTATTTGTTGATTATACTAATAAATGAATATTATTTTATTTTTATAAAAAAAGCTTTAAGTTTATATTTATATATTTTATGATTAATATAATGCATCAAGATGAAATCGAGTTTAATGCTGTTTTAAGCATTTTTTAATTTTTATATAATCAAATCTTAATTGTGTTCTTCCATTTTATTCATAAATGTAATTAACTAAAATTTAAATTATTATAAAATTATAATTTATTAGTATATATAGTTTTTAAATGAAACTTTTAGAATTATTAAAAATATAAAAATTCTATATATACAGAGAATTAAATTTTAATTTACAAAACGCATAAAGTTCAATGTTCAAAAAATGAATACGTTTTTACTATATAATATATTATTATAGTAATATATACTTATGACTTTCAACAGAAAGACCTCATTCATATTACTGTTTGTCAAATCAAAGTTGAATAATGGGCCAGGAGCTAATACTAAGAGACAAATTTTGAGGAAGTTCTAGTAAATCGGATTTGTCGGTATTTATTCAGAAATCACATATATTTTACTCGTATATTAATTAGAACACGTGCATAAATTGCTTGATATAATAATAAAGAAAAAAATGAAATATTGTGTGAAATATCTAATCGTGAATTGAATAAAAATCACATATATAAATAAACTTCTTGGAATATAATACGAATGCAAATACAAAAAACTGTGATGAGAGATAAACTCGCAATTTATGGAGACTTTTTTAAAATTATTATTTTCATACGCGCATTGAGTTAAAAGTGTAAAAAAAAAAAAAGAAAATCTTGGTAGTACCAACGATGCAACGAACCAAGCAGTAATCGGTGAAGTATGTGTATTTCCCGTAAAAAAAGACTTTAACGCGAAGACAGACAACTTTTTTCGCATTAAAGTTTTCCCTTTTTCTAAAAAGCAAGCATATGGCCAATTTTCACGACGAAAAGAAGATTTTCCAACAAACATATGCTTTAACGACAATATTTAACCGAAAATTAGCAATTAAACAAAAATCCACATATTATTATTATTATTATTATTATTAATTTATTTTGAATTCTATATATCAATTAATTTTTCTATATATTTTATTTTTACTGTTTAATTATCAAAGATAAATGAAATATAAATTAGGTGTAAATTATATAAATTCGGTAATTGATTTTTAAATAAATTTTAAAATTTTATAGTAAAATCATTTTCTATTTATTTATATAATACTCTAACGTGTAACACTAAAAATAAATATAAAATAAAATTGATGGTGGAATTAATTTAGCGCTGCTCTGAAAACGGAAGTTTGCACAAATCGGTACGTTACCCTCTCTCGTGAAATGTTTGAGAAAAGGGGAGTATAAAAAAAAATTTGCTCTTTGAGGCCTCTTCGCTCTTCGTAAAAGTACGAAGGGTTTGGCACCAGAGCATAAACTACCCCAGGATATAGGGTGGATTTATCTCCTAGTGCAATATCTCCATCCCCATTCGGGGTGCATACGAGTGGGCGGTCGTGTAGTAAAACGTCGCACATTTAATAAGAAAATAAAAAATTTTAAATACAATCATCGACAAATTTTATAGCTGTCACTACAATATTTTTCAATTTTTCTTTTTTTTCAGCACTTATATAAATACTTTGAAATTGAATTTATATTCATGTTTTTGTAACTTTTTATCCAAAAAGATGTTATTTAAAATATGACCAAAGCACTTACAAATTGTCCTTCGAGTTTACAGTGATGATGACCAGATTCCGATTCGTTTGATTCTTCGGAACTATGAGATTCATTTGATTCTTCAGAACTTTCTCCGCTTGAATTTAAAGAACTCTCTTCACTTGATTCGTGTGAACCTTCTTCACTTGAATGAAAATGATGGGACTTTCTGCACCGACGAAGAATATCATGACAAACAAATGGCTTACAACAATCCGATGTACTATCACACTATCAAAATCAATACATATATATCAGAAAGTTGATAAAAAATTATTATTATAAAATAAAAATAACTAGTAAGATAATCAAATAAAAACACCACTTGAAACAGCAAAATGAGCAATTAAATAAATAGGAATAAATACCAGAAATAGCATTTATAATATAATATCGGTTATTCATAATATAGTAAAAAGATCTGACAATGAATCACAAATTGATAATTTAAAAAATTTATTAAAAATTTATTATACTATAATAAGACGAATTCTATACATAAAACTACTTTAATTTTGACAGATATAAACTTATGAAATAAACTATTTTTCATTGTAAAACAACTTGAATTTAGATAAATAAACAGATGTTACTTTATTTAAAATTCTTATATAATAATACACTAAAAGTAAGTTTAATAAGAGTGAAATAGTTCTCTAATTCATTTACTTTAATAATTCAAAATTATTATTGTTTTTATTTAATTTACTATAATATCCTTCAATGTATAAACTTTTTTTTTGTAATATCCATAAGTAAAAAAACATAAATTGTTAATGATAAAAATTAAATTTTCAATATTTTGTGATACTTACGAAATTACAACGACTCTTAAAAATTTTTTTAAAGTTTCATCAAATAATTTTAACAAACATGTACATTTTTGTACTCACTCGTTTATGGGCACGTAAACATGAATTATTATCAGCCGAAGAAATTGCAAAACCAATTATTGTAATGCAAAAGCACAACAAAATCTTTGTAATTGCCATTTTACGCTGAAAGATACAATAAATCATTAAATGATTTAAAACCAATACTTTTTAATACACTGTTATGTAGCGCAAACGAATTCTTGAAATTAATATCGCACTTTTATAAAATGGAAAAACTTCATTAAATTATGGTAATAGCACTTTTAAAAGCTATTCACATGATGAATATAATACAATAAAAATACTACATGAGATTAAGTTCTATACAAATTATTTTGATACAATTCTTTAATATGTACATACTTGTGAAATAGAAATACCAGAATGTCCTTTTATATTGCAGCTTTATAGATTTTCTTTGTGCAGATAATGTTAATTACTTGGCACTTATAGATACCTCTGGCATATCACATTTTGTAATCAGCCTTTTATGCATATTGCACTTGATCGCACGATCAATTGTTGACATAATCTAATGCGTAATAAATATTGATAATGAATGAGCTGGAAAAGATAGTACACGAGAATTCATTCAATTAATGAAAATTTATTGTTTGTAAATAATCTGCCAAATTGAGATTTCGGGTATAAATCAACGATTATTTAAAATTCTTGAGAATTAATATTTAATATCACTTCTAAAAAGGTAGTTAGGGAAGAATATCGCATTAAAATATAAGACATGTATATAATTTTCGAAAATAATAGATATTAAATCTATGTATATACATATGTAAAATACTTAAATAAATCATATTATATAAAGAAATATTAATAAACTGCTCCAAAATTATTCATACTTTATCTATAAATTATTCATACAATATTTGATAAAAATAATATATTTATAGATTGCTGTATTCAATAATAATAAAATTTTTTAATCAAATATTTATAATTTATTTGATATAATATACTTGATATATATAAATATCTTTATTGTATTCTAATTTTATGTTTTCTAGTATGTTTAAATCCAAAAATCCAATGATAAAAGTTTATTGTAAATTAATCCAGTTTTTAAGACACATTCTTATTGTATTGAATTCCAGAAAAATTGAATTTTCGAAGAAATTTGTAATTATATTTTCCAGTTTACAATATTGATAAGGAACTATATATATTTTTTATTTTAACATTGTAAATAAAATATCATTATATGATCGTATCATTAAGTACATTGTATATTCATTTTACCTTAATCTAATATTATACTTATATTTCTGTTTAATATTTTTAAAGTATTTGATGCCTTTCAAATACTTTATTCGTATTCATTTATATTTTTTATTAGTATATATGACTGAATTATAGATAATTTAAAAATTATTTTAATTTTTATTTGTAGTCATCATAGTTCCTTGTCTGCTCTCAATAATTTTGAATTTTAAACATGTTTTTTGTATATCTCATTCATATTAAATTGGGTATAAACGCAAAAATAAAAATATAGATTTTGATAAAAATTCATTTATCTAGTAATAATATAAAACTAAATTATAAACCAAGATTGATTATGTTTCTTCATCGTTCGTTATCTATCATCTTGTTAGAATGCATCATAGATTTCAATAGATTCTAATTAATTTTCCCCTGGGGTTTCTCTATTCTCTAACTCAATTTATATTAAAATATTAATTAAATCATCAACTTAGATTAATTCAAATAATTTCTTTCATAATTTGATCAAATTAATATGTAATAATAAAAATTTTTATGAGAAATTAATTGACTCAAAATTGTAAGATATTGAAATTATTATTAACATATAAATATTTTTATTATTTAAATATATTTAATAAAATTTACATTGATAGATTCACATAATTTATATATTATATTGTATATATTTATTTAATATTTTATACTATAAAATAAAATAATAATAAACAACTTTTAACTATTTTTTTATAATAAATTCTTATGACGTTTATAATATATCAGTTTTTTAAATATTTTTTATAATTATTAATTAGTACATTATTCAATATTATTAAAATAAATTCATTGAATTAATAATCATATTTTTTGAACTGAACTATTGATTTACACAGAATCAATTTTTTTTTTTTTCAATCTATATGAATTAGCTTTTTTTTGATTAATTTTATTAGTACTATTATTAATATTTTATATTAAATTACATAATAATTTATAATATATTTTAATTGTTATTTTTATTTTCATTGTAATTTGAAAATATTTTGAAAATCATTGAATAAAAAATGTTTTAATGTAATATACGTTTATTGATTATGTAAAACAAATTAATTTGACAAATAGCATATTATATTAATGATACTTATATCTATGAAACTGTTCTAAAATTTGGTTTAGTAGGATGAAATTAAAATTTTATATTATAGTAATATTGGTAAATGTTTTTCTGCTTAATCTCTGAAATCATGATTGATATATTAAAATAGATAATAATACGTTTTGCATATATAAATTTAACGTATACATTAATATATGTTTTTTATATAATAATATTAATTATTATTTCAATAAGTACATATAAACCATTATAATAAATAAATATAGAAATATCTTATTAGAACTTTCATACAATATTTATTATTTTGTATGTATTATATGATTTTGAATTTTATTTAAGGATTTTCTTTTTCAGAATTGAAATTTTTATGATAAATAATTATTTAAAAAATTAAAAAAAACATAAAAATTCTTTTACCTTTTAATATATAATAATATTATAATTTAAATAAAAAAAAATATCTAATTATAAAAATTAGAGAATTGATTGTATTTCTGGTAATGCTGTTTACCGAAAAAATTGAACATAACTGTCATGTTATCTCGTTATAAATCTTTTTTAACATAAAATTTTTATTTTTAGGTGCAAATGAAAAAGGGTACATCAACTGTTGTTTCTTTTCTTATCTGACTCCAGTTAAACTTAAAATTTTGAAAAAAGTAATAAAACATATCTCATGAATTGTGCAGTTTCATAAAATCGGAACCAAGATATACCGATTGCTGACGCACACAAATGACTCTCAAATTCTGCAAAATGTATATTTATTTTTTGTTTCTTTTTTGTAATATTGATATATACGGATAAGAAAAAGTAAAAACACATCAAGGTTAATTTACTTTCTTTCTTATTTTTTATCGTTTTTCAAAAATTATGTAAATAATATTATATCATAAATATAGCTCAGATTTGTATTTAATATATATAGATCTATATGTATGTAAAGTTTACACGTAAATACTGAATATATAAAATTCATTATTTATAATTTTCATATCATAAATCAGTTATCCCTTTGTAATTCTCAGTAATATAAATATTATATTATAAATTTTGAAAAGAATTTAATCACCCGTTATTTATGAGCTGTGTGTAGATTTTGAACAAATTTAATTTATAATTCTGTACCCTAGGTATTTTCCAATGAAAATATGCTGATTACGATAAAAATTAATTTAATCATACAAATAATTATTATAAAATATTTATAATACAAATAACTAGTTTCCAATATAATATATTTTTAAATATTTATTCCAATGTGTTCTTCATACTATTTACACAATAATTACATATCCAAATCTAATATAATTTTTCAAAAATTAATTTAGTATATTTCAAAGATTATATTATAAATTATTACAATTTAAAATATTTATATTTTACATATTTTTACAAATTCACTAACATAAATGTACTAAAATAAGAATCAACAACAAATAGAAACAAAAACAAGAAAATTTTATAAAATAATTTTAGTTATTTCAAATTTGTATCTTCAAATTCAGTAGAATAAAAGTAATTTTTATAATAAATACATTAATTAATTATTAACTCATTTATCTATTAATCGGAAAGTTTTTTTTAAATATTTCTTTTATGTCTATTACATCAAATAAATTATATTTTAAAAAGTTTAAAAAATTTAAATGAGTCAGGAGTTTAAAATATATATATATATATATTATTAGATGTATTCATTAAATACCTTTATTCAAGTTAAAATTATGATTTTATAAAATAATACTTTGTACAACTATAAAATATTTTATGTTTTAACAAATTAAAAACAATTATATATAGTTGATATAAAATTTTTTCAATACAGCAAAATTATTTTATGTGCATAATACAGAATTGTACAATCAATGATATCAAACGATTTATTTTATCAGTTGTAAAAATTTTTAAATTGATACTTTATAAATAAATAAATATGAACTGATAATGTATTATATATTATTTTTTATACAAATAAATCTTCAATCGATAAAAACATAATGAATAGTAAAATTATTGGTAAAACTTAAATTTGTATACAATTTTTTTTATAAAAATAAATGGAATATTATGATTAAATTCATATTCTATATTCATATTCCATTGGTAAAAAAAATTCATTATCATAAGATTATTTATACCATGAATTTAAAATAAAATGATTTAACTATTTCTGATTAATTAAAATAACTATTTATTTACAAATATTATTAATTAAAGAAAATATACAATTTTAACATTTTATTTATACTTAATGTATTTCTGCTTTTTTGTACTGTTTATTATCATTGCTATGAACTGATAAATTCAGTCAATTGCAGTAGTTGTATTCTCTTAGTAAATGACTTATCAATGGAATTATTTGTAAAGCAACGTCTTTACCACACCCATTTACTTGGAAAATATATAAAAAAAAATTTATATAAAAATCTCATTCATATACTTAACAGATTTTAATGTTCTTAGAGATACAGTTTTTATTTTTATTATTGCTGATTGATTAACAATTTAGCTTAGAATATATGATTTATTAAATTGAATATATTGTATTGTTATCAAAAATTGGTAAGTACATAAAAGTAAATTAAAAATGAAGATATTTCTAATATGAATAATATTAATGTACATTAAATTGAATGTATAATTATTCATATTAAAAATGCATTTGTAATAAACTATAAATATAGTTAACTAAGTATTTTATAAAGTTTATTATATTTTATATAATAAATTAATTTATCTTGTTAAATTCTTTAAGTGCCTTTTCCTGTCAGCAACATTATATAGAAATTAATACAAGAAAAGACGTTATGTTACGTATGTAATTTATTCTAAGAAATTAGTATAGAAATTTTTATTTTATCTTTAAAAATATAAATTGTTTACAGTTTGAATTAACAAGTAACTGATTAATACAATGAAATACATGTGTAATAAATATATTGTATTAATTAAACATTTATATTTAATAATATTACAACCATAACCAAAATGAAAAAAAAATATTAAGAAATATCATTTTATATATTCTTATAAAATTTATACTGTATTAATAATCAAATAATATTGCTAATACTTGTGATTTTAATTAGAAGAATTTATAATTTTGCAAAATTTTTAAAATAAAATAACTGACAAATAATTAAACTAATAATGCATTTTTATGTTATAAGAAATATTAATTACTTGATAATTTAATAAAATTTATATATATCAATCAACTAATAAACTAAAATTTTTTTTCATAACAACTTTTATAACGTCGTACAAATTCTTAAGTATAAAGAACTTCTTTTAATAAAATTAATATTTTTTCAAGTAATAGATTGGAGTAATGCATTAATGGATATAAAGTCTCTGAGTTTTTTAGTTTTTCAAATTATTCTGCCTTGCAGGCCTTTGATTCATCCAAAGAATTGCTCTGATTCACTCCATCGGTTGCTTTGATTACTTCTCTGTTCTATACTCCTTTCGTTATTTACTCATTGACTGTAATATATTGGAAAAATTCATTATAAAATGGGAAATAATAATACAACAGAATTGATTACATTATAAAACCAAATAACTCGAATGGTAGATAACTCGATAAACAATTTCTGTAACGAAAATATAAAGCTTTTGTGCTCAACAATATAAATATTAAATTTACAAAAGAAACTTATATTTAATTCTATTATTTTACCACAAATTTTATATACGTACCCGTTTCACACATATTCCATCTATTCTTCTCTAATTCTTGTTACTGATTTTCTCATCTGTTCTTATCTTTACTCTCACGTTCATCTTTGACCCAAGAAAGATAGTCTTGAGGTAAAAAAGTACTCGAAAACTTCCTATTTTAATTCATTGCATCTCTTGCAACTTATATTTTTACATTTTCAATTTTCGAGTTCCATTATTCAATTACTATAGTTGAAAATCAATTGACGTCAATGGACAAAATAATTAACGTACATCTATTAGTTATTCACATATTAAATTAATTTAATATTTTACATACTTTTTTATAAATGATACGTCTTGAAATAATAGATTTGCTTTTTAGTTCGTTTATTATTATTTTATGTATGCACTGTTATTTATTATTAAAGTTAGTTAGTTTTTATAATATTTTTGTATCTTTCTGGAATAATAATTTATTTAATAAAATTGATAATTTTTATAAAATTAACAACTCTAAACTTAAAATCATGCTTATATTTAGTTTAATTTTTTAAAAAATGTTAACAATTAGCATTAAAATTTATTTTAAAAATTGCAGCAGATTAAATGTAGTTTTATATTGATAATACTATTGAAAGATTTGACGATAGTTTAAGCTTTGTGTGATTAAAAATAGATATTAAAGATAAAGTAAATTTTTAAAAAATACATTTATAAAAATGTGTATAATAAATTTTTTTCAGTAATAGTAATATTTATTTAATATGTATTTAATTTACTTTTGTATGTACAAAATGTGCTTAAAATCAGTTGATTAATAAAGCATTTCAATAAAAAATATACATGACATTAATACGAGATATCATTATTCCAGTAACAAATATAAATAAATAATTTGATAAAATTATTTAAATTAATCTTAATATATATACATTAATTCACGTTATAAATGTCTGTTGAATACTTGGAATTTTTTTAGAAAACACTAGTTTCAATCAGCAGTAGAAATCTTGATTCATTGTTGAACAAATTTTCGTTTCAACTAATTTTTTAATATTCTAAAATTTGGCTTTATAATTTCATTAAAAATTATTTACATTTAAGACAAAAAATACTAAATAAAAAAAAAAATACTGAATAAACCAAATAACTTAGTAAATAATGAATTTACGAGAGAACCCTTACGTGAACAGAAAAATCTTTTAAAAAAATTGAATTATCATTTTTACCATTCTGCAAGATAAAAAATACTAACATCATGGTACATCACGTAAAGTTCCGAAAAAGAAGAAAAGTGAAAAACTTTACAAGAACCACGAGTAATTCGTATTAACGAACTATTTACTAATTTAAACTCCTGGTTAATTATTTGTTCCAGTTCTACAGACGTGAGCCTTAACTGTTCTTAGTCGTTTTCACAACCAAGCTAAAGTCACAAGAAAGGGTATATACTTTAGAAGTATCTACTCTTCCAGATAACCGCATTTGCTCCACATCTAATTGCATTTGAGTCAGCGACGATTGTAGTAAAGACGCTTGAATATCGGCAAAATTAATGTGAGTTTTAATACGACTTTAATCCTTCCTCTAAATGTCGAGCAAAATTATGTATCTGCGGTATTTCAACTATCTTTGTTAGTCTAGGCACGATTGTAACTTTATAGTTGCACTCAGACTTACTTGTGTTTACTTTCAATCCAAAGACTTTTATAAATTTCATCCTACAAGTAAGAATAAATAATTTTT
This sequence comes from Eupristina koningsbergeri, assembly GCA_018907245.1. Classification (NCBI taxonomy): domain Eukaryota; kingdom Metazoa; phylum Arthropoda; class Insecta; order Hymenoptera; family Agaonidae; genus Eupristina; species Eupristina koningsbergeri. Next base: position 345,843 of record JACCHV010000050.1, read on the forward strand.
TCTCGATACAGATTCTACTAATAAGCTGGATCTACCAAAGAAAATTCAAGTAATAATGTACATTTCATTTGATAATTCAATAAAAATTAATATCTTAATAAAAAAATTATAATACTAAAGGTTAATTAATTTAAACAGTATATTTAAATAAGATTAGGTAACATATTTGTTTAAAATTATAAAGTAATCTTATATTGACATTTAAAATAATCAATTTCCTTAATACATTATATTATAATCGTAAAAATTTGAGATATTTAAATGTTCTAAATTGATAAGTGTGACATTAGAAGATAAATATTATTTCAATTTATCAACCTAAAAAAAATCTAGACAGTGTTTTGAAAAATACATTTCACTTTTAAAATTTTTTGCTTATAAAAATGACTAGTTTTTTAACTAAACATTAATCGTCAAAAAACAGTAAATTGAATTCCTTTGACTTCCTTATTTTTATATTTCAAAAATTCAAATGTAGATGGTAGTTTATTGACATCCTAAATAACATAATAATATTCAAAATTCAAGACTTTTAGTTCACAGTGTATATAAAATAAATAAATAAAAAATATAGCTTAATTAACACCTTTTCATTTATGTGTATATAATAAGTAAAATAAAATGTTTAATTAGAAATCACGAAAAAAATATAATATATATAATTGTAATTTAATTACATTCATAATTCTCTGGTGCATTGTTATTATCAACTTCTAATTCAGTCATTTATACAATATTTATTTTCAATATGAAAAAGTAAGTGCATATCTGGGAAAGATAGAAAAAAAAATTGTATTCGTGACTATAAAATAATTGTTATAATATTAGTTATCATGTGATACGTTAACATGAGTGATATCTTGAATAATGATTGTATCTTTTGCGGGTTTTATATACAATATAAAATACAAACATCAATAAATTCCTGGAGAATATTTTATTTTTTAAATAATTTCGACTAGTTATTTAGATAAATATTGAAGTTTCAAAAAATATTGTAATTTTTTACATTTCTTAGTATTACCAGTAATAATTGATGTTCCAACGATCACACAATTTTATGGATACTTGTATACCTGAGATTTTTTTTAATGATTTCAATAATTAATTAAGATTAGAAATCTTTTAATTTTGGAAATTGATAATATTAATAAAAGTATTTTGATATAAATACAATTTAAATAATAAATGTATTTTTATTATGAAACTTTCATTGATTTCTTAAAAATAATAGTAATAATGCATTTGCTTATTAAGAATTTTAATTTTTTAATAATTTATCAATAAATTATTTTTTTATATTTTTTAATGAAATATAAAGATTAGTTATTATTGATAACAATCACAAATAAGAAAGATATAACGTAATGTAAATAAACATACTAATATGACTAAAAATTATAAAGCGACAGTCACATTTATCGAGGAATTCTGTTGGTCACAGAAAAACTGATCTTTAAAGAGAGGGAAATAAAGACTAGTTTTTTTTTAAATTGTCATATTCCTATCCTTTAATTTAAATGTTTTTGATAAATTACCACCATCTTTTTATTATCAGATCATCTCCCGCATCATCAAAAATTTATGTATTGACGATCCTGACATCGAAAAAATAATTCTCTCAAGAAGTACGCATATTACTATTTTAATCAATTAAATTTACACTTATTTTTTAGTATTTTAGAATAAAGATTTTCGAAAACCATCTATAAAGATCCATTGGTTTTCACATTAAGATACCTCGTAAAAAGTTTTGAACCATTAGTTAAACCATCATCGAATTCATTTTGATCTGAAAAATACTTGAAGCACATTTATTATGTTCACTCCCTATCAAACAACTATTCAACGATAAATAAATAAGAGATCAAAGTCAAGTAGTGATAGAATGAATCTTCTCCTACATTATAACTCTAATCGGCTTGATGTACCACCGATGTAAAATCGATCTTATTGGAGTGAGACAACTTCAGTGAAAACGTGTAAGCGGTATATCACATTGACATACGATACGATGAAATCCAAGATGAGAACGAATTACTATATCGGATAGAAGTATTCAATGCATTGTTACGCGAGGTAGAATGAAAAACTCGAAGTGCACGACAAGAAGACGCACAGGTTGTTTACTACAAAAAAAAAAAAAAAGAAAAATCGTTGAAAGTGTAAAGGGCGAGAATATAAAAAAAATAGTGTGGGAATCGATGATATTTTATGTCTGGTGTGGAGCAGATGGCATCCTAACGTGAGACTGTCATCTACGAAATCAGGTAAACGAGAACAGGGTCAAATCCGAAATTATTGAAATCCATCCAATGCCAAGGTGATATAAAGATACATCCTCATTAAAACTAGAAGAGAATCCATCTAAAGCCTCATAGACTCAGCCACAAGTTCATTCGTGAGTGTTACTGTAAAAAAAGTGGCTATAAACTGGCTAGTAAAATCGAATATTTTCAACGCTACTACAGTTTAACAGTTAAAGTTACAGTTTATACTTGTGCATCAAAGATATATCTTTTGGTAAATACTATAGCTGTTACTTCAAATGATCGTAGATCTTATGTAAGAAAAGTTAATTACAAAATATATTTGCAGTATTAATTAATTTTAAAAATCACACTCATTTAGACTCTTTTTCCAAGCGTCAACTCACATTACCGATTCGACATAGCTACTGCATATTTTGTAAAAACGTTGTTTATGGAGTCCATTTTACTGTGCATTCCACTGTCAAGTGGTGCAACGATATGGTGTTACATTTTCAGAGGCAACAACCCGCGCACTTTTCGTGAACACATGTCAGGTTACATAATATACGACAACATTACACTGTTACAATTTCATAAAAGATCCATGAATACATCAACTGCACAAAGTTAAACAAAAAGAAGAGAGATAATTTATATACTTGTTTAAGCTTTACAAATAGTATAAGTATAAACATGATTTAATTACTTGGTAATTGAGAATGACGAATAGTTCATACTTGATCATGCATGAACTATTCGTCTTTATTATTTACTAATTTAGGCATGGATTTAATTATATTATATCTATAGTATAAAAGAAATATCAGTAAATAAGAAATGGAATACCTAATGCCTTTTTATTTACATTCGAAGAATTGTAGACTTCTCTATTGTCCATTAAATAATATTTAAATATTTTTCATACTTCATAAATAATTGATTAAATCATTCAAATTTCCTGTATTTGACGTTACATCCACGAAACCCTGAAAGATGGATGCAGAGGAGAGGAATTATTGTGTTCTTTTATATTATTTTATTTTTTTTAACCTTGATTTTATGATCATATAATTTACAATTACATTCGATAAGCAATTAATGTATTTCTTTCATTGAATCAAAAGCTATTATTTTATTTATTAAATATATATTTAATTGAATAAATAATTATCACAAGTAAAAAATACTAACTATTGCTAAAGGCGATATTTGTTAGACCCCTCAATGGTATTATCCAACAAAGTATTCAGAGTTACGAACTCCTAGATCATTTGAATTATTTCATAAAGCAGTAATTTCCATTTTCCCAATACAAAGTATTCGTTACTACATAAGTTAATAAAATGAAAATTATCAATTTAGATCACATCCAGACAATGTTAAATATTTCACTATAATTTATTGAAAATTTCTTCTTTGCACAGTTATAGAAAAATCATTTTAAAAAAGGATAAAAAGTAGGATGAGATCGTAGAATTAAAAAAAAAAATTTTATATTTTCAATTAAAGTAACAAAGTGGGCGTAATTTTTTCTAATTTTTAAAAAACTGTCAAAAACCATTATATGTTTCAATATACATATTACATTAAAAAATTTTGTTACCTTTTGACACTGTCAACATTAGATATCAAATCAATGTAGGAGATAAAATATAAACACTATTTCCATTGTAAGAATAAATTACAGTGTGCATCATATTTAAAAACATTCGCAAAATAATAATTGTTACTTCATTATTTAAATTTTTTTATAAATTTCTTTTATTTCAATTATTTGTACTATTATATTACTAATATAACTTGAACTACAAATTTTTAACAAATATATTCAAATCTAAGTTTGATTAAATAATTTGAAGTATTATCAAGAATTATTAAAATTTTATTTCACAAAAGAATTCTAAATTTGATTGCAATTGATGTTAATATTTATAGTAAATCCATTTCTTTTTTATACTTTTAAAAAATTATAGCATGGTAAATAAATGATTAAAGAGCGTTTGAAATATTTAAAGAAATTAGCAGTCGGCTTATAATTGGTCAAAACATACATCACGTTAATATCGAAATATAAAATCAAGGAAAAATGAAGAAATAAGAATAAATCGTGGAAGAAAGTAAAGAATTGTAGTTGTGTTATTCAATTCGCGTGAATCACGGAGGTCACCGAGAGTCCCTGACATACAAGTAGGCAACCAGGTCAATACAGAGGTAAATGTGACAGGGAAATCCTGATTAGCTGGAAAGAAAATCTGCTGTGATCATCAAAGAACAGAGACATAAAAAAAGAATGAGGAAAAAGAAGCAAAAACACTTGACGGAATGGCCACGAGTTCACGGATACCAAGTGAACATTTCCACATACAGGATTGGCACCAAAGTTATGTACATCATGGATATGAATTTCTTCTCTGACGGGTTTAGGAGTAGAGTTCAAACCTCAGGTATACCATGAAGATCTAGTCACCATTGAAAGTGTAATAATGATTATTTAAATAGATCAAGCTATTAAAAAACTTTTTTGCGCTTTAACCAGCGTGGCATTCTCCAGTGCACAAATGCCGTAGACTTAATAATTAATTTGGCCTTTTGTTAACATGTCCCCGAAAACTTCGATTCATCGGTAGATCAACCTTTTTATCATTTTTTATTCATTGAAATTATTTTATGCATTAGCGTGGCTATTTGTAACTGTAGTTTGTGTGTTTATTTTAATTTTAATTGGTTGAAGTCAAAATTCGATTTATTTATTTCATAGTTTTTGACATAAAACAATATTGATAAAAAACTTTATTTATTTTCAAAATAAATTTACTTTTGTACTACTCTTTTTATCAGGGTATTTTTTTTCGTCGTTTTTTTTTTGTTTTTACAGAAGAATAATTTTATATTAAGTCATTTGATCATTATATTTAACCATAACATATACTCGTTTTACTAATAATTAAGGAAAATAATAATGCTCCGTAAAATATAATACTATAATTTTTATTTTCTCGTTACTGAAGGAAAACAAAAAGTATCCCTATGGAAATTTACTGAAAAATATCGTTCACTAAAAAATGAAAAAAAAAATTAACTTTGAAAAAGTTCGACGTTAATTCCCTTGACGTAGTCTCCTATTGTGTGAAAGCAAATAATTCAACACTTACGTTGAATAAGAGCCAAAAAATATGCAAATATAAACAACTTTGAACGAAGTTTGGCATACAATTTTTGTAAATGAGGAAATGCTTGTTATATGCATGGTGAAGAATTGGATAAATATAATTTTCTACTATTCTAAAAATGACAGATACATAAAATTACAGCTGTAACTAAGGAAAAAAGATTACACACATTATTAATTTATTGCAAAGTACTTTTATTAATTTATTTAATGAATATGATCAAAGACTTTTTTCCATTTTCCCAAATAAAATTTAAAAACATATGTAATTTTTTACTAAAATGCTAATTTTAACTAAAATAAAAATATTGGAACTATAATAACAACAACGATAATAATAATAATAATAGCAATAATAATACTACTTCTAATAATAATAATAATAATAATAATAATAATAATAATGCTAATAATGATTTATAATATGAAAAAGATGGTTGATTTACCTTGAGTAATCTTTCTCGTTTTAGCTTTTGATTCGCCTATGCAAAACAGATTTATAATTTATTGAGGCGAACATCAATAGCACAAAAACTTCTCACAAAGAAAAGTTTACTACTCAAGTTACTTATGGTATATATTAAACCTGGAGCTTGCAGAGCTTAACTTCAATGAGAGGTGGTGAGGTGGACAAGCAGATTGTGGATGCGGATCTTTGATGAAAATGGCGGTCTGTAGCCGTATTATGGAGTTACCCCGGAGTACAATTAACTGTCATTAACCTATTTATTCTCTTTTACATATCTCAGGGACATCGACAACTCCACCCATATTCAAAGGACACTTAAGCCATAATCCAGCGCAGAAAAATTTGTTCAACCGAATGAATATTGTAAGATTAAAAACTTAGAGTAGTTTCGACTGAATAAAGGCTGATGAATTGGTAATATTTTCTAGGAGATCAAATTTGAATAACTTTTGAAATTTGTATAAAGGCCTCGTGCTCTTATTCATAAGCAGCGATAATAAAAAAATACGGTACTATTTTTGTACGTCAAAAATCATCAACTTTATCGAATAACCCTTCGAAAAAGCTAATGTACATCTCAAAAAATGTCGATAATTCACAGTCTTATTGAAAAAAAAAAAAAAAATTTTTCAAAATCAGAAAAACTTCACGATTTAGCACGAAAACTCATTTTTCATTAAGGATAGTATTGGATACCTAAATTAGCATGTATTGATTTCATCATTTAATTATTTAACTTGTATTGATTTTTTTAATTTGTACAATAATTTATTTGTGCATTTAAAATAATTAATAAATATTTTGTATTTATTACAATAAATAAAAATATTTTTAACAATATATCTATATAAAAAGTTATCGTTAAACTTAGGGAAAATATACAGCATGAATTATTTTCATTATAAATTAACATAAAAAATCAAAAAAAATTTCATACTTATAAAATGTACATTTAATACTTATAACTCTACCACATATTAGAATAAAAGAAGAAAACTTCCTTTTATAAATTTCATCAAAAATATTTAGGCAAGAAAGTATATGTACGCGTAACTTTGTGCAACACTATCCGGCTTTGGAAAATTCTTTCGCAACTTCATCGCTTCCTCCCTTTTAAACTCTAACTCAACGTCCTGTCAGGTTGATGACTAAATTTTCGGCAGGTAGATCAATTATCACCCTAAACGTACCGCTTTTCATTACTAAACGTAGTATCTCTGATATTTCATTCAATTATCAAGAGTATTTAAAAAATTTTATAATTAAAGCGACTTTTTAATCTTTGTTTTTGTCATCGTTCAATGTATCGGCGGCTTGATCAAAGATTAAAGTTTGTATGTATAAAATATCTATAAAAACTATTTATGAATGAATTATAAAGAAATTAATCTATATAATTTACGATAACTTGATACCAAAAATGAGAAAGATATAAATTAGACAATTTTTAAGTAATGAAAATTAAGGAAGCTTAGTAGTCTATTACGCTTAAAACGTAATAAATAATAATTAATTGTTGAGAAAGCTTATAAAAGAAAAACTAATTATGTAAACATTTTGATATTTTACGGATATATTTAACTATTGTATTTATTTGTATTTATAAAAATTCAAATAAAAATATTATTTTAGAGTTAAGAAAATGTTGCACCATGAAAATAAAAAAAAAAAAAATATATATATATATATAACGACTGTTGTTGTAGAAGTCCGTATGTTTCGTATAAAAGAAAAAGCTTTAAACTTAACGTTAAACTAGATCAAACTCTAGATATCGTGAATTAGGATTTTATAAAAATATTTAAAATTTACACATTCCTCTAATAGCAGCAATCATTACTAACGTCAAAAAACTGTTTTTACAACTAATATCCCATCTCTACATGGGTTAGAAAACTATTTGGCCTACTTATGATAAACAAAATCTACCTGTCGAGTGTAACAAATGGTTAACAATTGTTAATACCCGATACTTAAGCAGATTCAGAATTTATTAACTTTAGAACGGACGTCAAGTTGACAGGAGAGGAAGAATTTGTTGAGTGTTTTAATAAAAAAAATGAGGGAAATCGTGTGCCAACGTATAAAAAAATTTTATTTTATTTTATTTTTTTGTTTTTTTGTTCCAAAGAAGTAAAACATCAATTGTTCAGCTTATGTAACGAATAATCACTTTTGTTTGAAAACAGGTGCATCAAACAAACAAAAAATAATTGACGGATGAGTGGTAAAATTTTATAATTTCCACTGATTCAATGGCTTCCGTAGACACGTGCATCCAGGTTACATAAGCAAATAAAAATCCAACTTCAAGTGATAGTTGTGCTCATTATTATAGAAAGGTACGAAGCCAAAAAGAAATCTTAAAAAATAGTGTTATTGAATTCTACTCGAACGGCTACACATTTCTAAAAGTTATTTTTGTGAATTGAATTATTAACAATATAATTTATTGTTTTAACTTTATAATCGAAACTGCACGAATATTTTATAAAAATGTAATAATCTTCTGTATAAAGTATTTTTGTACTAAAAATTTCTAAGTTGAATGCGTCAAGTTTTATCGAATATTATCCTTTTTTTTTAAAAAAAAAAAAAAAAAAAAAAAAAAGTTTTCTTATATTTATAATTTTTCCATGCATTGATGAAATAACTGCTATTAACATTATCAAATTCACGAATTGTAAAATTATCGCATTTTTTGTACTATTAATGTCGTTACTAAAAACATCTTTTATTATCGTTGTTCGATATATTTATTTACGGAACAATATCTGTGAAAGTAAAAAGGTTAAAAAATGTGAATAAAATAATAGCAAAGATAAAACTCAACGCTTGATCAATTATTTATGTATAAGGTATCGGAAAAGAAATTGATTACGGTGCAGTGAATAGTAATGGAAAGGAAAAGGATGCACTGCACAGTGTTATACAATACATCTTGAATGAAAGTGAAGGAATAGGTGAAAAAAGAAAAAATTGATAAATAGATAAATAAGATCGAAGACCAGGCGAATGAATAAATTGTCAGGAATTCGAAATTACCAGCTAAAAAACAACGCAGAAAAAGTGTATTTACACCGGATAAAGAATTCATGCGTAAAATACAGTATAACCTGACTTTCACTTGGTACGAACTTTCTAAATATCAATTACATCGATAAAATCGGCTGGAGCACCGCGAGGTCGGGTGCCGATCGCTGGACGTAGTTTCCGAGAGCTGCGATTCCCCGGGTTCGCTAAAAATTATTATTTGCGATGCGATAATTCGAGATGGGGCTCGACGCGTAAAAGACGAGAGAAAAGGTCGGGAAACGGAAGCGAGAAGGGGAATCGAGCCGTACATATACATAGATACATGTATATGTCCGGGAAAAGTCTCCGGGACCCGGGACTCGACGACCACTACGCGTGTTATTGGAGTAACGACTAGCTATAACTACTAGTTGGTGCTCTCCCTATGCTATATCACTATATGGGTGGAGAAAATCAATAGGAAAGCCCCGCTGTTTGAAAGCTCGTTCGCGCGCGTGTGGCTGCGAGTTCGGTGCCAGCAGTGGAAATTCGCCTCTCGCACCACCAACCACGGCCAGCACCAGCCGGGAAATAAGGAAAGCCACAGCTATTTCATGTCACCTCACGAGGAAAACAAGTTAGCTTTCCGCCAACTTTCCACCACTTTGTACCATCATCTCACTGTGCGGTTTAGGTTAATTTGATCTGTGACCGAGGAGAGTGCGTTTCCGAGCCACGAGAGGTGAATGCTTTTGCTTATTTTCAATGTCAATGTTACTTTCCAGCTGTCATTAGGCTTTTCTTCGCGAAAATAGGGAAATTCTTGCGAATAATCAGCGCGTCGTGTGTGTGCGTGCGTGCGTGGGTGTGGGTGCATGTGCATACGCGAATGCGCGGGCTCCCACACGTACGTGTTTGCGTTGTATGTTGTCAACGCAGTAAAGTTTAATCATTTGGATTGCTATGCACGTTCTAAGAATTTTATTCGACTTACTGCCAGTGAGCCGAGTCTTGAAATTAAAATCATTGGCGTGATTTAATATTTCCCTCCTCGACCTGATAAAACTTTGAGCTAATGCTGCATTATTTAAACATTTGATCAAATATTTATCGTTTGAACAAGTGCCACCAAATTAAAATACAGTGATTTTGAATTGAATTTTAAACAAAATAAACACTACTTATAATAATTACTTGTAATATTAAGCTACACAAACAAAGATTTTTAATTTGTTTCTTTGTTTAGTAACGGATAAACAAGCAATCAAACATAGAGCTCGGATAACAATAATGAAAAAAGAACCAACACGAAAAAAGGCCAATTCTCAAAAAACAAACTAGTGCCAAGCACATCAACCAAAAAGAGAAAATCAGTGTATCGAGCATAAGCAAATGCTACATCCGTACCAATCGAGAACAAAACATTTTTTGTACTAATGGAAATATGTCAAGAGTATTGATAGCTTCTTGACAATCACGACTTACCATGATGGGTTACAAGAAAATGAGATTAATGTGGTTCTTGCCGCTGATGTTGCTAATGTTTGATGATGTCAGTTCCACGCACATCAGCGGCACATTCAACACTAAGGAGTTTTTCAAGTTCCTTATAAAGTTTGGATTTCAAAAGACAGACCAGCATAGACAAAAAGACTCTTATGGTTATATTTTTGGAAATATCACTTCAAGGACAAACTTTTCACAAAGTATTACTTTAGCTGTTCTTGATCGTGGACACTTTTTAGAATATTATGGAAATCGAGCCATTAGGAATAAGAAAGTTGCATGTGCCATGATGTTTAAAACACTTAATCAGAGTTCATATGATGTAAAATGCAACGATAATGGACAAGATTATTTAAGGTATTTCATTAGATTTATAAATTATTTAATAATTAGTTCTATTCATTATTTCATAAATATTCATATTATTTTTTAGAAGAGTACCTTGTCCTAAAGGAAAACTATGTATAGATGAAAATTTACCTTGGAATGTGATCAGTGGAAATCAATTTACGTACATTATTAAAGATATTTGGCAACCACGTTTTTGGTACATTAGTTTAGTAGCTTGTTACAGAAATAATGAAACTTGCCAATGGGAATATTATGATAAATACAATGAGCTAGATTATGATATTTGGTTGGTGAATGGAAATCCTAATAATAGTGGTTTTAACAGTTTAACGTATCAATTTTCTTACGATAGACAAAATACCATTGAACTTTACTTGCTATTTTTTGTTTGTTATATAATCTTAGTACCGTTACAATTGTATGCTGTAAGATTACAAAGACACCCTGTGACAAGACTTTTTACAGCAAGCCTTTTGTTAGAATTTATGGCTTTATGTTTAATTTTAATTCATGTGTTGAAATTTGCACTTGATGGTGTTGGATATGAGCAACTGGAAGTTGCTGGTGATATACTAGATATCTTATCAAGAGTAATTATTTTAATTTTAATTAATTATATTTTAAGAAATTTAAATTAAATGCAATGTAAATTAATTATATTCAAATATGAAACTTTTTTAATATATATTTGAAAAGCATTTCTTCCATTATGTACTTATAAAAATATTTAAATATTAACATTTAGTGAAAAATATAATTAATAAATGTACATAATAAAAACATAGTTAATAAGTTAATATTTTTTAAAAATTAATTTATGTATATTTTTTACAGACTTCGTTTATGTTATTGTTACTTTTATTGGCAAAAGGCTGGGCAGTAACCAGACAAGAATTGACATGGAAACCACTAGTATTTGCTATATGGCTTTGCTATGGTATTGTTCATATCATGTTGTATGTGTGGAATATGGTATGTATAATGCAGTAATAACTATAATAAATTATTGCTGTATTTCTATATTTTACAAAAATCTTTATTTTTACACAACCTTGTTTCTTGTATGTATTTAAAAAAAAATTTAATGAATGAAATTAATAATAAAAAATTACTTTATAATATTATCAATCTTATTTAAAACTTATAAATTTTTGTCAATACTTATTTATTTAAAAGTACATTTGTAAATGTAATTTTTTTTAAATATTAAAAAAATATTTTATATGTGATTTTGTATTGATAAATATATAGTAATGTTTAAAATTAATTTAATTACAGACTGAAGTAGACATTATTGAAGATATTGATGAATATCAAACGTGGCCAGGCTGGTTTATATTGTTCTTTCGTAGTATAATAATGGTTTGGTTTTTATATGAACTTCGCAACACTATGACTTATGAACACAACACTCAAAAACTAAACTTTTTACTTCACTTTGGTGCTTCTTCATTAGTATGGTTTATTTATCTTCCTATAATAGCTCTCATAGCTCTTCAAGTCAGTGCATTGTGGAGGTTTAAGCTTTTATTAGGTAAGAATTTTTTCAATTATTATTTTATATTAAAGATTTAAAAACTAAATTACACTTTACATATTGATAATAATAAACATTATTCTCAATAAATGCAGTATATATCTAGTAATAATAATAATTTATTAAGTTAATTACTAAAATATAATTTTTTAGTATACTTATATATACTTTTGTTCATTAAAAATTTTTATTTCATTCTAGATAAAATGATGAAATGAAATCACGTTGTAGTAATATTTAAATATTTGCAAATAATTTAAATCTAATCATAGTACTAAATAATTGAAAAATAACTTTTTAAAATAATTAATTTTTGTTTTTACAATTTTTAAATAATTTAATAATTAATGTTATGTTTATTTGGCTTTTTTGCAATGTTAAATATTAATATATAAGGGTAAAATAAATTTATTAAAATTAAATGAACATTTGATAAAAAAGATTTTGTATAAAATAATTGATTAATAAAACTGATTTTTATGATTTATTTTAAAAAAAAACATTACTCATTGAGAAAAAGAATTCAATGCATGAAATTATGTCTAAAAATAATTATATTTTTTTAAATTATAAGTAATCTAACTGTAATTACTGAAAATACTATTGAAATTGTAAAAATTTTAAAAATAAGATGTATTTATAGTTTAATAAGTATAATTTTTTTTAATTTTATGATTACATTAGAAAATAATTTCTAATCATTGCAGATTCAATTTATTATAAAAAAAAAAGTTGTTTTAAATTAATTAAAATTAATTATAATTTAAATTATGAATTTTTTTAGGTATTACATATTCAGTTGACTGTTTTGCATACTGTGTAATGGCACATCTCCTTTGGCCAACACGTAGTGAACAATACTTCCTTCTTGCCCAAGGTGCTGATACTGGTGATGAACTCGACGAATTCAACGAAGCACCACATGTATTGAATAATTACGTGGAACCTCCAGAATTGAGCAAAGTAATAGCATAAGCTATTGAAATTAAAACTTCAAAGGATATACATATTTACATGCATTTATACGCATAAGCGCATTTATATTCGCAACAAACGAGTAAATTAAAAAGAAGTATGTTATATAAATGAAAGAAAATCGATTTCTTTTCATCGTTGAATTGATATTTTATTTAATTATAAAAATATTTTATTTATTTTTACTATACTTTATTACTGTACATTAAAATTGTAGTAAAAGTTTATTACTAGAATATAATTAGAACATCACTTTATGATATTATTTTCAAAATTAATTTGTTAAATTCCATTATGCATAATTTCAACTTTTTTAAGAATTAAAAAAGTCAATATTAAGTGATACAAGTAAAGTAATAATAAACTGAGCGTTTACATAAAATAAATAAATCTTTAATTAGTAATAAAAAACTATGTAGTAATATTAACTATCATTTAATAGGTGTAGAATTAACAAAACACTAATAATCGATTGCAATGCAAATCGAAATAATTCAATGCAACGACTATGTGATGTATATTTGCCAAAAGGGTGAAAATATTCTAATACAGCAAAGAACATATTATGTGCTTCTTGAGACTGACGTAATTTTTACTCCTTTAATATCGATTTCTATTAGATAAATTTACCGTAACTCTAATAAAACGATTTTATATAATAATTCATTAATAATTATTTAGATATAATTGTTATCAAAAACCAATTGATAACATATAAATGCAATTTATTTATTTATTTTTTTATTATGATAATGAAAGCAAATTAATAAAAATTCTTATCAGATAAATTTTATTAGTGCATATGATTTTGTAAAATACTTTAATTATTTAAATGTAGTATCAGTATTAAGTATATATACAAAATGATACATCTTCAAGTTTAACATTGAAAAGTTACTTTGTAAATTTATTTTGTAATTTAGTTTAATGTATTTTTTATTAAAAAATTAAGGATAGATATAGATATAAAAATTAAATTTTATCAACTAATATTAAAAATTTCAAGCTAGTATAAAATCAATATTTAGATTAACTATTATAATTATATTTATAATTTGTAATTATAAAGAAAGCGAATCTAGAAATAAATAAAAAATGATTGCACTTTTTATTATTAATTATAATACACATATTAAAAATATTTTATGAATATTCTTTACACAGTAAAAATATACTTTTATTGAATGAAAAAAAAATATGTCAATTTAATAATTAAGAGTTATATTATTTTATTATCATATTCTACTATGATTATAGTCTAAGAATAAATTAATGTAATATATTTTAATTATTTTTTTTTTAATGTTACAAATTAAAAAAAAATTTTATATAAATCCAATTGTTTATATTAATCATTACAAAAATTGAATTTTTAATACAATTTTAACTTAAATATTTTGTATAAAAATTAAAAAATTAATTTGTATTGATAATCAAATATATTTTATATTCTGGGCCAAAAATAAGGAAAAAAAATTTAAGTGATAATGCTCAATCTAACAGGTAAAGAATTTTTAATGAATAAAATTTTTCTACATAAGTAATGCACAAATTAATAGTATAGAATTTAAAAAATAAATAACTAATCATACAGAAATTTTAACTCTACATAAATTATAAAATAAAAATTGCTAATTTTATATTACAAAGCAATTTTTAAATATTTATAGTAAAGTGCTTTAATTAAAAAAAAATTAATTTAAATTATACAAAGTTATATACTAATTTACCACTGAATTTTGAAAAATATTTTCTTTAAATAAATTTAAATCTAAGAATTGTTTTTACTTATTATTAGAAATTATTTTTAAATGTATTTTTGTGAATTAAATTATTTATTATTAAAATTAGATATTTATTAATTTTAATATAAACAACAGTTATAATCATATTGCAATCATAATACAAAACAGTTTGTTTACTTTCAAAAATAGTAAGTTTAAAATTAAAAAAGAAAATACTAATAATATACTCTGTGATTAGATTTTTTAAAAACTGTATTTATTAAACTATACACAATTCATTTTTCAGAGATGAACAGTTTCAATTATTTCAAAATTAATGTATGTGTATAAAATTAAAAATTATATGTAGACATAAAAAAACATTTAAGAATACATTTCTTTACAAAACCTATGCATTTGTGTTATGTATTTTTTTTTAAATTGTATTAATATTAACTATTATTATTTACTATTTTTTTAACATTAATGGATACTAAGACTTCTAAAATAAATGCAATTGTTGAGATTATTATTCTGAAATTGTTAAAAGCTGTCAATCTCTGCTACATATGTACGTCTAACTGTAATTTTCTTAATAAATTATAATAACTTCAAGTGAGAGGTTATACTATCAATTCTTTCTGCAGAACCTGGACCAATTCCTAAAACTGTAATTGTTCCAGGCATTACTTGAGTTCTTCCTGCATCTCTTACAGTCGCTGTAATAAGTCCAGCTTTATATGCTGATTGACCTAAATCTATAAGTTCTTTTTCACTATTCACTTTTAAAACCACTTTTGGTTGTCCCATATAAAGCCATGCTTTCACATTAAAAAAATTCTTAAAACCTCGATTTCCAAGTATAAAACAAGATAGTGTTGCATGAGCACATTGTGTAGCTATCTTTCCCTGGGTCATAGCTAAATCATTACGAACAAGTAATACCAATTTTTGTTCAATTTGT
Organism: Eupristina koningsbergeri; assembly: GCA_018907245.1. Taxonomy (NCBI): domain Eukaryota; kingdom Metazoa; phylum Arthropoda; class Insecta; order Hymenoptera; family Agaonidae; genus Eupristina; species Eupristina koningsbergeri. The sequence goes on from JACCHV010000050.1 coordinate 361,805, forward strand.
GGAAAAAATGACATTTTTATGTTCTTATATAATTATTATCGCAGAATCCTGTATTAGTTTGTTTTATATTTTTTGATTTATAATCTCAAAATTTTAGAAATTTCTAAAAAAAAGAAATAAAAAAATATAATTTTTTAAATTCTAAATTAAATATAAAATAGATAATCAAGTTCTATAAAATGATAAACATAATTCCATTCATAATAAATCTGAAATTTATAATTGTATTAATTAAACTTTTAAAAATAATATTAATTAAAAATCTTTTCTTAATTTTAATTTTGAAATAGATACTAGGTACATATTAGAATTTAAATTGACATGTTTAGTAAGAGTAAGAAAATTCATGTAAAAAATTAAAAATTTTAATAATAAATGAAAATTTATGAAAATAATCTTATGTGCATAAGCATTTCAATATATTTCCAGAATGAATTCATTATATATTGGCAAAATATATGGATAAAATAATGATTAAATTGTAATGTAATCCACAAATTAAAAATAATTATACAATTATAATAACAAAAACTAAATTATTTGTATTCAATTATACATACATTAATAATCAAACTTATTGTTTTAAATCAAAGCATTTTTTAACAATAGTTTTAAATTATAATTAAGTTGATGATTAAAGTTAATTTAACATTGTGCTGTGATAAATATGAAATTAAAACTACATCTTTAATACAAATGTTAAATTATAGATTATTTTTTAAAAAGTTGCTTTATCTGCATTTAAAATTTAAATGTATTTTGCAAAGAAAATAATATTGAAATTTTTGATCCAATAACAATTTATTTAAATACTAAATGTATCTAAAAGTATCATAGAGTGGTAAATGAATGCAATGTTTAAAATCAAACCAACACTATTTATCCATTATTTAAGAATGTTTTTTATGTAATGAAATGAGGTTATGTACCTTATTTAATATCATTACATAAAAATCTTTGTATGGATTATTTACTATGAAAAAAATTAATTTTTTTTTTATTAATCAAGGTATTTATTATTAAAAACAATTACCTTTTCTCAAAAAATTAAATGTACTTTTTAATATTATTATTAATTATTAATTTGTTTTATTCTACAACTTATTTTGATAATTGAAAAATTATCATAAATAATTAATTATAATGTTGATATGTGTACCAAAGATTGTATGTATACTTTATTTTAGACTACAATTCTTACGAGGTAGCAAAAGACCGAAAGGCAATGCTCATTTCACTTAACATTGTTGCAAACTACCCTTTGAAAAACTAAGTCTCTAATGATATTCATTTTACAAAGACTATTAATTAAATAAATTTCACCGAGCTAATAGAAATTTAATTAAAATTTTCAAATATCAATAATCATTTTCATTCTTTATACAAAAAATTATTTAAAAAATTTTATTCAAATTGTTTAAATTTAAAAATTTATTATTTTGATATTATGTTGGCTAGACGTAAGCTTTCAACTTTTGATTACAGAAATTCCTTCCAGTTGTATTTTCTTAATTTTATTATAGAAATTTATGCCTTGAAATTGGAAAAATCTATTATAATAATTCACAATTTCTTTTCTATCGTATTGTTTGTTTGCCATAAAAAATATTTTTTTCGTACTGTACTTTCATGTATAATAGTTTAGAACTCGTGATGAACAAAAAACAAGTATCGATAGAATATAATACATTATTATACAGCACGTGTACAACAAAATCCGGCACTATTTTTGCAAATTATTTATTAAAATGTAAAAAGTCTTTTTTTTGTTCTTATAAATCATGTTGTTGATGAATATTTGTGAGACGATCAATTTACGAGATTTTGGACCTTCTGTTGTGTCAAAATTGTACACTAATAGAAGAAAAATACTGATTAAGAGGTTAGTTTCTAAATATTTTTGCAATTGTTTCTAATTTCATTATAATGTTGTACTAAAATGTAATTATTTTTTTTATCCTATCGCTTATAATTATTTTGCTTTCATTTTACTTCCAATTTTTGATGAATCAAAAATTCAAAATATTTAATTATTTTTTAGTAAAAATTTTAAATTATATATCTACTTATTCATGTTGAGATCTGCTAGAATATTTTTTAGTTTAGGTTATATTTAAATTTATACGTTGAATATTTTTTCATCATATTTCAAATAAAATAAATATGCATAATGTATCAGATTTACTTAATTGAACAATTATGTAATAATGAAAACAATTGTATGTTTTTCAATCGAATTGTCTATTTTGTAAATGAACGTATATTTTAAACAAAATATATTTATTTTTAATCGCTACATATTACTTAATAATTTATTACACATAAGTAAAACAATATTATCAATATCCAATATACCGATTTATAAAAAATTGACACAAATATTTTATGATTGATCATAAATTAAATAAGTAGTGTTTAAATACATTTTCGACATTTTAATTCGTTAATTTATAGTTCAATTATTGTTTTAAATTAAAATAGTATAATATAAATTTAAAGAAAATGCAATCTTAAAATATCAATTTTTAAATAAATATAGGCAAACTAGTTAAGTTATACAATTTATAATTGAATTATATGACCCATAAATACGTCGATTAATAATTTTTTCTCATTGTCGTGTCTTAAATAACATAAAAACTATTTTATTATATTTTATTTTCTGTGATTTTCATTTTATCGTATTGACTACGCTTTAGTTAGTCCCAAAAAACAAAAACAACAACTATGCTTTAGTTATTTATGCATTTATAGGGTTTATATTTTATATGTACCTATACATTATTTCTAGTAAATCTTTCAAATTTTTTGATAATTTCCGAAATAACTACAATAATTGAAAATGATGCATTTAATAAAATATTATGCATATTTTTATTCATGTGTATTCAATAATAAATACAAATTTTTTTTTATTGTAAAAATATGCTCAGATTATCGGTATTAAACTAAACATGTTAAACGAAAAAAGTTTAAAAAATTTTGAAATTTTAAAAAAATAAAAAATTCTATCTAAACATTTTTACGCTAATTTCATTCCATAATAGATTTCAATAACGGAAAATTGTTTTTGTATTAATGATTGTAATTGCATAATGAATTATTTTTATATCAGAATACATACGATATACATGTTATTTACATAAATTAATATTTTTTATCCGCTAAGAACTTTTCTGCTCTATACAATATTATGTAATTAGTATAAAAATTCCACAAAAAACTGCTAGGGCTAAAATAATTTAATTTAATAATTTAATATTTATTATTTATTTTTAATATTCATAAATAAATCTTTATAAATCTATGATTTTTTAAACTATATTTGAATATTTGTAATAATATTTTATAATATAAATAAAACATAGAATTTCATCAAATAACTTTTACATATTTGAATTCAAGTTTTTTTTTTTTTATAAAATAAAAATGTTGAATATTATTGAATGTAATAAACTAATATTAGCAAATGCATTTATTTAAGAATATGATTAATTACTAGAAATATTAAAAATTTGTATTGTCTTATTTTCGTAATACAAAAATAATAAATAATATAAATACACTTTCAAATTTGTTTACACATGTCAGATATATCGAATATATTTTATATTATGTATACCTACATGTAAATTTTATCGAGTTGCATATGTTTAATAATTTCGAAAGTTTTCTCGTACCGTATGAAAGGTGATTTAAAGATCATATTACAATTATGATGACATAATTCAATATATAAAAGAATTTTTTAAATTTAATATAAAATTTTTTTAACTATGATGGAATTTTAAATTATGAAATTTTCAATTATATTGATATGAAATATTGTTTAATTTAACATTTAATGACAAATTATTTGATGTAATTTATGTGCACTTTATCCGAACATTCTACATTAATTATTAGCAAAATAAATATATTTAAAATAGATAAATAATCATAGGTAATTTAAAATTAAATTGTGAAACATAAATTTTAATATTAAAGTAACTATGTATACATATATACATCTAATGTTTATTACTGTATAATTTACTCTAATAATATTTTTTACAATGTTATATATTTTGTATTATTTATATATTATTTTATGTTGAATAATTAAATGTTACTTTATGTAGAGTTTTACTCGTTTAAATTATATAATTTTCCTTTTTTCATAAAAAAATTTTGAAATATTGCTTTTTTATAGAAGTTTATTATCTCTCAATTTTTTATGTTTTTTGAGTAACTTGAAATGATTTTTTCAAACGTTTGTACGTATACATGATTTAAAATTTAGTAAAATTATGTATATTATTTATTTATTAAAATAATATTTATTAAAATAAAAAAAAAATAAATTCGTATCATATTGAATATTTTCTTATTAAATGAATTCAATAATATTTTTATTTGAGTTATTAAGTGATCTTTTACTATTATATGATCTGGAACAAATTAAAACTCTTCAATATAATGAAAAAGTCAATAATTTATTGAATTTAGTTATTTATAATATTATAAATGGGTATAATTTATTATTTCCGTTTATACATAAAACAATTGCTTGATAATATTTAAATGTTATATTAATTTAAGGATTGTATACTTTTTACATTTATAACACTTTCAAAAATAAAGTTTTTTTTTTCGTGCACAATAAAAATTTATTTATAAAATATTCAATAACTTTTTTATTGATTTTGATAATAAATATTTTTAATATGTAATATTTTTTTATCTGCTTGTAAAATTACATCTTTTTATTACTTTTTCTTTTTGAACATTTTCCATATTTTTCTATAAAAATTTATTTGGTTGTAAAGAAAATATAAAGCAATAAGTCAATTTGGATTGGAAAAGCATTATATTTGAAAGTATGATTGATTCAGTCTTTTAATTGTGGCTACTCGTGTAATCATTTGAGTTAATATTGAGTAAATATTTTACTAATGAACACGATGTCAGATTCATTAATATTTTCACCACTCGCTAAATAATAATTATTACTGCATGGATATCTTGTACAAAGATAATATATTTAAATGAAATGAATGTGTTGAGAGAAAATTAATACTACTTGGCAAGAAAATAATGTTTTCATCGTTTTACCACTAGCAAATAATTTAGAGAACGCGGTCGAATTCCAAAGTATCGACCGCGTCTGCGTCTCGTTTTCGTAGTTTCACGCATTGACCTGAGAAGGGATGTTTTATTCCACTGTCGTCCGAAAACTAAAGCCAATTTTTATTTGTGCCTGCGATTTATTGAGAAATGCTCAGTATTTTTTATTACAAATTTATATTAATAATTTATTATTGTTGAAAAAGATGCTTTGCATAAACGTTCAGTGATCTACGAGTGTCTCAAGGAAAATGGGTCAGTTTTTTCAAAAATATTGACATGTTTTGAGCAGGTTTGTATTTTGATTAATTTTATTTTTTGGCTCATTTTTATCATTAAATGTCATCAAAAGTTGAGAAGTTTTTTGTCAAGTGTTTATAACAAAATTAACTTTACCTTTGATTAATTCAATTATTTATAATTAAAATTATTTGATTTTTTTTGGTATGTAACTCAAGTAGATAATTATGCAAGTGATAATTTTGCAATCTAATGAATTCAATGAAAGTACTTTATTAATTTGAGGTATAATTTTCAATGATCTCTAATGTTAAAATAAAATAAACATTTTTAAAAATAATCTTCAAATGACGAAGTATTGCTTCATTTATTTTTTTAACACAACACTTGTCATTTTAATCATAAAATAATAAAGGTAGGTCCTATAGAGTACATAACCTCAACAACATATTATGGCTCATAAAATTGAGAATTTATAAATGTTTATTATTAATTTACATTGTTTAAGAACCAAATTATGCTGTTCAAACATCTATGAACACAAAAGTATTAATTTTTTAATTTAACACACAACTTTTCATTGAATACTTCTTCATTCTGATGATGGTGCCTATCATATTTTCCATGCATTAAATTAATTCTGAAATTAATTGTTGTAACTGTTTAAGCCAAGATTCAAGAAACATTCTTTCACTATCAAACAACTTGATACACGTGTAATAATATACCTCCCGCCAATACAGATTACACCGCATCTTTTTTAATCGCGCATTCGTGATTGGACCGCAAATTGACAGCTGAGCTGAAATTGAAGGTCAAGGTAGACCTCTACAGAATAAAATTTTAAGAAAATGAATTTAATTATTTTACGGACTTCTTGATATTTCCAATTGTACGGATTTTACACTACTCAATAAGAACTGTGAATTGAAACTTGACATACAATCACGTATATGTGAAATAGAACATCGATTGGCTTTTTATCCACAATTACATCATTGCAACTTTCAATTACATTGAAGTTTTAAAAGAAAATAAATTAAATCACTTATAAATTTTTCATTTTTTGTTTCGTATTTTCAATACTTTGTTCATTTTAGTAAGTTATAAATCAATGCTTTCTAAATAAATTTTAAAAACAGTTCTTATTAAACCATACCATTTTTATAATTATAGAAAATGCTCCGATCAAAATACTATTCACCGTTTTAGATACATTTGATTTAAGAATTATATTTTTTAAATTTCAGTTCAAGATAATTGAAAAATAGAATTTATAAAACTTTTTCCTCGATACATGGACATGAAAATAAAAATCAATCATAATATTTAATTTTATCAAATCAATTGGAATTTAAAACTTTAATTAAGAGATAATCAGAATTTTTTCTCTTTGTATTTTTTAAATATTATTAATTAATGTTTGTAATACTCTGAATCGACATCATAACATTCCTTTGGTTTACATAATAATTAAGATATTGAAAATTATGACTCTCATTAAAATATTTATGAATGCACTAAATCATTACTTAATTTTAATAATAAATTACTATTTAAAAACGTTTTAATGATACGCTAATAAATATTTATTGAAATTAAAAAATAAATAACATTTTCAATTATTTAACTATAATTTAATAAAATAATAGAGAACTTGATTTCAATAATATGAAATTATAAGTTCGATAAAATATCATTCACAATTATTAAACGACACCATCGTGAAAGTAATAAGAGTTACTTCATTATATCCACAAGTTAATTAACGTAATTATACTAAAATTATTTAAGAATTTTAAATTTATGATTAACTACGAGAGCCTCCACTTACGTAAGTTTAAGGCTAGGATTAATCGACGCAGGATTTACTTCGCTATGTAGTCGCTAGATGGAAGCCAGTTGTGGGTGTGAAATACTACCGTAACATTTTATTTTCTAAAAATTATGCAAAAGGCCCATAAATTATTAAATTTCTAATTTATCTACTGTAAAATGTATTCAAGTATAAATATGTACAAAAAAAATGCATAAAAATGGATTAATCATCTATAAATTCAAAGAGTATACAACTTTAATTTGAAATTCGCGGGATAAAATTCGCATTTCTCGCAAGTGGCTGAAATTCGCAACAGTTGATATATAAGTCCGAGGCGAACAGTATATTTTAGATAGTCCGATGCTTCCCGGGTAACTATCGCATTATGAATGCGGCATTGTTTGCTCCTAGCCGCCACTTCATGTGCAATGCACGCGTACATACACCAAAACCGTCATCTCGATTTCGATAATTTACTTTAAAACAGACCGTGGAGGTGACATTGACTATCCTTTTGCTAAAATTTACCATAACTTTTTTTTTTTAATAATTTTATTGCATTGATATATATTTATGTGTGTGTGTGCGTGTGTTAAAAATAAATTTTATGATTTAAAAAGGTAGTAAATATTAAAACATACTTTTAAAGAATATCACTATCGAGTTAGAGATAAAAATCCCCTGGGTACCACCAAAATAGATTTATTATACCGTAAGATTACTATTCAGTAATGATTAAAATCGATTTTTAGTATTTATTTAATCAGTTAAAATTTCGGAGATTATGATATAAAAGACTTTTCTAGTGTTGAGGGTGTGATATTAATTATTACATAACGTTATTATAGTATATATAATTTGAGTTCGATAAATGTATGAAAAATTTTTAATTATATAATATGTGTATATTTTTACTTCAATGATAATATATATATATATATATATGTATATATTAAGTATTTACACAACGCGATAAATATAATTTCTTGAGGGTTGATAAAAAATAAAGATCTGTAAGTAATACACATGTTTTACTTTTTAAAAGATAAAACACTTACATTGACAATTAATTCTATCGTGTAACCTTATTATTTTATTCAGATTATAAGCTTTTATCGACGTCAATTATTACAATTCTATGAAACCAAAGTTTACGCAAATGTTTTTTTCATTATTACTATCTATGAAACGTGTACAAGTATGTTGTTCGGCACTTCTATTTTTTGCGATAGAATTTTAAAACAAAAATGAAAATATTATTATGTAAATGTTTTTTTCTTAGTTCAAATTTCAAATGCTTATGTTTATAAGTAAGCTTTTTCTTTATTAAATAAAAATTAGCATTTTAAGATTTAATAAATATTTCAAGGTTAAAATAAACATGAAAATTCTTTTTATAACGTGTCCTAAGTTAATTAGAAAATAATCAATAAAAAAACATGTAGTTAATATTGATAAAAATAAAAAAAAAACTGTATTCAAATTATAATTCAAATTTAGACATTAATTTTTTCAAAAATTTATATTCGAATAGAAATATTTAAATATTCAAAGCTTACATGAAATTAAATTTAGCATATTAAATAATAAAATGTACATATTATTAATCAATTTGTGAGTATTATTATTGAATACATAACATATATATATGACGACTAAGTGAATAAAAAGTATTGCTCTATTTCAATAATATATGGTATATGAATTTATTACTATTATCATATATTGTATTATATGAATTTATTAATTAACTTTATTGCTGTTGGAATTGTTAGTGAATTAAAATTTATGAAATGTAAAAACTTTTTCAATGGATAGATAAAAATTGTTACTAAATTTTATATAAATTTAAATGCTGTTTAATACATAGTAAAAATCGAAAACAAGTAAAGAGTATATGTAATAATTAATCTAAAAAATAAAGGAAATAATTTTATTAAATCTAAATTCCAAAAATAAAATTGTAAAAATATAGATTTTATTAATCTTGAAAATCTTTAATTTTATATTTGCATAAATTTCTCAATTGCATCGAATCACGGAACGAAATATTCAAATTAAATTAATAACTTATTATATTTATTAAATAAAAAATAATATTGTATAAAAAAAAAACATTTTAGATAAACATAATTGTTTAAATTAAAATTAAGTTAACAAATAAGTAAAAGGAGAAGTACTAAATTGTATTGTAATAGAAACTATGAATGATTATTTACATATAATAGAAAATCAATGTGTTTTAAAGTAATTATAAAATTTATATAAATTATTTAAAAATTATTTTATAATAATTTTTACAAAACTTCTGAAATGACGATATGGAAAATTGCCAAATAAATTTTATATTTAGCGATACAACTGTCAACACATGATGGCATAAAATTATAATTTTCATTATGTATATATTTAATAAATACATGTATATATTAGAACTGAGAAATGTACATATATATCACAAAAATTACTAATTTTTTAATTAAACATAAAATTTTTATCATTTTAAGTAAATACAAATAAACGATATTTATTTAATAGTGTAAAATATCTTATTGATTTAGTACATAAAAATATTAATAAAAAATATGAAATCATACATCTAAGAAAAATAATATTTAAATTTTTTATTATTAGTCCGAAATTTAAATATCTTTTTATAAATAATATAAATAAGCGTAAATATGTGCAAGTACAATTATTTATGTGTTTGAACATGTAAATTCTAAAGTGATAATCAAATGATATATATCTTAAATTGGATATTAAATAAACTATAAATTTATATTTCACAATAGGTTAAAAGTACAGTAGATACATGTATTCTAGTTACATATGCAAAGATTCTTTTACATATGTATAAAACAAGTAAATAAATAAATTAATAAATAATTGTTAGGGTAAAGTGGTGATAATATATAATAAAAATTATACATATATATTACATCATTAATGTCTTATTTTATATTTTATAAAATGTTACTTAATAATAAATAATAATTCAATAAAATTTTTATATATAAATCATATGTAATTTGTCGTGATTAAAATGATTTGTATGTTGAAATTAATCTTTTTGAATTAAGATATGTACCGAAATTTAAAATATTGGATTATCATATAAATTTGAGATTTGGTTATTTGTTTATGAATTATAATTCATTTTAAGAGCCAAATTAATGTTTATTTAATATCTTGGTTTGTTTCGGAAAAATTTTTTAACGCATTATGCAATATTTTCCTAACTAATAATTTTAATCTAATTCGATTGACAATACTATATTTTCTGCGTTAATTTTCATTTTTGTAAACATTCGCTGTTAATTTTTTTTAATACATTTAGCCTGTGAATATTAAACAATCTACAAACCTCCTCTTTCATCAATTAATTGAATATAATCTTATTTCCTCTGAAGATTTTTTTCCATCCTCGATATCATTGGTAATAATGCATGCTGGACAATCTACTTCTTGCCATATTTTACGAAACCGTAAATTTTGTATTGGCTGAGAATTGACATTAGCAGTGATACAACTACTCATTGAGAGACAATGTTCATTTAAATCATTGAGAGCTCGACATATCAAGAGCAGCTAATTAAAATGCATTAAATTAGCAACATTCTTTACAAGTTTGCCTGCAAATGAAGAGCACACAGGCTACAAAGTAATCGCAAGTAAGACGAGAGAAATGGAAGCAATTCGTCTTCGCGCAAGCGCACTCACTCTCGAGCTTTAATTGCATTACTTTTTGTCCTCATCCCATCTTAGAAATGCAAGATCATGCCTCGGTTCGTACGTATCGGAGTCTCAAAGTCCATTTGGCATTTCGCGTGACGACGATTCGTATCTCTCACACCCAAATAAAAACGCCGTTGTCATCGCGTCGCCAAATTTCTTTCACCTCGGACTCGCTCCGACACTTCACTCGACGAGCACCAACATCTGATTAAAGGGCTATCGACACCTTTATCACTTTCCAAAGCCACATTATTATTCTCCTCGATTCTTATTTGAATTATCGAAGGCAAACCCGTTGATAAATGCACAGAATCACGAACGATAACCACTGAGAAATTGATACGAGTGCTGCTTTAATAACTCGCGATGAGTTTAACAAAAAAAAAAAAAATCATATCTTTCAATTGAATACTCCACGCATCTGACAATTTATGTCGCGCAATCATAAATACGACCGAATTTTTAATTAATAAAACATTTAAATGTAGGAGGAATATAGGTTTTTTCATTCCCTGCATTTTACACTAATAACTTGAGTAATGCCTATCTGAATCATTATTCAGACTTATGATTACAAACAATTTTATAATGATCTTGATGCGGCAACATTTTTTACAAAAAATTGAAAAATACTTTATGCTTCAATGAAATCATAAAATTTAAGAATAGTTCATTTGAAACTATAATTATAATTAGTACGGAATAAGAAAATAAAAAAAAACGAATATAGATATATTTTATTTTTTTTAATTGATCAATTTTTAAATTAGTCATTTCACAATTGACATTTTTTCTTTCGTTTAAGACGTAGATTTTCATAATTAACTACAATTTTACTTATAGAACAATTTAATTTTCCAAGTATTTAATCAAGTGATTCTTATATAAAAAAGGAAGTAACACTAGGCCTAAATTATTCACGCAATATTTTAAGAAAAACATTTTATTATTTTTACTATTTATAAATGAATGTAAATAAAATTATATAATCTGGAAATATTAACAATTTATGATGCGCTTTAAAGTTGTTTTAATATTTTATTTTAATACGTTCATGAAATACAGTACGTTCAATTGCTGTAAAACTTTTTTTATATCTCAAAAAAGCTTTTTAATTGATACGTATTATTAAAAATTATCAAAATTAATTATAAAATGAATTTTGCACATTAAAAATAGATATATTATTTTATAATTTATAATGTTTCTTCACAGCTTTCAATATCTATAAAATATATATCCGGTATTAAAATTGATCTTTGAACTTGAAGCGAAAAAATTTAGAGATTTCACGAAATGCTATTTTTATCGTTTAATTTAATTCTTTCATAAAAATATAAAAGAACATTGGAAAAAATTATTCTTTTATTTTATCGTTAAAACTAGAATCATTAAAAACATTATAACTATATGAGATAACATAATAATATCTTACATCACGTAACAAATAAACATTATTTCAAATTCCCAATACCAGTTTTTTTCAAAAAATACATGCACATAGTCACAAACACATCTAATAAGTAATCTAATTTACTTATTAACTACATGTTATGCCGTTCAATTTAATCTTTGGATCAATCAATAAAACTACAAGCTACATTATGCCGCAATAAATAAATATAGATGAGATTGAACAGTTGTTTTGAAATAACAATATCACATTTAACACATACAAACTATTCTATTAAATGAAATATAAATAACAGAATAATGCATTTGATCAACAACATTATTATGTACTTCCAGTAAATCTTAGAATTTATAAAATAATTGTAAAAGATGTATTATATTTTAATAAGAATATCATTGGTGATCAACATAACAATAATTTAAAGTACATGGATAATGATTGCTAAAATTTCGCCAATTCGGGCATTTTTATATTTTTACAACAGGATATTTTTTATCAATTGAAATGATAAAACTTGTACGATTGATAAGAAGTCGTAAAATATTTTGAAAGAGAAAAAATGACTCCGTTTTAAGTGAAAAGAAAGAGTTCAAGTTTGACGTTAGGATCAATAAGCAAAGCAGTTCCATCAATAGAACTCTGAGACTTTTTGGTCGAGCACAACCCAAAGACAAAACTTAAAATAAAAGAAATAGCACGTCTGCAATGGTCGGGTAAATGAAAGCGCTTTAATAAAATAATTGGTGCGCGTAACCAGAGTTCGGTGGTGCACATCGACCTTTAGAAACCCCCGCCAACATTTATTTTTTATTTTTTTTTTTTTTCTTTCCTTGAAAAGTATAAATAGCAGGGACAATAAATGGATGGGGATTCCTTGATATTATTATTGATATGATATCCCGGGAATTGGCGATATCCTTTTCCCTCCTCCGGGTGAGCCTCGAACACCTGGTGAGACTCACGTGTGCGCGAGGAGGGTGAGGGCTCGGAGAGCGAGAGCGCGTGCCAATCGCGCGATCGGTCCAAAGACAAGACAGCCGCCTAACTTTAGTCTTGGCCGTGCCGCCGCGCTGCTGCCGTTTCGGCAGCTCATCCGTCGCCTCCGTCCTTCTTCGGCCGCTCCTCCTCCTCCCCCCTCCTGCCCCCCGTCGACGTTTAACCCTTTTTATAAATAAACCCCCGTCTTCATCCCTCCGTCCCGCCCCGCCACCCCCGACGACGACGACGACGACCACCCGTTCCTCCTCCCCCGAGTGCGGGTCCGCTCTGCCAACCGATAAAGGGCACCTCATTATCGGCGAAATCTCTAAATTTGTGAACCCGAGGATTGAGGCCAACGAAGAAGTGCGCGGACAGCGGCGCTTAATGGATTTCGCATTAAGGTTAATAACTCTGACAGTTTTTTTTTTTTTTTTTTTTTATATAAAAGAAATAAAGCGCTTTTATCACTGGTCGCGGAGCCTAAAACTCCATCATTGATCAATGGGAATGATTCCGCGATGAGTGGCATGAGATCTAATGCAAACAGTTGCCGAATGATAATGTGTAATTACGTCGGATGTCAACTGTAATCATTCTTTGTGATTACTTTGTCCATTTAAATCGAGAGAAAATTGCGAGCATCAACAAGACCGATGCCGATATTAATACTCTTGACGATGTGACCAACACTCGTACTCTAATCGATAACTCACTATTTATTTTATATAAATAAATGCTTGCGCAAATTTATTAAAATTGTTGGTTGTTTACTCATGCGTAAGTGTGTCGCTCGAAATTTAACGTGGAGAATTCTTCTGTTGTATTTCACGCGTATTTACCTGTGTCAAACTGACAATGACATTGATAATGTTGACGCATTGTGGAGTATCATTTCAAAATATTGCTAATTACTTATTTTGCATAAATTATTAACACTATGGTTTTCCATGTATATATTATCTTATTATATCGCATTCTGTGTCAACATCACCTAGACCTCATTGTTGCCAACCATGCGCATATACGTTCATCGCTTTCGGCATTATGTTTATATATAGTAAATTTTGAAAATGATATCAAACGAATCCTTATACTAAATACAATCAATGTCTTGACGTACTTTCAATTTGTGGAAAATATCTAAAAGAATTCCTCTCCTAAAAAGAATTTGAACGGTCATTTTTATGTTTAAATCTATGTAAACATGTGTGAGTGTGTGTGTAGACGCGTATGATCACACATGTAACTACACAAATAAAAATTTATGTTTAGAAATCTTGTACACTCATGTAGATTTACTCAGCAAGGTTTCATTGAAATATGATTACTTATTTTTGCTACATTCGAATACCTAAACATACGAATTTTTACGATTAAAACGAGTTGATTTTTTTCCCATTCAAACAGGTTTTTCTTGACATAAAGGAAATTATGTAATCAAGTTCTATTCCTACGTTGTATCGATAATTAAGTTTTACGTATCTAATTTGCATCTAACATAATTAAAAATGATGACGGTATTGAAATTTTGGTTCTTCCTGTCCAGTGATATATTTTTTAAAACAAATTTTATCGCATAAAAATATCAACAAATGTTATTTTAATAAAAATTAATGAATTCATTTCGAAATAAAATAAAAATTAACATAAACATCTGATTTACACATATTGCTATTTACACTCTTAATAGTGCTATTATTCAACAAGTTATTATTAATAAAATAAAATAGTTCTATTGTTTAATGAATAAAAAATTCATGAAAATATATATATTAAAGCGTGTTATACGTACATACATATATACTCGTCGAATAATTTTTTGATTTTACATTTTAAATGTTTAAATTTCAATGACTCTTAATGAATATTGAGTGTACGTATATATTTAAGTAACAAAATTAAAAAATTTCTCTATGTATGAAAATGAAAAAGATTTTCAATAAAACATTAACATACTTTCAAACTTTGTTTTAAATGTTTGGATAATAAAATAATTTATTGCACAATTTCAGCCACAGCATCATAAAAATGAAATAAAATAACATTATTAAAAACATCATTTTTTATTTTAATTCAGTCTTTTAATTGATTATTTTAATTTATCTTTAATCTTTTATTTTTTATTAACTACATAATATTTTTGAACGATTAATACAACTAATTTTGTTTGAGAGAAAATGTTAATTTTGGTTAAAATTATAAAATTTTCACTATTAAATAAAAATTTTCTAGATATATCACCGTCAATATTTTAAAATATTGCGTTAGTAGAGCTTAAAATTGCGGTTGGAAATAATTTGAGCGTAAAAACGGCAATATGATGGAGGAAGAAAAAAAAGAAATAAATAATAAAGAAGCTAACTTTATTAAGCATTACGCCTATACTCCAGGTTAGTATTTAGTGTTCAAAACCGTTTTTTAATACGTTCACACATTTATTACCAATTTTCTTGTAAGAATCCCGAAAAATTTAAATGCAAGAATTTGAATCTTTTTTTTATAATTAATGTTTCTATTAATATTGTAATTTAGTTCCTTGATTAATGTTCTACAAATATTGATGTATGATTAAAATTAACTATTTGTATTACAAATTTTCTTTTGAGTTTAATATCATATGCAAATAATAATAAAAGTTTTAGTTTCTTATATATCAGAAACGCAAATGACTTATTAAATAAAAATATTTTAATGTTTTTATTAAAACATTCTAACATGTGGTATTTAATTGCATTGCCTTTAAACCTTTTTAAATAATAAATTTGTTTGAAATTAAGTTATTCAATATATTTTTTAAATTATTACGTATACAATTACTGTGCTCATTCTTACAAATAATAAAAATTTTATTATAAATATTTATAGAATTAATATTCTTTTTTGATCTATATTCCATATTCAAATATGTTAAACGAAATTTATTATTGCTGTACAAAAAATTATGATGACAAATTCATGAATTTAATATGGGCCATTTTAGATAAAAAGTAATTTGCTATTTATCCAATACACATTCATTAGATAATTGAATTCTTTCTTAATTTTGAAGGGAAGAAAGCTGTAAGAATTTTACAAATTTTTAATAAAAAGTAATTTACATATTTTTGATGTAAAAGTGAATTCATATGAATAATAAAGTAGTTATGCATTATCATTATCAAGAACAAAAATGTTACGACATATAGTTAATGTCCGTTATAAAATTATATATTGAGACAAAGATAATTTTATGCACTATAAAATTTATATAAATTTTATAGAATTTGTATAATATTATAATCATATATCGGTTAGATTCAAAATATCTATATTTTGAAATTGAAAATATAGATGCATCAGTATACATATTTTTTTATATATGTATGATATATATATATTTCATAATTTATCAAAAAGTATTTTAATTAAAATTAATCTATTGTAACTTATTATATTTTTTAAAAAAATTGTAATATACGTTAATGTAAAATATATATACATATATCAATTTATAAATTTTTAATTAAAAGTATGTTCAATTTTATTTGAAAAATTTTAATTACTATTAGGTAACAATGTGTTCATTGGGTATGTAATTTTGATAAATTTAGTTAAAAGCAGTAACTTCTTTAATAATCGTATCAAGAATCCCCAGTAATTTTTTATCAAAATTATTGATAATAGATTATGATAAGTTTAAATATCGATTATTAAAAAAGATAATTTCAATTTTTATCTTTATTTAATTTTATAACTAAGTATAATAAATTATTAAATTTTTTGCTCATATTCGAACCTAAAGTTATTTTTAATGTATAATTTTAATCATTATACATATTTGTATACAATATACATATATTCAATGAAAAATATTATTTTTATGTATAATTGTAATATCAATAATTACAAGTTTATAAAGTTAAAAACCTATTTTTATTATAATTAAATTATCTTAATTTTATCATAATATTATTAAACATATTTGACTAAACATAAATTTAATTACAAATTTGAAAATAATACCACAAAAATGATAAATATTTGTACAATGCATTTGTTTCTTTAATATTAAATTTTTTTTTTAAAAAGTTATTTATTACTTTGTATGTAGAAATTTAAAAATTTCTTTTAAACTTTTATAAATTTTTTCAATTAATATTGACTCATTAGGTAAATGAATATTAACATACAAAACGCAATTTTTAGGACTAATAAATAATTTATTCTTATAGTATTGTATTCTATATTGCTCTCATTTTGCTATATGTAAAGGATTATTTAAACAATCTTTCTAATAGAAATTAAAAAAATTTCAAAAAATTTTATAGATATATAATCAATTATTTTATTAATCAATATTTTTTCCAAATTATCTTATGTTATTTATGTATATTTAAACAATAAAATTACGATATAATTTTTTTTAATTACATATTTAAAACATAATATTCTCTTTATATATCTTTACATTAGAAATAAAAATATTATAATTTTTTTTTCTAAAATCGATATTAACTTCGTAGAATAGATTTATTTGTTGTTAAAACCTTTTAATTTTAAAAATGAAATCCAGAAATTAATATTTCAAGACCTTATAAATTAAATAAAAATATATATATTTATGTTTAGTAAAAGTCTTTACATAAAAAAAAATGTTTTACTTATACAAATGTTTATTGATTTAATTAAGAAAAATTAAATATAAATGGAAATTTTCTCTAAATTTATTAGATTTGTTTTTGTACCAATGAAAAATGTTAAAAATTTAAGATCAAACAAGCTATTTTCAAATTTCAGCATTATTCAATCAATTCATATGACAAAATAATTCTATAAAAATGTATATTGTATGATAAGCATAAAAAAGTTTTTAATTTAACTATAGTGTGTTGATGGAGATTGGATAGAATAGTTTCTTGTACTCATCAAATCCTATTAAAGAAGCATAATTTTAAATGTACACTTAAGTTTAAATTTAATAAAATTTTTAATTTATATCGCATTGTTACAATATAAATTTTTTTCATTAAAAAAAGTTCTTTTGTTTAAAGATTGGGTCACAAAAAACTTTTTTAATATAAAATTAAGATTTTTTTTCTAATAACTAAAAAATCATCTAATACTTATTACAAGTGATTATCTAGTACATATCATAAAAATGTTTTTTTTACATTATTTAATTTTTTGTTATTTATATAATTCAAATAAGATTTATAATAACTTTTTTATTTCACAAATTTTTACTATGGTATATAAAATTAAAAAATAATTTAAACATATTATTGATATCATATCAAATGTGATATAAGGTAAAGTAAAGAATAAATTCGTTTAAAATTAAGTTATCAAATCGGAATATTGACAACTTCTCGCTATAGTAATATTTATTCCATAAAAAGTATGTATTTAATTACTATTCATTAAATTCGAGTAACAGACCAAGAATTGTGTCAGTATCAGAGCCGAAGGGGAAGAGGAGCAATGAATAGGAAATAAAATTTACAACAAAAAAAAGAGAAGATGATTCAGTTTAAAGGTACATTAAATTTATCGAGGATGTGTCATATCTGCATGATGTACCATAATACGAAAGATGACGATAAAAAAAAGCAGTCTGGTCTTTGATTGATTGCTAGGCCAATGTCGCGACTATAACGATGATGACTTTGCTAGTTTAATGGATGCTATTTAAATGTGCTTGTTAAGCTTTTATATGCATTCACTGCTTCTTATTTTCATTGATGAGGCTTCGTGTATTTATTTTTCCGTGCATATTGCTCCAACTCATTATAAATTAATGCACTCAAACAATAATTCACCATGCATAATTCTAATTTAAAATTAATAATTTTTGTGCATGATGTAAATAATTACATTTCTAAAAGTATGCATTGTTAATGCTTATTCTTTTATAGCGAAAAATCTATTTAGTAAACATTGTTTATTTTTGCAACATAAGTGGAAAAAAAGAATCAATGGTTATCATTTGTTATACAGATACAGTTTCCATAATGAAATAGTAAGCAAAACTATTTTCAGATAATCAAATGTATTTTGCAAAACAATGGAATAAATTAAGATATCTCTATTTTAATAGAATAAGAAATAAATTAACTTTCGAAGGATCCATTTTATAGTTTTTAAAGCTACTTCAATGATATATGCAATTTAATTTAACAATTTGTAATTTCAATTGATTCATTATTCTAAATTATATATTCTAGATGAAAATAATAATTATTATTCTAATCTAAATCAGTTAAGAAATATATCAATTTTTTCTTTATTTATTGTTCTTAATTAATGCTTATGTATAGAGTAATCGTTTTTGAATATATTAAACTGAAAAATCACTCAAATGATTAGCAAAAAATAATTATACGCTAAATTAAAAATAGAATTAAACTTCACGTGTAATAAAACTGTTTAATAGAAATAATATTTAAAAGTACATGTACATGTTTTTAATAATTGTAAATATTTTTTTCTTTTTGTAACTTTACAATAGATTATAATTACGTATATTTTATTCAATAAAAAACTAATTTTAATCGTTTATAACAACAAATTTTTGAATATACAAAAATATATAATAATTTTTTTAATTTCATTAATATAAGTTTTTCGGAGTTCAAAATGAAATAAGTTTTTTTTTAAAAAATAAATTCTTTATAAACTATGTATATATATAAATATATTTAATATTAAAATATAAGAAATATTATAATTTTTAATCATATGAGTCAAATTAATTTATGTTCGATATTATTTTTTTCATTGAGGCATTTTTTATAGGTATATTAAGAATTGATATTCGAAATGAAATTTATTTAAGATTATTGAAGTTTTATAATTTATATTCAATCATGTAAGTCAATGAATGTGCAGTATCTGTCATCCAATGATGACTGGTTTAATTACCTTTTTAAATTAACATATATTACAAGTGAAAATTTTTCATTATTGGGTATAATTTTAGTACAATTTTTATTAAGAAATTAATATTAGAAAATTGAAAATAATACAAATTAAATATAAATACCTATTGATAAGCTAAAATAAAGCAGTAACAGATGTTTTAAACTTTTTATAGATTATTTTTTATGTAACTAAGACACATAAAATTAGTAATTATTACTTATGTAAGAAATTACTACTATATTGTAAAAAAAATTAATATTAAAAAAATGTGTGAATTTAAAATTTCGTATGCAATATAACTTATTATAATTTATAAATTATAATTTAAGATTACTTTTATAAAGTACTGTTGAATTTAAATAAATGTATTTAGTATATTGCTATCGGTCATTCCTGTAGGTAAAAAATTATTGAGTACATAAGTAATATTAAAATGATTGGATTATTTCTTATACACACATCGAAACAATAATGACCCAAAATTTATATTATAATGATATAATATTGCTATAATATAATGATATTGTTAAATATTACTTTTTGGATGAAATAAAATTTTACTTTTTTCAATGAAAGATGAATATTATTTTTTAAAAAAGAACAATAATAAAATATTCTATCTAAACAAGTAAATTAAAAAAATTAGTTATTAAATTTAATATAAACTATGCAAAATGTTTGTAATTTTTTATTCAGATAACTTTATAATCTTTGTAATGTATAATGAAGTATTAACAATAATATTCAGTAGCTGAAAAAGATTATTTTTTCGGGAAATAAAAACAAATTTGTAACTAACTCAATCAATTAGGAAACATAGAAATATATACATTCTAAAGTTTGTGTATAAAGTTACTGATTATTTAATGATGTCTACTTCGAAATATGTAAGTTAATCCAATTAATAGATATTTCGAGGTATATTTTATTCCTAAATTCCTAATTAATATAAAATAATTTTAAAATAGAGTTGTGTTCTAAATTTGCTGATTTACAATGAAATGATTTTAATGCTAATTTTTTATTTAATATTTAAAATTTTATGTAATTTTTATCAACAAAGGCAGATATGTCATTTGATTAATCAGAAACATTTTTATTATAATTTATATTTGAATTATTAAAATTTATCGATTAATTTTTTACTGCAATAATTTTTTTTATTTATAATAATTTATGTAATTTTATTTAAAATTATTACTGTTTAAATTACACTAAAAAGTTTTTATAGAATCCATTTTTATAATAAAAATTTATATATTTTTATTTTTGAATTATGTTTAAAATAGTTTAAAACATTTTGTATGTTGTTATTTACTTATAAATAATATTAACCTTAAACCCAATAAGAATAATATTAATAAAAAAAAAATGTAATTAGAATAAAACTTGATGTGTGACGTAATTTAAAAAAGTAAACTTTATTCGTAACTCAGGAAAAACCAAAAATGTAATTAAATAAATCATTTCTTATTAATTACTCATAAAAAATATGTAATATTTTATATCGCTAGTAACTTCAATTTTGTAAATATAAATTATTTTCACTAAAAGAAACATTATTATTTTTGACAAGAAAAATACTTCCTCTTATTTTGATGATAATATAAGCGCATTGAACTAATCATAAATCATGAAAAAAATAATCCAAGATTCTAAGTCAAAAACAAATATTCTAGTTAATCAAAGATTAAGTGGTAAACAAGGCTATGAACTATTTGAAATGCAGTCATAATAAATAGAAAATTTCATTTTGTTGTCAAAAAGCAAGAAAATAATATGTATAAAACAGTATAATA
Organism: Eupristina koningsbergeri; assembly: GCA_018907245.1. Classification (NCBI taxonomy): domain Eukaryota; kingdom Metazoa; phylum Arthropoda; class Insecta; order Hymenoptera; family Agaonidae; genus Eupristina; species Eupristina koningsbergeri. Next base: position 383,802 of record JACCHV010000050.1, read on the forward strand.
TATTTACAGAATATAGAATACAGTTTGCATAAATAAATTTTTGCATTAAACTCAATTAAGTATAAAAGAATATTTAGTTTCAAAGTATTATCTAGTAATTATTTTCTAGATTTATAAATTAGAAATTAAAAATTATATTTTCGATTTATTATATCCAACAAATACCTCATGTGTCAAATTATGTTTATTTATTACTATACTTTAATTACTTAATTAATATAATTGTATAAATATTTTAATAACAATAATAGACATTTAATACTAGAATGTTAATAAGTATTTAAAACATATTTAATATTTTTTATATATGAAAACTAATTAAATATAGAATTAAAGCATTTGTGCTCATTAGACATGAATAATCTAAACGCTAGAAAAGTTTTAGACTATTATATTGATCAACTGTAATGTATAGATAAAACTTAAAATAAATAATTAAAATTTGTAAAAAGAAAAAATATAATATTTCAAAATAATAAGACTTGTTGTTAAGATCTTTAATATAGATTATTTATTCTTGAACAATATTTTAAATATATATCAATAATTATTTGTTAGTTTTGACTCGTGACATTTTTGGTCATAACTGTAAGCTAATTTTCATATTTTTTATAAGTATTTATAATGTTTATAATTTTTTATTGTTCTTTTTTAAATTTAATATTAAGCAGTGGTACTTTGATGTAAATATGACTAAGTTTATTACTTAACCACTTAATTCTATCAACAAAATTTTTTTACACCACTAAAAAACAAACAAACAGATGTTTGGCCATTATTATTTGTATCATTTGATAAGTACTTCGAGTTACTAGATTATCTCAAAATTTGGATTTTTCAGTTATTTTTTTAAAAAAAGCAGCAGCTATTTATCTCACCATGATATTATCTGTAATCAGTCTCGAAATTTATCTTGAAAAACCGATTCTCAAAAGTATAACCAAATTCAACGAAGATTTATTAAAATACCGATTTAAATAATATTATTATTTAAATCTATAATACAAAAGTCGAGTAATAATGACGGGGGGGGGGAAAGGCTGTAATACGATTAAATTGAATTAAGTGTACCGAGTTATTTTATCCAATTCCAACAGCTTTTTCTCGCCAATTATTTATAGGGGGGGCGGGGGGAATAATTGAAAAGGAAATGTAAATTTGACCGATCGCGGTGGTTTACTCGCATCGAAAAGAATTGACGGCGCATTAAAATATTATAATTATTAACATTTTTATTCCGAATAAAATATTAGCTTTCATCAGTGATTAACGCATGGAAATAACTATAAATAAGTTATCCCCAAGCTTAATTCTATGCGCGATAAGTCTATTTATATACTCGCGACTTGAAAAGTTGAGCTTTAGTTATAAATTTGAAAGTACGCGTAGATGATACGCCGGAGCACGAGTTGTATTATTAATTATTCCATCAATGGTTATTGATCCCGTCGTCATCGTAAAAAAAGATCCTCGGGTTCTCTTGAACCGACCAGTCATATTTATTTACGCCGATTGCGTAAAGCACTGAATAAACAGGCTCGTCGCCCCGAGCCGGGGCTCCCGGTAAAACGACTTTCGGCCCGGACTCCCCACCGGCTCGGGCGGCTTCGAGGCGCCCGGGTTCCGAGAGGAACAGCCGGAATCCTCGGTATCGTCGCGTCGACGCCTTGGGAATCCCCGTTGGGCTCGGTTGCGACACCGACGCACTTGGTCGTAATCAGTCCCGGCACGGTCGGCGAGCCTACCGCCCTGTCCAATCGGCGGCCGCCCTGGAGGCCCTCCCACCACGAGTCGACGTCGACGCCAAAAGGAAAACTGCGGCACGTCGTCGCGGCTCGCTTTATTTCCAGTTCGCGCGATTTGAAGGCGTGTATCGGAATTTCTCGTGCCGAACTTGCCGAGACACGTCGCGGCCACACACGCCTCCACAGCTCTGACCCTCTCTCTCTCTCTCTCTCTCTCTCTCTGTGTATCTCGCTCGCACTCGCACTCCAACGCTGTGCCCTCGACCCGGACGTTTTGTTTTATTTTTTGTTCTCTACTTTTTTTGTTTTCTACTTTTGCACGCGCTCTTCCCGAATTGAATCTGCACCGAGGAGGTAAGGACACGTAGCCTCGGGAATATTGACACATTTTACATACGCTTATTTCGGTTTCTTTGTATTTATTTTCGTTCACTCGGCCAATGTTATCATTTCAATTTTTAATTTCTGGCAATGTGAGAATCAAGAAGAAAGAAACAAGAAGAATTTTATTTAATTTCTTTTTTTATATTAACGTTATTTGATCAGTATACACGGTGAATCGCATAATTTTTAACGATATACTTTCGTACTCGTGTACTTTTTAATTTGAATTGTAAGTGTCGTGAACATTGAACATTCTCTTAAAAATTTCTCTTAAATTCAATTAAATTTTTTTAGTGATTTTGTTTCAATTTCCGGTTAATAATTATTCAATTTTTTGTTGTGAATATTAAAAATAAATTGATTATAAATAAATATTCTTAAAAAACTTAAATTCATTATACAAATATTATAAAAGCAAGTTCGTGTTAAAATTTAAAAAGTAAATATTTTTTTAAATATTTAAATAATCAATAATGAATAAATTAACTTCTATTTTTGATACAAAGTAATACAATATAAGTAACAAATGTACTTCTTATAAATAAATCCATCTTTTACAAACATGCAATTTTTAAATAAAAATGTATAATGAAAATTGCAAAATGTGCAAGATTAAGCAGTGATATTTTAATAGTATGTTTGTTCATTATCGCTTACTTTTTTTCTTTTCCAGATATAATGGCTGCTACCCCGAACAAACCTGGTCCATTTATTGGAGTGATTGACGTAGGCACGCGAACTGTTCGATTTGTCGTAAGTAATCAAACATAAATGTTCAGTTAAATTTGATAAATATTATTACAAATCACTTTTTATGCCCCATCTTCGTATGTATTATTCATTTTGATAAATTCAGAAAAATGTGACACACATACTCAAAAACATAAGTATGGTATCACAAATATATCGCTTAATTAAAATTATCTCATATATTTATCAAATTTTTAAACTTCTAATATTTTTTTCAAGAAATAGTTTATTGAGATTATTTGTTTCAATATTGAAAACAATTGGAATATTTTTTAAATTATTTCATAAATTATCAGCACCATAGAATTGATTAACTACATTAATAAATACATATTCTTAGATATTTTTACTGAATAAGAAGTAATTTATTAAACAATAATTATTAATAAAAAAAATTTCAATATGAATTTATCAGAGTAAAATTGAAAAAAGTTTAATCAATAATAATACTGGAAAAGAGTTTTTAAATTATTCTTCCCTTTCTGAAATGGGAAAGTTCAATAAATAAAGATAGTTGTTCAAAAAAATATCTAATTTCGTGGAATGGCGCAACAGTTTATCTATAACTTGAGAAAACTAGTACATTAATCAAATGCGTTCTGTATAATATTTCCTGCTAAACGTGATTACTTAATTCATGGATAAGTTCATACACTATAAATTTCTTATCTTAGTGGATTATTATGCCTGACTAAACCCGGAATATATCTACGTAAATAATAAATACACTACTTTATAAACATTCGGCAGATAGTTCTATAGAGCTTTCTTTTTATGTTATATTAGCTATTTATATTTTCAGTTGTAATTTTATATTCTACCAAAATCTTTTACTCTATTATAAAGATCCATAAGATAACAGTAAATATCACGATGGTGTTTATTTCTAAGTTTTCCAAATTCTCGCATTTAAATTAAAATTAAACGTAGTGAATTTTAATACCCAAAGTTTTTAAAGTTTGTAGATAATTATACAATGATTTTTATCCCATAAAAATAGCAAAAAATTTATTGTGAAATAAAGTTGTAAAACGATAAAATTACAGGTGTCTGACCAAACTCAGATACGCCACTACTGAGATCACTTTAACGTATTTTTACTAAATATTGAGTGACAAATAATTGTTTATAGAAATATCTGTAAAATTAATAAATATCCATTTATTTATACGTACGTAATAACTTTTTAATAAATATTATAAATATTATTATTCAGAGAATCTCGTAACCATCACAATCCTATTTATTATTAAGAATTGTCTTGAGTAAACCTGAATACTCATTCATGTTTTTGATTTTAATTAATTATTCATGAACTCTCAATTTCATTAGCTACTTTAATTACATAATAAAGTAAATAAATTGCTTCCATGTGTAGATCTTTAATGCCAAACATGTCTCGGAAGTTCAAATGCACCAAATTGACATCGACCAGTTTACACCGCAGGAGGGTTGGGTCGAACAGGACCCGAATGAAATCAAATCTGCCATAAGAATATGTATCACAAGTGTACTAAGAAAAATGAAGGATAATGGTTTAGATTGTAGTAACATTGTTACCATAGGTATATGTAATTCGAGGGAAACGACTCTTGTGTGGGATTCCAAGACCGGAGAACCCCTTTATAACGCCATACGTAAGTTTATAAAACAATCACTAGTTATTCCGGTTGTTTAAACTATGAACAATGAATGTAGTTTTTATTTTATTTTAATAAATTGTAAAAAATTTACAAAATAAATGAAAGAATAATCAACTCGGTTAATTATTTTGTAAATATCGTGTTTAAAATTCAAAAGACATCTAATTTATTTCAATATTAATTTTACGACTAAATTCAAATTATTTGATATTATAAAGCTGCATTTTGAATGGAAAAAATTTTAGAATTGTGCTTATAATTTTTGTTGCTTAAAAATTAGAAAGGGCATGGTAAATTTTTAATGAATGAAATTTTATCTTTTATGTACAATTTTTATCTTAAAATTATCAAAACAAACTTAAATTATATTATAATTTTTACCATACTAAAAATTTCTGTTTCGATAATTAATTAATAGTATACTAATATTTATAAAAAAATTAATGTAATTAATGTTTTTTAATATCCATTCATTTATAAATAAATATATATATATATGAATTATTTATCGATTCCTCAGATATTTAGTATACATGTATTTCTTCGTATTTATTTTTTTGTTTGATGTACATAAAATTCTATAAATTTGTAAACAAATCTAGTAGTGAAGTGTTTCTTAAACAAGTACAACTATTTTTTGTAAATTTAAGTAAATATGATAAATGAATAACAAAATTATTAAATAATAATATTAACTTATGTTCAGTAATTCAAAGCAAGCCTAAAATTTTGAATTGGTTTTAATTAAAGAATTTTTATATTAATATCCAAGTAATTGTGACAAAACGAATTTATTTTAAACGATGTATAGAAATCTGAAAAAGCATGTGTTTTCAAAATAAAATCAGTAAAAATACGATTAATAAAAAGCAAACGTGCATTTATTGAAACACGCATGCCAAAATTATTTCAATTCGTACATTAATTACATAGAGCAAAATTTACTTATCGTCCAAAGTATGGTCGGACATCAGGACAGACAAAATGGTGGATCAAATAATAGCGAGGTTTCCCGACAATAACAAAAATCACTTGAGACCTTTATGTGGACTTCCCGTTAGTTCGTACTTCTCCGCCCTCAAAATACGATGGCTCATGGAAAATGTACCGGCGGTCAGGAAAGCATTGAGAGAACGCCGATGTATGTTTGGGACCTTGGACACCTGGCTCGTTTGGGTAAGAGTTATTCAACCTTGTCTCTTCATAGTTTCGACAACTCAGTCAGAAAATTTGACTTGTTTATTTTTCCTTCTCCTCTCTAAACTAGTTTGACAAGTTGCACAAGCCAATATTTTTTCTCAATGAAGTGAAGAATTTTGTATCATCATTTTCTTGACATAAAATTAATAAATTTAATTTGAAATGAATGATGAAAATTATAAAGAAATATAAATAGCTTGGCAACTTAAAGTATTAATAAACAATTTAAGAAGATTGATCAATGGAGGAAGTTTTATCTGCAGCTTGTAATCACTTTAATAATTTATAATGAAAACGATGCCAATAACTTACTTCCATTAAAACATGAGTAATCAAAGTAGTAATATGTTCAGTAGAATTAATACGCGAGTTTTCATTTATAAGCTTTAAAGAAAAATACTTTAACAATAATTCTGTAGTTATTAAATTATTTGTAACATTATTCTTATCATTAAATAAAAACTTAGTAAATGTCTATGTAATATATTAAATTAATATATTTTTACGTTTGTAAAATAAAAATAGTCTAGTAATAATTATAATTAAATTATTTTTTAAAGGATTTCGGTATCAAAAATATACTTTACTATAATATTTTTAAACGCATATTAAGTTAAAATACCTTAATAATTAGTTTCGTAGGATCAATAATTTCTAACCATTATGTATATGTATTAATTTTTGTTTATTTTTTAAATATTTCGCATATTTTTACAAATCAGAAGCTTATGAAAGTGATATATTTTAGTAGTCTTATCATATCAATGTTATTTTATCGTATCCATATCATAACAGTAATCATTATTGGTCACGACATTGAATTAATCTACTTTTTATTTTATTAATACGGATAAATTATGATTTCTGAATTCCTATCAAGATAACTGTTCCTGCATCATTTTGAAATAGTTAAATAATTACTTCAAAAATAAAATAATTAATTATCGATGAAAGGATTGATTTATCACTTTAGATCAGTAGGCTCTTGACAACATATTTTTAGACTACATTATAGATATAAAGAATTAATCGAACAAGCAAGTTAATTTTAAATAAATATGTACATTATAAATTACAAAAACTATAGTTTTTTGCAAGTTTTTTTTTATTGAGTTTAAGAACAATATTTGAAAATGTTTTAATTTAGCAATGTGTTTAAATTTTACATATAATTTATTGCAAAAAAAATTTAAAGCTTAATAATTATTATTGTTTTATTAAAATAAAATAATTTATTCATTTAAACTAATTTTCGTCTGATTGATTAAAAATTATAAATTTTATCAATATTCGCGAATTAAAATTATTAATAAAAATGAAACTTACAAACAATAATAATAATCACTTTACTTGAGGAAAAGGCTAACAAATTATTGCAATCAATCGATTGCTATTTTTGTATTCACTTTCCTGATATAACAGGTCTTTAGAAATAAATTTTAAGATTATATTTGAGTACAAATATATATGAAATTTTATTTATCCGATCGATTATCAAATCCTTATAAATTTATTTGTAAAATACTTACGGATTATATCATAAATGTTTTAAAAAAAATTTGCTTTAGATTACTTTCTTTTAATCGTAAAAATGTTATCAGATATTATGTTGTACCCAAATGAAAAGAATAGCAAAAGAAATGTTTCGAAAAATCAGCGCATACAAAAAAATCTGTATTTATGCTACACGTATCGATAAATATTTTTTAAAAAATCGATCCGATGAAAACTAAAAATATACGTATATTGTACATTTACATACAGAATTTGACTGGAGGAAAAGATGGTGGATTGTACATAACCGATGTAACAAACGCATCTAGAACAATGCTCATGAATATCGAAAGTATGGCTTGGGATTTGACTCTTTGCCGATACTTCAACATTCCCATGCACATCCTGCCAAAAATACGAAGTAGCTCTGAGATTTATGGAACCATCAAAATCGGACCCTTGAAGGGAATTCCCATATCAGGAGTGAGTTCTTAAAATGTGAATGTAAACATATTTATATCAGTACCAATGACTGATTCTCAATGAGTAGAATAAAAAAAATCTAAATTGTAATTTTTGTACTTTCTTCCAGATATTAGGGAACCAGCAAGCGGCCCTTGTAGGGCAAAATTGTTTGAAACAAGGCCAAGCGAAAAACACATACAGAAGTGGGTGTTTCTTGCTTTGTAATACGGGCACACAAGTAAGTTAATACCGCTTGAATGATAAAGTTTCGTATTGCATCAAGTGTTGTAGATATAAAAATCGACGGTTCGACTTTATTCAATTTTACGCTACGAGATAAAACATATTTCACACATGACTTTCTAAAACTCAAGCAAAATTACCAATCGAATTATGAATTTACAATTTAAATGATTTAAACGGAAAACGTGCATTTAACTTGTGTTATAATTGACAAGCACTTAAATGTAATTATTGTTTATTGATGGGTTTTTTTCTTTTTTCCACATTAATTAATTAAAAAAAAAAAAAAAAAAAAAAAAAAAAAAAAAAAGCAAATGGAAAGCTAAAAACACTTGAAAAAAGAGTAAAAATTTGAGTTGATTTACAGGGCGACTTATCGCTTAATATTTGCAGCGAGTTTTTTCTTCGCACGGCTTGGTGACGACAGTGGCTTATCAACTGGGACCCAAAAGTCCGGTTGTCTACGCACTCGAGGGATCAGTAGCAGTCGCCGGTTTGGCAATCAAGTGGCTTCGCGATAACATGAAAATGATGAAGGATGTAAAAGAGAGCGAACACCTCGCGCAAAAGGTCTTTAACACGGGCGACGTTTACTTTGTACCTGCTTTTTCCGGACTCTATGCACCCTACTGGAGAAAGGATGCAAGAGGGTACACATTCATTCATTTTTGAAGAACCAATGATAAAAACCAATTTTTTATTCATTCATATTTAATTCAGTGCTCGCCAACGTACCAATAACGATTTTTTTTTTTTCACTTAATAACTACCTGTTTGATATTTATAATACTTTTTATTTCTTATGATTAGGAATTCTAGAAAAAATGAAATATTTATTCTGTTGTTTATTTATTTTGTTTTTTTTTTTTTTTTTGTTTGTATTTCTAAATTTTCTTGAGTTATTGGCGATTAAATGATCTTCATTGTCCATTAATAACAATATTTACGATTAAAATTAATTAACCTTATTATTCATTATTTTCTAGAGTTATTTGTGGATTAACAGCATTTTCCACAAAAGATCACATTATAAGAGCATCGCTGGAAGCTGTTTGTTTTCAAACAAGAGATATTTTGGAAGCTATGCTCAAAGATTGCGGTTTTCCATTAACAAAATTATATACAGATGGAAAGATGTCAGTTAACAGTTTACTTATGCAATTACAAGCTGATATTGCTGGTGTACCAGTATGTAAGTATTCAGTTTAATAATTATAAATAATAATTATCAAAATATTTTTTATTTAAATTAAGTTTGATTTGGTAACTATTGATTAATTCTTTTTTTTTTTTAATTAAAAGAGAATACTATTCTTTTACCTTCTATTTTTTCTTTAATTTTATAATAGATTTTAAACTCAAATTATGTTTTATTTTATTCATATAGATTTTTTTAATAATAATGATAATGATAATTCAATAAATTACTTAATAAATTTTTTCGACATATATAAAAGGATTGCTATTGATAAAAGTGATATAAACTATTATTAAAATTAAAATCTTATATAATGTATTTTTTACCTAATAAAGTTAATATTCAAATTTTATTTCACTTTTAGTTAGATCTACAGTAGCTGATATAACTGCACTTGGTGCAGCAAAAGCTGCTGGAAATGCAGCTGGTATAGGACTTTGGGAATTAGAGGGTGCAGGTGTTGAAACTGTTATCACTGACACATTTTTACCCACAACAACACCAGAAGGTACAATTTGTAATCAAGTTAGATGAGTAAATTATAAAGTAATAAAATACATTACAGAAGTCATGATAAAAAACATATTTTTATATTCATTTTTTTATGAATTTAATATTAATACTACAAATATTTAAAATACATCGACTAATTATTTTTTTAATTTGTAAATTTTCTGTTTTTCAATAAATAAAACAACTTTTAACAATTAAAAATTGACTTGAAAAATCAAAAAATTCTAATTTGATATAATTTTTTTAGAAAGAGATTCAAGGTACAAAAAATGGAGGATGGCAGTGCAAAAAAGTCTAGGCTGGGCATCAATAAAAATGTCCCCACAGATGACAGGTAATAATAAATATACTGCTGGTTCGAAGACTGAACACGTGGACACAATAAAGGATTCGCTTTTAGATTCTACTATCAATTCACGCACCTCGTAGCTAGTCAAAATATTATTCTGAGTGTACAAAACTTCTCTTTCATCTTTTTCTTCAGAAAATAAAGTGATCATACTGACATTCCTTCTCGCATGTAAAAAAAAAATTGTAGATAGAAAATTTTTTAGAAACACATTTGTGTTAATCGTATTCATTGCATTGTATTAATCTATGTTCTATAGAAATATTTATATACATATGTATGTTGATTCATTGCTATGTTTATGTGCATTTAGTAGTATTACTAAGTATTTATATTTTATTATTTAAGTATTGTACATATTTTTTTTAAATAATATGTTACTATACACTTGACATACAACATTGTGCATACCTTCCCCTTTCCCTGCACTTTTTATTCTTGTGTGTTTATTTTGCTGCTTTAATGCAATCTTAAATTTCTTTATTCTAAAATTGAATAGCAAATTTACAATTGTGTAGTGAAAATCGATTGTATATAAAAAAATTAACGATTAACTTTATTAAAAAATTATAAATTAAAACAAATTGGTAAGTATAAAAATTAATAATCGGTGTAAATACTTAAAAAACTACTTATTAAGATAAAAAGAAATTTCATTATTTCTAATATTAAACAAAATTTTAATTTTATATTTTATGTTGTAATTATGTAAATAATAATTCATTTATAATGAATTTTAAGTTAATATAAAATACATTTTCATTATTTACCATCATTTTCATTGCACAGTTTTTTGTTCATCAGTAATTATTACCTTATACTATTCATTTGTAGATTTTTATAATTATAATCAATTTAATAAAGAATAATTTTAGATGTATGCATTATATTTTTACAGATGATAGGTATCGTATCTTGGCATCAATACCAGCAAGCTGGTTCTTAATGTCTAGTTTTATTTTACTAAGACTAAGCTTCTACTTTGACAATCGGTGACGCCTTATCGAAAATGAAACAAGAAAATTCTTTGTAGCTATCAGCTAAATTATAAATCTTAAGATCAAGCTAGTCGTATAGCCAAATACTTATACACTATGCTAGATTTCATGAAAACTTTTATCATACTTTCTGAAACGAACATATAGAAAATTAAAAATAAAATTAATTACAAACAGTTTACTCGTTTACTTACACATTTTTTATATATATGTATAATGTGTATGTAGGTATGTCTATATACATATCTATTATAAGTATACATATATATAAACAATGCATGTATTCATATATATAGAGAGATTGGAGTAAATTTGTAGATAGGTATTAAAGTAAAGGATGACGAAATAAAAGTAATAGATAATATTTAAAATTAAAAAAAATACAAATTTAAAAATATATTAATCTTATCATTTCAGATTATAATATACTATATATAAATTTTAAAAACATGATTTTATAATATTCATTTCAAATTCGTATATTGTAAATGACTAAACATAATTGTTTTAATAAATATACATTGACAATAATACTATAAAAAAGATATATTTTTTGTGTAATATGTTACAGAAAAAATTCTTTTCTTTTGAAAAAATTGACAAAAATCTTTTAAAATATGATTGTTAATTACAAATCATTGAAAACTAGAAATTTTTGCGTATTGATATTTGTATTAAATCGTAATTTTGATTCATTTAGTAAATTGTATAAATTATATTTTAAAATCTTGAAACAAATTTTATTAAGTTATTAAAAATATATAATATGATTTTTGTATTTTGATTAATTATTAAATAAAAAAATAAATATTGTCTTATATAAAGATTATTTCATACACTCATTTAATTATTAAAACAAATATTTTTAATATCAATTAGTAAAATATTATTTCAAGATATTCAATTTTGTTTAAATGTATCAAAAAATATTTGTATTATCGACAATTGCAAATTGCAATTATTTAAAAATAAAAATGAACATTATAGAAACTATAATTGATTACATTAAATATTCAATTTATTAAATTATTTAAAATGTGTACTGCTAACATTCTAAATTAATATTATGATTGAGCCACTTACATTATATTATAAAAACTCGTATTTATTAAAAATATATTTTGGTTTTAACATTTTGGATTTAAATATAAAGTTAAATTTAATAATATATTTATAAAATGTAAAACTGCATAATAAAACAAATAGTGTATAGTAAAATAATAAATTTAAATTAAACTTTATGTATATAAATAGAAGAAAATGTATAAAACACTATAATTATGAAGTATTATGTTCAATATGAGAAATGTTAATATGATATGTCTAAAAAACATATTCTTCCAAAAAATCTGATAGTTATAAAAATATTTTATAGTGGCTTTTTAAATATTTTCGTTATTGATTATTTAAAATTTAATAAAAATAACTTTTATAATAAGATAATGTAAATTACAAAATAATTTTAATAATATATCATGATATTTAATATTTTTGATTAAATAAATATATTTATTTTGGCACATTGAATATTTACTTTACAATAAAATTAATTTTTTTAGAAACGTTTAAACAATGGAAAACATAAATTAAGTTATTTATTTAAAATTATAAATTTAATAAATTTGTAAACATACTTTTAATCAAATGATAGTCACAATAACTTTTATCATTATGGTATTTTTATTTTGAATAAAAAAATATACTTAATTATTTGTAAACATCTATAATTATTTTCAATAATAATCAAATGCATTGTTGATCCCTAAAATATGTAAAAAATTATATGAAATTATAAAAATTTGTAAAGTATTAATAAAAATAAAATTGTTACCTTAAATAAGTTTTTATCATTTTTACTATCCAATATGATTACATATATGTATATGTGATTTTTATTTTGCCCGTACAATTTTCTTTGTTTTTTTGTGAATCAAAGTTTTATTTGAATTCATTGGATAAAACAGGTGCACAAGTACTACAAACATAAAGATGATGAATAATTAATATTTGTATTAATGAATAAATTGTATTTAGGAATGCAATTTTTTAAAATATATTTACTCATTATATTAATGTAATGTTAACATAATTATGTAATTTTTAGCATACTAATGCTATAAAACACGCTTAAGATAATTTTTATTGTGCATAAAATTGAAACCTGATTTTTTAATAGTTAATTTTATGTGCTATTGCAGGAAATTGCAGGGTATTATAATAAATGTACACTAATTACAATTTATAGTGAAATAAATTTTTTGTGCTATAGTGCTAAAAGTGTGTATTATATTATCGCAACAAGTAATTCTGCTGGTAAAGTAAATCGACCATTATTAAAGTATTAAATAATTCCATTAAACGAGCTGATTTTCAAAGAATCGTGAGAGCGAGCAGGCCATTTTAAAAATTAGCGGCAAATATTTATCCATAAATTGTCGTTCTGTGGTCAAGCCGCTCGTCCTGCAAAACTGTTGTACCCGAGGATCAGCGAAAAGGGCCGATGCTCCCCGAAAGGACACCTACGCAGATTGTCGCGCGCGCGTTCCAAACGGTGGCAATCCTGTCGTCTATTTTTTGAACTGACGCGCGCCTCCCGGTGTCACCGAGAGGGGTCGCCTCCTCCGCGAGCAGCAGAAACTATACAGAGCGAGAGACGAAATGCTCGGGGGAGCAGCACAAGCTGCAGCTCCAGAGTCCGGAGATCTTGGCGTTCAACAGCAGCCAGTGAGTGCTCGAATGCCCAACCGTGTCGCGTATTCCTGAGAGGCTTACTGCGTCCGAAGTGCACCGCGTATCCTCCCCCAGAGAGCCAAGTGCCCGCCGAGTCGGTGACAATTGGGAAAAGGGCGCAGGACGGGGAAGGGCAAGGTTGAGAAAGGGGTGTCCACGATGTGGAAAATCCGGGGGACGAGGTCGCCGCGCATCGCAACGACGTCGAGTGCCCGACGTTGCACCGGCTGATGCCAGACCCCGAGGGGAGTCTGCTCTACCCACGTAACAAACGCCCGAGCCGCGGGGGCGCGCGTCCATTGAGGAGGAAGGAGTCGTCCGCGTGTGTGCCAGCCACGGATTATTATTCATCGTTAACCTGCGAGTGATACCCGAGATATGCGAGTGTGAAGGCCCTGTGATACACGTAGGACACAGTTTTTGTTGTCCCCGAGTCGCAAGTGCACCTGGAGCACCCGAAGTGAATTCAGTGAGAGTGTCCTCGGCCCGATCCGTCTCCTATTTGTTTTATTTGTTACTTTTATTGTTATTTATTTCCTCGTCGAACGGCGGAGAGGCACACGTTCGAGTATCGCTCCTCTCTCTCTCTCTCTCCCCATGTCTTTTTCGCACTTCGTCTTCCTCTTCTGGACGAGGAGGAAGAAGCCTCGCAGGCTTATTCTGGTTTAATGTTTGCCGAACCGTTTTCGGAACTTCAGAACGCACAAGTTCCTCTAACAATCAGCGCATATACGGACAGGAATTAAAGAGAGAGACGACGAGAAAGGAGTGAGACAGAAGTAGAAAGAGACTGATTGAGGGAGTCTGGAAGGAGCGAGAAAGGGAGAGAGAGAGAACTGTTGCGCACCAAGACGCTAACGACAAATTAAACATATTCGGGTAATGAGAACTTGATAACATTTCTTACCTGCAATAAACCATTGTTTTACTTTAAACTTAACTTAACCTATATCTATGCTTACAAGATAGAGTTTAAATTACAACTTACTTCTTCTAGTTTTTGCAAAGTTTTTCCAAAATTCAGGTGTTTAATATTAAAACAATAAAAAAATTTCAATTTTTATAAAAATAATTGTATAATCTTCACTAGAATATGAGAATTTTATGAATTCGTTAACACTTTTGAATATTTTGTCATAAAATAAACATTTTATTCTATTTGTATTGTTTAAACCTACATTTTTACAAGATTTAAAGCTTTTTGAACAACTATAGATTAAAAGTTTATTTATTAATGCTGATTTAAAACTATATACTCTGGAAAAATTTAATTTTTAATCATAATTAAATAATATTTAACAAGAAATATTAACAGTAATAATATATTCGATACAATTTTAATATCTTGATCAATTTAATATTAAAGCATTGTTTTATTACTATTAGAATATTTCTATTATATATTTTGTAAAGCTAAATATTTTACAATAACAAAATATGAAATTTTAAAATGCCTAGAATAAATAAAACTATTGCTTATATTTACAGAAGTAAATAAAATTTTATTATTTAAAAGATTCTTTGACACAAATAAGTAAATTTCTGGAAAAAAATTTATTTTTGTATTTGTATTATTTTATCAATATATCAAATAATATTTATTTAAAAAACTCATATTATCAATAATATATTTGTACATAAAAATAAAATTAATTATTTGAATCTATTTCAAAGTTCAAAAATGATCAGATTTCTAACATTACAATAGCTATATTTAATCAATATTTATACATTACCTTAGTAACCTAAAAATATTTTATTTCTATATATTTTATAGCATCAAGATGTCTGCGGGTCATAGCAGCAGGAGTCGATCAGTGCACATAAGTTCAATCTTCCAGAAGTTGCAGGGTCGATTTGCTGATGCCATGACACCGCCAAAACTCTCCACGGATAAGCGAATGCTTGATAAAACATGGAAGCTTATGGATAAAGTTGTAAAATTATGTCAGCATCAGCGAATGAACCTCAAAAATTCACCGCCATTCATACTTGATATATTGCCCGATACATATCAACGGCTTAGGCTTATTTATAGTAAATACGAAGATCGTATGCATGTCCTGCATAATAATGAACATTTTTGTGTTTTCATAAACAATTTAATGAGAAAGTGTAAACAAGCCATTAAACTTTTCAAAGAAGGAAAAGAAAAAATGTTTGATGAATCCTCTCATTATAGGAGAAATTTAACAAAACTTAGTTTGGTTTTTAGTCATATGCTCTCAGAGTTAAAAGCTATTTTTCCTAATGGAGTTTTTGCTGGTGATCAGTTTCGTATTACCAAATCAGATGCTGCTGAATTTTGGAAGGAACGCTTTGGCAACAGGTAAGAAATCATTTTTATAATCGAAATTTATTACAAATAATTTTTAACTTTAATTTACAATTTATTTTGGAAATATTCAAATAAATTGAAATCTAATATTACTTAGCTTGAAAAGTTTATATTGTTTATCTTCTTTTAAAAGAATAAAATTCGAATAACATTTATGATACTAAAAATAATAGTTTTTAATGAGATTAAAAATACAGTGTATAACATATTGGTATATAATAAATTTCATTAGACACATTTATATTTGATTAAGAGAAAATTGATTTCGATTTTCTCTTTCAAACAATGTAATAAGTGAATGTTGATCAAATTTTAGTATTAATGAATATTTTGATTAATATTCATAACTATTTTAGTTTCTAATAAATATATTTTATGTCCAACTTGTATGTTAAAAGTTGCAAGACTACATTTTTATCAAACATAATATTTGATTATTCAATGAGATTATTTTGATTGAATTTATATGCTATATTTTATTTAGTTAGATAAAAATGTTTAATAAAATAATGTATTTATGAATATATATATATATATATATGAAACATCTGTTTTTATAATTTCCAATAAAAGCATTCAAATGAAGAAACTAAAATATTTTTATCTATTACATTTTTATTCAACTATTATTTCAATTATATAACTATTCTTAATACGGAAAGAGCTCAGTCAATTCGTGTTTTTAAATAAAATTACAACTACTGTAGTTTTCACGATATAATATGCTACAATAAAATATGCATAAAAAATAAAACATTGAAATTTGTATTCGAAATAATCATGTCGATTTAATGGCCAAACCATTAAAACTACAAATTATATTATATTAAATAAAAAAAGAATAAAATAATAAATAATTCTTTGACTGTTGAAAATTGATAGTGGACTCGCTTAATATAACAATAAAAATTCACTTTCCTTTTATCGCGTGTGCATTAGCGCAGTTACACGCCACCGACTTATCGCGTGTACATAATCAAATACAAAGCTCATTCCAAAAACAAACAATGCATGCCATCCGACTTATCCACCTAACTATCTATATCTACAAACGAGGGAAGTTTGCGGACATTCTTCCTCTCTCTTGCTCCCTCCTCGTTAATTCGTTCTCGAAAATAAAATAAAATAAAATAAAAGAAAATAAAAGAAAATAAAAGAAAAGTAAGCCTATGTAGAGCAGCGCTGCACTAAAGATATCTTTCAAATGGAAGAGATAAGTTGTAGTTTTTATGTCCTGACGCGAAAAGTAAACCGTAGGTTGATATGTAGGAAGGAAGGAAGGAAGGAAGGAAGGAAGGTATGCGTGGTTGTGAACTCATCGAGTAGACTCGGAGAGACAAGGAGAGCTCCTCCACGTCATTGTTGATTACAAATGGTTTTTAACGTGAGGTTATCTATTATCAGCCCCGGCTGGGGCTCGTTCATGAAAACGAAACGACCCAATTTAATCAGCTGTGCCGCGATGAAGGACGTACTCTTAACTCTGCTAATGATGTAATTTGCGTTAGCCCCAGAATCTCTCGGATATACTCACTCGAATGAGCCCCTATATAACATTACAATACAATTTATTATTTAATTTCGATTTTTGAGCTCATTATTTTCGATAAGAGCGAGCGTGAGAAACCACTTATACGCTCGATTTTAATACAGCCAATTTTTTTTAGATATTTTGATTGATATATTAAAATAATCCTTGTTAAATTTACGAATTTTTTAATGTATATAATTTCTTTCAATTTGTAATGGTTCATTCATTGTAGTGTATTAGCTTTATTAAGTTATTAATTAAATTATATATATATATGTGTGTGTGTGCAATTTGTGGATCTGTACATATAATCTGTAAATCTGTTTTCTATATCATAAAAAAAAGTATGGGATATCAATTATGCTATTTAAATTTATAGAATTTTAGTAAATCAATAAATATATCGTTTAAAAAAAATTATTTGTAAATATTAAGATACGTAAAAAATGAATAAAATAGAAAGATCTCATTTGTGTTGTTTATGTAAAACTTGCTCTAAATTATAAGATGCATATCAATTACTAAAGTTCACAAGTACATATTCATATATCCTTAAATTTTGCAAGTTCGGCATTAAAAATTTTTTTTTTTATCTTTACACAGCATGTATTTGATATGTTTTTAAATAATATTTTATGAAATTTCTTTAACATTTATTAAATTTACTCTAGTTACTTATTAATTATTATTGATATTCTATGAATCTCTAATACGTAGTACAATTTTAAAATATAATATAAAATAAAATTTTTATTATTGATTACTTTATTTCTTTAAAAAGTTTGCATTTATTTTTTAAATAACTTTAAAATTTATTTATTATCTATGATAATATATATATATATATAAATCGATTGTACTGTTACAGCCTTTTTAACATAAACTGACATGATGATAATTACAATAAAATTAATGCGAGGTGTTATATTATTTCATCTTCGCAAGACGTTGACTAATTATTACAATTAGTATTATATTTTATAAATAAAAAGACTTGCAACGTCGTGTTTTCAATTCAGTTATTATCTAGTTCTGTATTCATCAATTTTTTGTTTATATTAGTCACAGTTCCATATTTTTGTAAAGTTTCAGGGCATTTAATATAAAATTTTCTACATAAGATTAATGAGAACTTATTATTTGTATTAACAATAGTAATATCTTAAAAGTTCATCGTATTTTAAACTTTCAGTTCATGTGTTGAATGAAGATGAGTATTATATTTTTTGCAAATTTTTAAATAAGGTCGATGCTTTCTTTTTTTAATGCATAATATAGTATCAATATAATATCTAGAGTAAAAGAATGGCATGAAACTATATTGTTATTCAAAAATATTAAGATTATTTTTTTTTTTTTTGAACATCATTGTTATATGAGAAAAATATTGTTAATATATGGAAATCCAGAGTAGTATTGAAAAAAACTTCTTTGTAGTTATAAAACTATAAATTTCTCTGCCCTAGATAATTTTCAAATACTAATCATGAACTGAACTGAAAAAATAATAAAAAATCAATCACCCACTCGTTTTTTGATTAAAAAAATTCTAATATAACATTGTTTTATTTATTGTATCTATGATTTTAATGTAATGTTTATTTTAATTGTAAAAATATATGATATTTATTTAACATATAATGTAAAATATATTGAAATTTGAATCATTAAGTTTACAGTTTTATAACGGTAGTATTTTTTATTCTTTATCAATTGTATTCGATATGTAAGTAAAATAAAACAGAACATTTTTACTTAATATGAATTCTAAGTTTTCTTTGTATAATACAAATGTAAAAAACTTTGTACAAGGCTTTACTTTTTTCATTATTATTGCTGTGATTTGAATGTAAAATATTTTTATTACAATATGAATGGTTGAGAGCTTAAATGTAAGAAAATTCGATGCTTTTCAAATTTTTGTACAAAAGTAATTTAGAAGTATAATAATCTGAATAAATTTTTCGTGTAAAATCTAAATTGTGATATATATTCAGTGTATCTAAAAGACTGTTATCACAACGTTGTTATCAACAATATAAAATTACAGTCAGATTAGGTGCACATATAATTCATGCAAAAGCAGAGAGAGAGAGAGAGAGAGAGAGAGAGAGAGAGAGAGAGAAAGGGTCTGTAATTCGATTATCGATCTTAAAATGACCGAGCAAACTGAAAGTTGAACGAACCCTTACAAACCAAGTGGCTCAGTTTGCGTATCCCGATGTTTCCGACCGTTTTATACATTCCTCGTCGTAAGAAAGGGATCATACATACGTATAAACTTTCCATTAGTATGCAACGTAACTTTCGAAGACGATTTAACTCGTCGATGCAATGAGCGATTGTAATAGTATAACTGAGCAACGGACCGTCCGGACGCCAAGGGCCGTCACGTTCCTTCAGGCATGTACACACCGGGTAAAAAGTCGAGTTCCCCGTGTTATCTTCGTCGGTCAACCGTCACTAGGGGTGCGGGTGCCAAGGAAAAGGGATACCCTGCACACAGTCTATCGAATCCACTGAATAAGTTTCTTTAAAAAGTTTTGAATTTCAATTCAATTCGTTATTCGTTTCATCCTTTGGAATACGTAGAAATGCGCACTACCTGTGGTTTATATTTACTTTAAAAAATTTAATTTTTAATATGTAAATACAAAATTAGAATTGAAAAATGCAATTGGATTTCGTTTCATTTGACTAGACTTTAATGTATTGATATTTTTCAAAAATATTCGTCAGATTTATTACACGAATTATTATTTAACGAATGTAGTATCAGTAAAACCTGTAATTGACTGATTTAGCAAGCGATTGCAAATTATTCATAGTAATAACAGTGCAATTTATTCGTGTGTAAATACAAGATAACGTAGAATTCTATTAATAATCTAATAAAAAAAAAAAATCAAAATTTTTGTTAACAAATTTTATTTGACTAATGCATTAAAAATTTAATATTATGTCACGTATGTTTTATAAATGATATCATAAATCATAGTATTTCTTAAAATATAATAACGCATAATCGTACATTATGGCGGGTCAAATAAAGTGTGCGCAAAAATAATTGTTTTAGCTTATGAACTGAATGTCTAAATTTACGACTAGATTATAGAAGATTAGGAAGCAGCTACTGTATTAAAGAAAATTGCGAGGAGGAAGAAAAAAAGGTGAATCCCACTGAAAATATGTGCGAGGACCGTAAATTATAATTAAAAATTCTTTTAAAATTCTACACGTTCGTATGTTTTCTCCCACATCTACTAAAAAATGAAATATTAATCATTCTTTTCATGGTGAAATTTAATATTTCAACATGCGAGTGTCCAGCATCCGCATTAATGTCAGCAACTAAAAGGGAATGATTGGAGTAGCCAAATAAAATATCGCATTTGTGTACATAAAAGGAGGGAGGCCGATGGGCGAGAAAGAGTGATTTTTATAAATGGCAACCGCTCCCCTGCGTCGCTCGTATTGTCTGCGTGGGTGGACAAATGTTGCGCCAACACATGCAATTCGCATTAGATACCAAGGTATTTTAACTTAATAAGCGTAATTAATCGGCAATGCGAGGATTATTGAGGATGCACATGTATATACCAACTGTATGTGCCAACTTGGAAGAGGTTCGGGACGAACTCACACGAATTTTGCACCGACCCATTTTTTTTGATTTATTATATGAGTTTTTTTTTCCTTCTTCTTCTGAAGCCGTCACATTTTTCGATAAGTTTAAAAAGGTCTTATTAATGATCTTTAGATGTATTTTAATAACAAATTGTACAATACAAATGCACACGTGCATAGTGCACCGGATATAATGAATAACGTAAAAAATCAATAGATGCCAATAACAATATTAGTGAACTCATCCTTGTATAATACAGACATTCACTCGCAAATATTTTAAACAAGTATTGAAACTAAAAGTATCATTTCTTTGAACATAGTAATCTGCCTTTTTTTAGTGACATATGCATTATTTCTTTTTATGATCTTATCGAAATACTGAAAATTTATCGATTTTTAAGAATACATAATTCGTAAATAAAAAATCGTACAAAATGTTTGCGAAGCTTAATCAATTTTTCTAACTATTAATAATTATTATTTTTTAAAGCAATATTTAAATTTTGTTATAATATATATTAATAATTTAAAAATCAATGATTTGTGTAAGATATAATTTTTATTTGTGCAATGAAAAATAATTTTTCAAAGATCAATTTTAAGAAAATGTACTTTGATATCTTTGAGCTACTTTAATAATGCATTTATTTTTTATCGTATTGTTGACTGTAACTAATAGAACAATTACAAAGCAATATCCTAATATTGAAAATTGAAAATAATTTTTATCGTCTATAATGATACTCTTAATAAAATATTATTTTTCCATTGAATACAGTTGTTAAGTTATTTCATTGAAGATAAATAATTTCCATGAATAACATTTTCGTAGAATTATATTAGTTTTTAGAGCTGTAATATTAATATTCGAAATACTTTTATCTATAATTTCAATTTATTCTGAATATTTTATAAAAAATTTCATTGCTCTGAAAGAATAGAACAAATTTATCACAAATTTGGTTTTTATAATCATCCTCAAATTTAAAAAAAAAAAAAAAAACAAAAACTGTTTCATATTAGAATGTAACAGTTTCATTTCAAAATGCATCTGAATATTTCATCTCAATTTTTTTTCTACTTAATTCCTTCACTCTTTTTCTGTACATCTCTATCACAATACTTGCGTATAACTCATAAAAATAGAAAAATTAGATAATAAACCAAACAGATTAAATCATTATTGCCATACGATTCATACATTATAGTACGAAAACACCAATTGAAAAAATGTAGATAATGCAAGAAAATTATTTCAGCTTATGATTTTCTTATCCAGTTACATAAATAAAACGTCCTGGAAAAAAATCATTAACCGAGATGAGGTATATCTTGCTGTGCTATCATGCAGCACTGCAGTTATAAAAATCTTCAAATCCGGTACGTCCCCGTTCGAGTCACATTCATCTTTAAAAAATATTACCGTGCAGTATTTTTATTTTTTGCTTTTTTTTTCTTAAAATGCGATCGACAAGAAACCTATTGATTCAACATTAATCAACGACTTCAGAAAATATACATGGAATCCATCGATATAATTGACACTTGCCCTCCGTTTTCTGTGTTCCTCGAATTTCGATGATAATAATATCTGAATGCATTTTTGATGAAAACGAGTTACAATGTAACCCTAAGCACCAGTTCTTTCACTTGTAACCCTATATAGGATATTTTTTCGCGTAACTTGAAAAAAGACGAGTCCAGGGAGGGGGAGGGGGAGGGGAGGGGGACTGCAAAGTGCGTAGGATGTGAGCGATTGTGCGATTATCAGCCAATGCGTGAACCTTTGGTTTCCGGTCAAATGATCCGCGGACATCCGTCTCCTTTGACGCAGCTGCAACTGCACCACCAACCGGAAACCAATGATTCCACCACACTTCTGCAACTTTACAATGCCGTTAGCATGGTATCTTATAGTTTTGTTTTATTTCTTACATCTGGATATTTCAAAGTCGACCTGTTCAGAATGCTCGAATTCCGATTTTGAGTACCCTGGAAATATTTTGTAACATATCTGCGATTTTTGATTTTTCTAAAATCGAGGTATGATAAATGTCACTGGTGAAATATTAAACCTTTAAAAAAATACAATATTTTGCCGTTACTCATATGCCAAATGGAAAATCGATCTAAAATTATTGTTACTGCGAAATATATCCGTGAATAAAATAAAAAAATATTGTGAAAATAGAGCAACAATAATTTTATGCACTGTATTTCATTTAATAGTGACCTTCTACATTAAAAATAGTTGGAAATACTAAAAAGTATAAAGGTATTAAAAATTGTTTTATTTTATATCATTGTTTATTTTTTTAGTTGATTTAGTAGTATGTATATATAACTTGATTTGATTCTTACACTAAAAAAAATATTTATAGATTTTTTAATGGGTATATACTAACGAATTTTTTAAAAAAAAATATCTATTTTTTTAAATGAACATGTAAAATGGCAACTAACTTTAAAATATTTTTAACTAATAAAATATTACATTCAAAATATACTTTTCATATATTAATTAAAAGTTCATGCTTGAGAAAAAATATAATACTGTAATAAAGTAATCCTGAGCAAAAATTTATTCGTTTCAATCTAATTTTAAATATATTAACTTCGAAATTGTCAGTAAAGCAATAAAACTTTAAATAACATTTTTCCACAAGAGAAAGCAATTTTTTATTTTAATAAACTTAATTATAATATCTTCGTGAATGGAAAATATTTAGATAATTCAAAAAAATTGGCAGTTACTGAAAATAAATTGGATATAAAATAAATTTTATGAGATATTTTATATCGTAAAATATTATTTCATAGCCATAATTATGAACAAAGTACTCGATAATTTAGAAATAAAATTAAATTAATTTATGCGATCTTTATCTTAATTAAAAACTGCTTTTTATCCAGTGAAGCATTCGATAAATAACAATGAATGCAACACTTATGTATATAAGCATTTAAAATTTTATTTTAATCAAGGTATTTATATTATGCAGATTTATTAAACAATGAAACACGGAATGTTTGCAGAAATTTCCTCGCAATCTGGAAATAAAGCTTTGCTTTGGAATTTTGTAAAAAAGTCCGAAACTGTGGTTGACTTGACAGACTGAAAAATATTGCCCGAGAGACTTGCGTTAGTGGTATAGGCCTGATATAGGTGTCAGCGGAAACATAAAAACGAAAATGGAATTTATTTCACACGGCCATTATCGCGAATTTCGCTCAATAACGTCAAAAGAAAAATTAGCGAGTGATTCGGCCGTTCCAATGCATCACCTCAAGGTCACGAGTGACAACTAGGAGCGCGTGTGCGTAAACGGGCCCGAATATGTGTTAAATATTTAATAGGTCGCGCTCACCTCACGTCGGCGGAAAACTACCGACTTGTCGCCCTTGCCTTTCCCCGTATCGGAGCACCGAGTTAAGCTCGCATCCGGACCGGCGAACCGAACCGGAAGGAAGGGCACGTGACGTCACGACTGAGACAAATTGAGCGGGTAACACCGGCACCGCCGTTACTCCCCCGCACCTCAACCTCGTCTACGTGAGCCGCCTTCCTCCGCACTTTCTCCCGAGAGCCATTCCTGTAAGACTATCATTCACACCGATGAGTCAAAGGATCTAAATTTATGCTCTCCAACTTTTTTATATTACGTCGTTAAAAATAAGTTTTTTTTAATGGACCTTAACCAATTTGATCTTCGCTGCATTTGTAGGGCTTCAATGAGCAATTCAATTTTTTAAAAGACTGTAATTTAAACGGAAAAGTGTTTTAACTCAAAATAAGATTACCATCATTAAATTTACCGTGATTCAATTTACTTTAACCGTAATTTCGTGACATTTGTAATTTAAAGAAATATACAGGATTTTCCTTGCAAATGAATTTACAAGTATACTCGGAGGACCGAAATACAAGAGACAATCAAATAAATACTTCAGGCCATTGGCATTATTGCTTCTTTTAAAAATTGCTTTTTCTTTTATTAAATAATATTTCTACTAACCATTAAACCATTATCAATTAGTAGCTTACGTCATAAAAAAAACACTGAAATTACCATTAAATTAATTACCTTTAGTTATTTAGGTCACCCATATATTTATAGAACTATTTATAAAATTTATTAATACTACTACTATTGATAAGTCATACGAGAAAATCAATCCATAAATTATTCATTAAACACCTTAATTTTACTTTGAATGATATCTCAATAATATAACCTAATATTAACATTGATCGATCTGCATTAAACTGGGCTTTAACCGTAAATAAAATAATACTTTAAAAAATGCTACATGTTTATAAACCAATAACATTAATTAAAATACCAAAATACGAACTTTACTGTAATATAAGAAGTAATTTAAATTTTTGAAATAATGCTTAATTTAGCTAATTTTAAAATTAAGCAATTAAGCATACCTTTAATACGGGTTATTGAACATATTTACTATTTCCATAATATAAAAATATCAAAAGAGTAAATAAAAATATTATACGACTCAATAATAATGATCATTTGATTTATATTTATTTGTAAATAAGTAAATAAATATAAAGATAAATCATATTGGTATTACGTTCATTTTATATACAAGCAGAAGACTTAATTTTTACCATTTTCTGATTTAATCCGAATTTAGCTTCCATTATCAAATTTTTGGATTTCAATTTTTATTTATATATGATCACGCATGCAAAATAGAAAATACATTAATTGAATTTGTACATTTATTAATTTTGTATGAGCCTCTAATTAAGTAGTAATAAAATGAAAATACTGATTTCGAAAATCCTTAGGATTCGGTAATTGAAATTTTTTTCATTCGCAATTTCACCAGTTAATTTAATATTTGAAAGAAAGAAAAATAGATTTTTGTTATATTTTTTATTTAATTTTGGATTATTTATCGACTCTGTAGATAAAAGAATAGTTTTTTTCGCTTTTTTCACTATAAAAAATTTTAATTAAATTCTAAGTGTAAATAATTCTTGTAATATATATACATACTTTCAATTGTTAAACTATTCTCATAAATGGTATTCCCTATTTTTAAAAAAATTCAATTCGTGCATTTTAATACATGTTGTTTAAAACTTAATGAAATATACAGGAATTTATGTTCAATAAGAGATTTAAAATATTTTTTTAAAGAAAAAAAACATTTTATCTTAATTGTTTATAATCCACTATAAAAAGTATAATAATTTTTTAAATTCAGAATCATTCTGTTTTTCTTCCATTGATAGTAATTATCCTATTGCGATTTTCTTGAATTATCCCAATTAGTGTGTCTGTGATATATTAATAGAATACTCCTACGAAACGAATGTCAAAATTTCTGATTACCGTACAACTCAACTATTATTTATGTTCAAATTTAATTTTAACTTTCCAATAAAGTAAATTTACAATTAGTTTTTAAATTTTTCTTTCAATTTTTTTTGTCGCAGCCATTTTTGTATAAAAATTGAAATCAATAACAAATATTTATAGTGTAGAAAAATTGTCTCGATCCACCAGAATACTTTTAAAAAACTTAATGTAAGAATGATTTATGATTTTTACAATTTTAACTATTATTTTTGTTCTTCTTCAATAAGAAAAATGACAATATTGTTTTTACAAACATAAATCAATCCGAGATTCTATGAATGTTTAAGTTTTATGAATATATGAGCATAGATCTTAAAATAGAGAAAATTCGATATTATTTTTTTATTTTTTGTAAAATCATTTGCGTAGAATCTTTAAAAATATTAGTATTTACAATTTTTAAAGTCAAATACTCTCTAGGGATTTTCAGTCTTTTCATGTTTATTATGTGTTGGGATATCTTGAGTTTGAGATAATTTATATGAACTGATGCAGAAAATAATGTTTTTGACATAAAATATATTAAATTTATATAAATAGATATAAATTATAATATAAATAGTGTGTATCGTGTTTGAATTTAAGTATAAATATAATATAAATTTGTGAAAAATATGAAAACAATAATTTACGATAAAAAAATTAACTTGAAATTAGTTTTTTTTTTTTTTTCTAGTGCAATGAAGTTAAAAATAAATGAATTCTTGTAACTAAATTAATAGTTATTAATTATATTTTTTCATAGAGATAAGATACACGTTTATTTAATTTTTGCATACAATGTCTACTTATAATAATGTAGCATTATTTAAGAATATAAAATATAATTTATATATTCACGAGTTTTTATGTTTTACACATTTTTATTATTATTATTAATATACACGTTAAATGTATCTATAATACTAATATTTATAGATATAAAATTAATTAAAAGTAATTTTACATCTCAAATCTTGCACAACAACATGTTTCAATAATTCAGTAAGTTTAAGTTTACGTCTATACCAATATAATCTAGTAGAGTCTAAATTATAAAAAAAAAATACGGGACTCTTTGATGTCTGTAAGAAAATTCAAAGTAAAATTTATAACAAAAATTTCTTTGTAATAAAAATGGAATGTAAATTGTAAAATTTAGTTAAAAATACTGGAGAGTAAAACAATGGAGAAAACTTAAAATAAATACATTCTGATATGCTACGAGCGTAGGCTTTAATGAAACATACATCACATGTTGTATATAAATTTGTATGTAAATAAATACTTTTTATGTTTATGATGAACCCATAACTTCGTACAGTTTTGCTGTTTTTTTATTTAAATACTAATTTTTTCGACGTAATTTGCATCAAATTTATTGACTTCAAAAAATGTACATTAAAGGTGTTACTTTTTCTTAAGATTTATGTAAGCACGTATATGTTTTATCTCTAATGCTTTTATCACTAAATAATTAACAAATACAATAATTATATCTTATCGTTCTAAATGATAATACAATTTCCATTTGTTAATCTTTGTTAATTCCATTTAGGTTTATAATAAAAAGTTTATCGACAATGCATTACTTTTTAATATATATGTAACTAAAAAACTTTATAAATTTATGATTTTAAATTGTAGTGTGTTCTTGTAAAATATATAAAACGGAACAAGAACATCTCTTCACTTCAAAAAAATATACAATGAATATTTTCTAGATTTTTATAAGAAAATCCGAAGCCAAGTGAATCACAACAATTTATTCTAATGCAGTCAAAAGTAGAATTCCGCACTTTGCAAATAAAAATTGTTTCCTGTATACAACGAAGAAAAATTTTCATTTCTTTTCTTGCTAATTCTTTTTCTCTTTTTCTCTTTTCCCATCTTTCTCCCTCAGTTAGACTTTCCCTCTCCCATGTTCGCGTTAGTGACGCATTTCGAAGCTGTTCGCATATAGTGAATTTGACCTACTGCGGAGACGCAAGATGGTGGGATTCGCTCTCATTTTTTTCTGTTCTTTCTATCTACTTTGGCAATAAGTCATTTCAGATTACTTTTTTCATTTTTATATAAAAATTTTCAAATGATATTAAATTCGGTAAATTAAATAAGACATCTGTGTCATTGTAATTTACAGAATCCCAGATTTATTTGTTTAAATTTCAAATGTTTGTTTACTCACGATTTTTTTGGAGCACAGGAATTAGAGCATTATTTGCTAAACTTTGATGTTTGCAAAATTTTATATATTAAATCAAAATGATAAATATTAAAGTAAATTAAATTCAGAAAAAAAAATGAACCCTCAGTATTGTATAAGATTACTTTAAAAAAAATAATTCTACTACTGAAATTGATATAGCTCATCAATCTTAATAATAAGTGTAATGGAAGAAAATATATTTGTATGGTATATTATTAATAAAAAATGTATAAATTTTGTTTTTTACCCTTATTTAAATTAAAAAGTGAATAATTCTGAAATTGTGTACTAATTTTTTTAAGTTTTTTTGCATAAGTAGGAAATTATAAGTTATAATCTTATATTATTATTAAATTCAGAACTGGAGCTATTAATTACATTTATTATATTTCATTTTAAAGTGTTTCTAAAACTAATATATATATATATATATTTATCTTATTAATAGATTATTATTATAGGAACATTTTTATTTATTAGATAGGTGATTTTAATCCATATATATCTCAATTGATTTCAAATTAATTACATTGTATACAAGCTTAAATTTATTAAACAATTATTGATTTAGAGTCCTAATTAAAATTTAATGTTGTAAATATTAAATTTAATAAATTATGTATTCCTAATAATAATTATTCTTAACACTTATTTTATATATTGTTAAATTGTTTATATAAAGATAACTACTAATTATTAGATAAAAAAGAAATTTAATAAATTAAATTATGCAAAAGAAAAATATTTAACTCCTAAAAACGCACACTAAACCGTTATAAAATATTAATGGAAAAAATTGACTTAAATTCAATGTTTTTACTGTAATCTGCATTACATTTCCTTGTTTCTGCTTCATTTCCTATTCAATAATGAACTTCCGCTTGAATAGTTATTTCATTAATTTTACCTCAATTTTCATACAAAGTCCGTTGATCAGGACACCTGATTCATAAGCAAAACAGATTGAAAATTAGCTTTTAGCACATGTACGAGGGTGCTATTAAATAAACGCTTGAGCAAAATAACGTTATTACACTGTAACATTATTTGCTTGAACTAAATTTCGAATAAAAAGATAAAGAACGTAAAAAATACATTTATACGTATTATTGTTTTATAAAATTAATAAAAATATTTTTTAATAATACTTGTGCATGTGATAGAGTAAACACATGTCGATGATACTTTAAATTTATATTTAATTATACGTAAATGTAAATTATTTGTGGACATAAAAATATTTTTAATACGATGTTTAATTATTAAATCATAGCAATAAAACTTTGTTTTGCAATGCATAGTCTAGTGTACAAAAAAGTACAATGAAATGCAAGAATTGCGCTAACTCGAATCGATAAAATGATGTTTATCATCGTTGACAACGTAAATATGCTAACATGCAAAATCGTGACCATGACACGTCTTCCTATCTTGCACCAATAGCAAAAATAAAAAGAAAAGCCTTATTCGCCATTAATTAACAAAATTTAGGTACAAAAGTTTAAGAGAGGGTGAAGGTTACTTCGCACTTTAAAATGAATCGAAGCCAGTAACTCAGAGATAAATTTGTTAAAACTCGGTACTTGTATTAAAAAAAAATTTACCTATTTATCAATATGAATATGATGACATAGCATTAACTATGATGAATATGATAAATTGCTTTGATTATGGTATGATCCCTGTCATAGGATAATAATATTATCTCTTCGACATGTATTATTTCAATTAAAAAACAGTTGAACGTGTTAATGTAGCGGTACATCTTCAATCTTTGATGGTATTTAAAATAAAATTGTAAATTATGAAAATAATTTTATTAATATTATTATACAAATAATTATTGTATATAATTATCAAATTATAAATATTAAATAGCACTGAAAATAACAGTTTTGCACAAATTCACATCGCTTCTTTGAAGATAAATCCCTTCCTCTACAACATTTCTAAAAATATGTGTATTAACTGAAATGGTCCAATGATTTGTTCATCATATCCTTTTTGATCTAGTGATTGACTGACTTCAGTATATGCTCTTGATCCATAAGAATGTCAACATTTTCTTAACAAGACATCTCAAGTCGCCGTATATCAATTTCTTATATAGAACTAGCGTCTTATTAGCTTTAACTATAAGGCGAGCAGGTCGTATTCTATAAAATATTTATATTTCTGATATGCACAACTAGTTCTATTTATATGTTTGGAATAAAGAAACGTTTTAATTTTCTTTAAAGCATTAAAGACGTATACATAACTATTCTACTGTTTTATTTAGAATTTAATTGTACCTTTTCGCCTATTTTCCGAAATAGATTTAACATGTATAACTATAACCATTTTTTATTTATTATATATTCATTAGAACTCCATTAAAACCTAAATTAAAATATTAAAACATTCGATGCGCAATCTCGAGTCATAAAATATATGAAAAACATTTTACGATTGACTTTGCGATGAAAGACAGGTGCAAGTACTTTTGTAAGTAATGAAAAAAACCACAAATTATAGTCTTGCAATTTAGTGAGCACATTATTATTTACAATACTATAATTGTACGTCGAGCTGGAACAAACTTTTGTAAAAAGGATTCTCGCTTTCAGTCACTGTAATTTCGTTCAATTGTGGATCCTCGTTTATTCAAGCGATTATTCGCTATTAAAAAAGCGTTTTCTATTTGTTTTGACAATTGGCAAGAACAATTAACAAAGATGCTTACGAAGTTGAATCGTTAATAGAGGGAATAGCTGCAGAATAAGCTAACGTCAATGAATATGTTGTCTTAAATCTTCACCTGGATGTGCTGAAAAGTATATTTTTAACATGTCTGCAAAATTTGGATACGTAAAATAGTGTCATTAGACGATAGTTAAAATATTGCTAATTTTCTACAAATAAAATTATGACGTGAAAATCTTGAACACATAAAATTAAAATGTACAAATTCTACATAACTGTATCATGATGTACTCAATTTTTTTCAAGATAATATAACTGATATGTGTATACCATGAAAAATGCATTCGATAATAAAAAATGGCCAGAAGCTTTAAAGATGCAGCTGTATGAGTTTTAAATTTATTTGAAGTAATATTTGATAATATATATAACGAATATATGATTTTTTTATAAACAATTTTTGAGAAACGTTGTTGATTTATATCAATTCTGAAAAGTGACAAATGCGTCATATTCTTAAAAATGATAAATCAAAGTACAAAAAATTATCCGTTATTTGCATTTATGTTATAAGAAATGTTATATTTCAATTAAAGTACCCAACCTTATAAATTTTTTAGAAATTCCTGTATTTATATAAAGAATTTTTTCATGATTATTTCTTTTAAAGAAAAATTTATATAAAAAAACTTAGTTCATAAAGATATTTTATTCTTGCTATAAACTTCTAGCTGTGCTATTCTAGATAAAAGTTATACAAAATTAGATTTAGCTTCAATAAGGACAAAGACGTTATACAAGTGGAAGAGAAGATGTCGTGACCAGTTATGACATGCTTAGATTAGATTTTCTGTTGAAGTTCCTTTCGCTTTTGTGATATAATACTTTTCTCTGATAAATACTGTAGTCTTATTTTATACAGTAAGAAGGTAAAAGTATGTCGTTCCGTCTATAATTGTGTGCATATATTTATCATTTATACGATAAAAATTAAGTATCATTTAAATTTCAATTAAAACGTGTAGTGCATCTTTTTAAATTTTTAATTCTCCAAAAAGCAATTACTGTTTGACAAAAATAATTTAAATGCTCAAGATTATGCGATTGAAATAAAAAATATATGTGATAATATTTTATGCATACTTTAATTCAATTGCAGTGTAGCTCATATTTCTATATAAATAGTATATTATTGAAAAAAAAGTGAGACTTAATGTACGTTACTAAAATAATAATAAATTTGAACATAAAATAAATAATATTTTGATGTTCAGAAACAATAGCTTTAAAATGCTCATTTTATATTTGTAATGTACAAACAAATCTATTGATTTTTACATTTAGAATTCAAAATTCCTAACCCGTAGTTTAAACTATTCGTAAAGTTCATCAATTCCAATTATATGCACCAATAAATCGTTGTTCGTTAAGAATTTGAAGTTTTTGCGAATATAATATTGAAGGTACGTAAAAAAATTAAAAAAATTAGGAATGAAATTTAATACGTACAATCTCAAGAAAAAATGGATTTTATTGCTAATTTAAACATTTCATGAACAATTTTTTTTCTGGATTTATTTACAACTTATTAGTTTTAATGTTTATATAATTGTAAGAAATTCTAAACTATCTAACTTGTGTATTTATCTACACATAAAGAAGATATTATCATTTTTTTAAATTTTTTGATAAAGTTTAGGATATAATGTAAGTTTAATGTAAGTTTTAATATATTATCAAATAATATTAATAATTTATATATAATATTAATATATTTAATATATTCAATATAAACATATTGAAGGTGAAGGATGAGTTCGCAAAAAGATCGAGAATTTTATTTACATAAAGTATCGATTATGAATCATAAAAATAATCAGTAACATACCATAATGATATAAAAATTGAGAATTAAGCTCATTGCGAATAAACGCTTTAAACGCGTATATAAATATATAAAACGAGGAATAATTTGATTAATAAAACTTGCGCGTTATTAAAGATTAAATTATAGATATGTCAGAGCTAATAACACCGTCATATCTGTATAATTCAAATAATTAACCGCAATGATAAATGCAATTGCAAATCGATAAAGCCATCAAATGTAATATGAAAAACCCATGAGTGCGTTAATTTACTTGTGAAAAAAATTGTTCTTTTAGCGGATGGAATGAAAAACTCTCCTTTTTCGGTCAGTCAGGCAATTCTCGACATTATGTGAGACGCGCGGGGGCATAAAAATGCAGCATAAAAAGTCGGATCGCACCAAGGCGTCTACCTTCCTTTTTCTCCTTTCTCCGTTTCTTCCTCAGATATCACAAATGCACACACACGCGTGCACAAACCCAAACCCAAACACACGTACACGTACGTACACACACACACACACACACACACACACACACCAACTCAAATGTGTCCGCGGTGTCTACTGATTTGGTTGTGTGTGTCTGGGTCTGTGTGTGTGTGTGTGTGTGTGTGCGTTGAGGAGCCCAGGGCTCGGCGAATCACTTGACCTCGTTTCTTTGCTGCACCAGCAGCGCCAAAGGTTCGGAGCCAAAAGGAGGGAATGGAAGAGAGAGAAAGTGAATGTGTGCACACGTGTGTACATGTGTATTTAAAATAACGATAGAAAGGACGAGAAAGGAATAGGAAAAAAAAAGAAATTTTCATTCCTTAAATTCATCTCAGTATTCTCGGGATAATCTTAATATTTTGAGATTTTTGGTATGAGTTTTTTTTAATGAAACAAGTAGTAATGTTGAATATTCAAAGGAAATCCACATTTTGCTGCTACATTTAGTATTGTACTTACAATCTAATTTTTTGTTTGTTTTACGTGGTTGAACATTGCAATTGTTGAATGTAGGTAACTTTCATGTTTCATTAATAAGGAGGTTGTTATAGAAATCTCAATAGGTCTTTACACAAAGAATAATATACCATATTAATTCTTAGTTTTTTTTAGTCGGAATTTCGAAAGGAGCATCGTGTCCTTTTCAAGGCTAATTTTTATTATATTTATTAAATTTTATTATTAATTAAAAGATTATTTTTCGATGGAAAATTTTGCAATCTACGACGTGTTCGTCGCAATGTCAAATTATTAAATTTATGTAATTGTAGTTGAAAACATTTATAAATTATTTTTTATTAACAATTTAAAAATTCACTTAAATTATATATATATATATATATATATACTTCGTTATTGCAATCAATTATTTACTATAAATACATGAATTTTTTTTTTTTTTTTTTTTTTATCTGTGTTGTATCTCATGTAGAAATGAATAACATGTATCATTACATTTTTATTATGACAGCTAAATAAATATGACAAATCAAATATTGAAATAATAATATAACAAATATTTAAAATAATAATAAGATCGTTAGACATTATTCATTACAAAAAAAATAATTTTCCTTTTATTGACAAAGTAATAATTGTTAACATTTAGAAACAGCTTGGTTCACTTAAATTATCCAATACCAAAAACATTAATAAAATTAATTAAATACAGATTATTTTTCTTGTTTAAATGCAATAATAAAAATTATTATTATTATTATTATTAATATAATTATTAGTTATAACAGATATTAATGATTTCTTGAACTTCAATAAGCTATTAAAGTATCTTATATATTTATAAAAAAAAATTCTTACATAGAGTGTATTATTAATTTGAACATGCAATTATTAAACTCTAATATGTATTTGAATATCAAAATTACTTTATATTTTTAGTTTATAATCAAGTTTTATGATTTCATAAAAAATAAATTAATAAATCTATTAACTTGTATGCTTCTTAAAAATAAAATCTTTGTATATTTACTAAAAACTATCTTATTTTAATTGAATTTTTTTTTTTAATAATAGATAGGTAATTCAATTAAGCAAAGTTTTAATTTTCCTTTTTTTTTCTATTATTTTTAATTCATAAAATTGATATCAGTTAAGTTGACCTATTTATATAGGTACTACCGACCGTGTTCCATTTAACCTATATTTTATCATATAATACGTAGTTTTAAAAAATTCTGTTTATCATTTTAAATTCTGTGCAACGATCTCAATAAAAAAAATAATTATTTCAAATAAATTATGCTTATATTTTAATTTTCAAAATAAAAATTTAAATCTAATTTATTTAATTTTTAAGTAAAAAATAAAAATGATAATCTCTTAAATAATTACAAACCTTAAAACAATGAATCTCTTTAAAGTATACATACTATAAAGGATTTACCTTCATTTAGAAAATGATACAAAAATTGAGATCGAGCAAGTGTAGCAATATAAAATATAAATATAAGAAAACAAAATGTATTTTTTGAAATATAAATTTGGTTGAAGTAAAGGGAAAAAATATTACTAAACTTAATCTTATAAGAAAAATTTCCAACAAAAAGAACGGATGTAGCTTAAAAAGTAAGAGATATCCGAAACAAGAAAATGATAATGCGTGTATGCGATGATGTGCGCATGTGTGTTTTGATTCGTCATACTTCCGAAACAGTGCAAATTTGTATGATACGTACACTAATTTTGGCAAGAACAGAAGCTTATATATAAATACGTAAAGCAGATTTTTAAGGTAGAAATAACCAAATTCAAAGAAAATAATAAATTTTTATAAATGACTTTATGGTTATTATTAGAGCGATTTTAGTTTTTTTAAATGAATCATGTATTTTTAAATTCGAATTTATAATAATTTAAAAATAATAAAGTAAAGGTTTTTCGAATTATAAGTGCATGCTAAATAAATAATATATTTCATTTTATGAGAATATTTTATATTTTAATATAATGAAAATTCAAGAGAACGCAATGGATTATCGTATTATAAATAAAATCATTATATTCACTAAATAACATCAAATTGCAAAGCCTGGGAAAGATTTAATTTTTAAACAAAATAATTTAATTGAAAAAATTTATGTGTGACTTATATAGTAATTTAATTATTTTTTAATTATTAATTACAACTATATTTCTTAGTGATAATCTAGTATTAAAATGAGAAAAAATTCAATAATTAATTGTCGTAGACAAAACTACTTTTGGTAAATTTTATTTAATTTAAAAAAATATATTAATGATGCTATAATTAATTTAAAAAAGTTTATTACTTTTAATGGATTGCAATTACAAATCGTGTGACACCAATTCACACGGAAAAAAGCTTTTTATTCTTCATTGATAGTTTCATAATTTTTTAATTAAAATACCTTTTTCCTTTAAAGAATATAAACAACTGGAAAATATATTTTATGTATAATAAAATGTATTTAATATGTTTGTTTATTAAAAAAATTCGAAAAAAAAAGTTTCATTTAGGCAACTTTTTAATCTTTTAACTTCAATGCAAACAGTCACTGTAATTTATTTATAAAATTTATTCTGAGATTCGATTATAAAATTAATTCCTTGCCATTGTTATAAATACTGAATATTGCCTTTGATTGATATAATTAGAAAAAAAAACAAAAAAATTAAAAAAAATCATAATCATAATATAGAATTTCTCTGTATAAC
Source organism: Eupristina koningsbergeri (assembly GCA_018907245.1). NCBI lineage: Eukaryota > Metazoa > Arthropoda > Insecta > Hymenoptera > Agaonidae > Eupristina > Eupristina koningsbergeri. Next base: position 420,833 of record JACCHV010000050.1, read on the forward strand.
TAAGAACCACTAGAACCTGGTGTAAGTTCTTTGATGAAAGCTTCGTCAAATCAGTCAACAGGAAAGAATATCTATTTATAGGCTCTAATTTTTTCTTTGCTTCCTTTTATTATTCTTTTGTATCTCTCTCTCTCTCGCTTCTCAGACGTCTTTTCTTACCTCCTTCATTCATTGTTTTTCTTTCACTAGATTATTTCTATACACTGGCACATTATTTATATTATATAACAAAGTTACCATTTTTTAAATTTAAATTGATACTTTTTTTAGATGAAAAAATTGAAATTAAATATTATAGTATAATGTTACGATTGCTTTCAATTGTATAGTCGTAAAAAAAAAAAAAATATAATGTAAATAATAAATGCTCTTGAAATAGCTATAATTTAAATGTAATAATATTTAAAATATTTTATTTTAAATAGTATGATAAGAATAAAATGTATGATAATAACCAATAATAATGAATGTTTCAAGAATAATATATTCTTAATGATAAATAAAAAATTTTTAATTAATATTTTAAAAAGTTAAAAATTCTCTAACAAATTTTATATATCTTTGAAATAGATTATCATATATCAGAACAATATATTTCTATCTTGTACTCTTAAAAATCATATTTAAAAATCTTAATGCATTGAACTATTTCTTTAATCGAGTGTAAAACGGATTTTTCGTGAAAAGTCGTTTGTTATAGATAAATCTTTGTTCATTTTTTCATTGTCATTATTAATCATCTTGAACATGAATGACTCACATTCATTTACACGTCATTAATTTATAATTAGATTCTACAAGGTAACAATGAACAAATGTATAATAATTATGTAATATGTGTCTCTATACCAAACATTCAGGAGCATAATAAATAAATAAAAAAAATTCATTATAATATTAAAGATAATTATTTTAAACATTCATTTGCATCAATATTTACGTTAATAATTAAATAATTGCTATATACTAAAATTTACTATAGTAGTTATATTCACAATCAGTGAAGCGTAATCGGTCTATATGAAAAAAGTAAATGACGTTAAGAAGAAAATAATCTATTATTATATGGATACGTTCAGCTATTGTGAACCTTTTAAAATAATTTATTTGTACAAAGAGAGTGGAAGCTAGAGACTTTATTTTAGTGTCTAATACAAAAAAAAAATTAAATTATACATCATCTATAATGTATATAATACGAAAGAGTAAAAAATTATGATATTTTTTATATCTCGTTTATAAAAACAATATATTTTTCATAGTAACTTAAAACAAGTGTTTTATCCATATTGTCTAAGTATCGCATCTTACATCAATAAATTAATATTGATAATAACAGTCCTACCAAACTAAACCAGTATAAATTTATGTGTAACTTGAACTATATCACAAATTGCATATAAAAAAAACGCATTACGTTTATGCATGCAAACACGACCATAGACAAGTGTATTTAGGAAACTTCATAATATAAAAAAATTGCGATACATTATGTGAACTATCATGAAAATATATAGCTGAGAGTCTATGGTCGTCTCCTCTTTCTTTAATAGCTATTGTACGAATTAATAAGCATACTAATGTTGATAAAAGATCATCTTTTAATGTAAAGTTTTAAAAGGCACGATTAGAGTTGAATTCATAAAAAAACGAATTATTATTTCTATTTTTTTTTTTATATATAAAATAAATAGACGTTAAGAAACTACCATAATTTATTATTTTACTTTTATGATTGTTATATATCTACCTTTTGGATAAAAAAAAAATTATTATTGTGTATTTCTTTGTTCTCACATACAAGATGATAAATAAAAGTATTTTATTTCTAAAATACAATGATGAATGTTAAAAAAATAATATATAAACAATATAAATAAAAAAATTAACAAATCACTAAATATATAAATCTCAGATCTAAAATTTTTAATTAAATTATAATTTAAAGTATTAAAATAATATATAAAAATTATTGTATTTTTATTATAAGCAAAAGAGAAAATAAATGCAATAAAGTTAAATATTATAATATTCATTACTAAAATTAAAAATTTTTCATATCTAAATTAATATATATAAAAAAATAATAATTAAATTAATTTTTATATCTATGAAAATTAATAATTTTATTCAGAATTTTACATTAATACAAATTATTTTGTTCTTTGTGTTCATATTATACATATAAAATAATTATTAATATTTATTTATATAACTGTTGTGTGCTTTTACTGGTATTCATGTAAGTTTTGAATACCTTGAACAATTAAGATAAACATCAATTTACTTTTTTTTTAATTATTTTAGAAAATTTAGCAGAAAATAATTATTCAGTTAAAAATAATAAATTTTAATAGATTATAAAAAAAAAGAAAGAAGGACATTATAACAGATAACTAATAATATTTTTATATAACATTGTAGTGCAGTTATTTAATGTACAAAAATAAATGACATATAATCATGTACAATAATTTAGTAAATGTTGGAATTTTATTTTAACCTTCAAAAGTCAGAACAATATCAGTAGATTAGATGCTTATTACATAATCAATTTTAAAGTAATTTTAAAAAACGTTATTAAATTAAGTATTTATATATTAGTTGAATTAAATGTAATTTCAAAAATGAAAAAAAAAACAAAGATTATTCTAATTTTTTATTTTTATTATGAAATACAATTTCATTATTGGAAATTAAATAGAAAATAAACAGAATTAAATAAAAGTTTATTTTGTTCTTCATTATTTTAATACATGTAATTTAAAGTTTTTTTATATTAAAAAGTATATCCAACTTATAGATAATTGATAATAGATTAATTAATAAATATATATATGCTATGTTTATATACTTCAAGAAGTATTATATGCTGAAAAGATTAAAAACATTAGCTATAATACTACTTATAAAGTATTACAATTAAAGTTGTAAGTACAATTGATTGGTAATATTATTTTACAACTAAAATAAATTTGAGTGTTTTTCTACTCTTTTATAAGAATTTTTATTACGAAATATATAAATATGAATAAAATTTATTCATATTTAGCTTAAATTGGTTTGTTTGTTCATTGACATCGAATATAGATTTTTTAGAAGTACTTTTCAAGATGACTTTCAAGTTTACTTGGGTCTACATCAGGTCCATGCCGTTCAACTACTTGTCCATCTTTATCCACAATAAACTTTGTAAAATTCCATTTGATAAAACTGCCAAAAGTACCACCCTGCTTCATTTTTAAATATTTCCAAAGTGGATGAGTATCACCACCATTAACGTTAATTTTTTCAAACAAATCAAATTTTACCTAAAAGTAAAAAAAAATTATAATTAATCTAATTAGTGTTTAAAAAAATTAATCTTAACTAATATTATTTAAATAAAAATTATTCATATATTTTATTTATTTATTAAGTCATTTATGGTAATCCTTGCATCCCATGCATCTGTAAATATTTTCATTTAGTATAAGAAAATGTAATTTTTTTTTCCTGAATTTAATTAACTTCAAGTTTTTTTATGTATAATAATTTCACTTTTTCAGTTAATGCAATTAATTATAAATATTTTCTAGTAATTATAATCAAATGTTGTTCATTGTTAACACTAATAAAAAGCACAGCTACAATTTATTAATTTCTAAAGCTATTTTAATATCCTAAACATGTATATAAACATACATATTTAATTTTTCAAAGCTTGGTAATAAATAAACTAAATATTTGTTTAACTCACATTTTTACGACTTGCAAAAGTACATATATCTTCAGAAGTACCAGGTTCTTGTCCATTAAATTGATTACAAGGAAATGCCAATATCTTCAAACCTAAAAATGTCCAATTATTCTTATTATTTATTATTCTTATCTTATTTCTTATTATTCTTATTAAAATGATTAGGTTGATTAAACACAAATTAATATATATAAACAAACCTTTAGATTCTCCATATTTATCATAAAGTTCATTTAATTCTTTATAATTTGTTGCAGTCAAACCACATTGTGAAGCAACATTTACAATCAATAAAACATGTCCTTTGTATCTAAAAATAATATCATTAGTAATGTTTATATTTTATGTTAGGATGTTAAAATTAAAATTAAATCCATATCAAACAAATAAAATATAATAAATTTATTTATACAAGTAAAAGTTATATCTGAAAATATTATAAACCAATGAATCTATGATTAGCTAATATTATTATATTAAAATTATAAATAATATTTATAATATTAATAATAATATGTTAATTATATATTAATAATATGAAATAAATATTATAAATATTTATATCATGAATCAATATTATAAAATATGAATAGAATTTAAAATTTTGAAGAATAGACCAAAATGGATTTCATTTTATTAATTTAGACTTTTAATTTCAGTTATTCTTCATTGAATATATAAACTAATATATTCAATTTAATTATTTTTATTCTAAAATTCTTACTTTTCTAATGAAACTTCCTCTCCTTTGATATTATTTACTACAAATTTATATACTGAACTTGCAGATTTATAATCTTCGTTTGCAGACATGACTGAGAAAAAACAAAAATTAAATAAAATATATTGAAACAAATTGTATGGACAATAATTTTTAAGTATTAATAATTATAAAGCAAAAAGCTGCAGAAAAAGTGTTAAAAAAGCTGCTATTAATTGTGTAAGCCAGAAATTTATTTAAAAAATAATGTAATTTAATTTACTGGAAAATATAAAATATTTGTTTTATTTTTCAGAAGAGTATTTATGTTAATATATTTCTATAATGTTTAAATTATATTATTTTTCAATTATACACAAGTAAAATATAAATTGAAAAGCAAATATTTCTAAAGGATTTTGTTAATTTTTCTTTATGGTATTAAAATTCTCAATTCAATTAAATTTTAAATCATTCCTTTACTAATATTGCATTCATATATTTTATATTAAAAATATTTGAAACAAATTCTTATAATCTCAGTTATTAGATTTATACACCATGTATTTAATTGCAATCACTAATGTCTATCGTGTACGTGCCTGAAAAATTTCTTATAAAATGAGGTGCTCCAATAAGTGGTGATGCAATAATTTTAAAAAAATTCATTTCCTTTATATTTTTCTAATTTCAAGATGATTATCCTGAAATAATTAGTATATTTAGTTACTGTTAAATGCTGTAATTAAATTTTCTACTTAAACAACCTTCCTATTTTTGAGTATATTTTGTTTTAATGTTTGTAAATTTTGTATTGTAATAATAATAATAATGATTAATATGAAGTTTTATTGTAGAAAATATATTTTAAAAAAATTTAAATGTCTATACAATGTAATAAAATTTCTAATTTAAAATAGAATGTTAATTTTGTTTATAAATGTAAATTATTATCTTATAAATTATAGAAATTTAACGTATATACTTTGCAATGATGTTTGAATTTACCAGTATTTTTGAAATTTCTACAATTTTTATTTAAATAAGAAGAAAAAGAATGTTATTAAAAATAAATATTTTATTATAAATTGTTTAAAAATTAATTATAAAAGCTTCATTAGATAAGGTTCATTAATTATTAGTTTTTCTGAGTCAGTTGAAAAATGTTGACACAGACCAATGTACAACTTGTTTCTTATAATTTACCTATTGATAACTTATATAAGTTTTTTTTTAAAAGTGAAATTATTCTACTGTACACAATTGGCTAATTAATAGATAATGAAAGCGAAAGTTAAATATAAATATAAGTGATAAAGTGAAATTATAACTTTCATTAGATAATTATCCACAGTACCAAGTGCAACATTTACACACTAGCGCCATCTAATGAAAGTTGCCTCAAGATTCTTCCGCCATTGTGCCACAGAGTTACAAGCATGTTCTTTGTTTTCGCCGGTAGCAACTTACAAATATTCTACTTTCATTTATTTAAAAAAATATAATTTTACAAAAAATGCACTATTCCTCACCTATTTTTCAACTTGACTTTCTCTCGATTGTGTAAAATGAATGAAACCCTTATTGGAATATTAAAAAAATACTCCAACAAACGTGTTCCTCGGCTGGCGACTAACCGTGGACTAAAGCGGCTTCAGGCTCTTCGCCGGCCAAAGCGTAGAAAACGTAAAAAACTAATAAACCTTGAGTTGACGATTATTATTATTATTATCAGAGTTCGAAAAACAGAATCAATGATGACGAAGTGAAAAACTTTGTGACGCGCAGTTAACGTGACTTTAAAGAAGTCATTAATAAATAATAAATCATTGAAATATTTTTTAATAATTATTTTTTTTTATCATCGTAGTAAACTATGAATTTCGATGCCTGATCTTAAATGCTCCGAATCTTAATTCTTCTTCAATTATATTTATATTACATTTAATAATTTTTTCCATTAATCAGTGACTATATTTATTTATATTTTATAATTAAAATAGTAAGTAGTGTACCCTCAAATTAAATTATTTTTCAGTTAAATATTTCTGTATTTTATAAATACATAAAATCCTCTAAAAAAACATTCTTTGCTTTAAAATAGCTTTCCAAAAATTATGTAATCAAAAGTGATTACATAAAATATATTATATTAAAAAATATTAGTAAATGAACTTATTGCACTGAACGAAATTTTAATACATAAAACGAATGTATACTTATAATTTATTATTATTTGTATATGTCATTAGGATATTTGTTTAACCACAATGTGGTAATTTATGTACTTTTTATTTTTTTTTGTTAAAAGATATTTAAATCCTGAATTATTAATGTTAGATAATAAAAAAAAAAAAAAAAAAAAATTGAAATGAACTACAAAATAATCATTAGAGCAAATTCTTTTATATGTAAAATTTAAAAGTGTGAAGTTGATTGAATTTTTTTGTGCACCAAAAAATTTTAAACTAAATAATGCACTATAGTGATATTACAAAAAAAAATTACTCGAAAATATGCCATTCTTTACATGTTTAAGTTTATAAATAAACATTGTTTCAATTTTTAAATTGTATTGATTATGTAGAGTTAATTATTAGTACTTAGTTATTGATTTTAACAACAACTTAATTGACAAAGATTTAAACAATAATTACACATGCTTTTTAGTAACTCAAACTTTTAAATTGATGAACGTTCTTGCACATAAAAATAAAAAACGTTTTTAACTGATTAAAAAACATTGTTAAAATTATTTTAATAATAAACTGAAATTAAATATATATTCCACTTTTTAATATAACAATTTCTTAAATATTAAATTAACATCAAATACCTTTGTTTTTTTTGTAATATATTCCAACAATGATATGAATAGCTTATTAATAACAATATAATTCTTAATTTCTAATTGATTTAGGAAAAAAATACATTAGAATTATTTCTAAAAATTTTCATATTAAAATTTTCTATAATACAATTTATAGACTAAAAATACAATATTTAACAATTAAATCTAAATATTTACTATGCAAAAAGACCAATTACCCAGGTTACAAAAACAAAACTTTTAATCTTTCTTTTGTATCATAATATTATTTTACTTTGACTTTTATTCAGATATGCTGTTTATTATGTTTGTTATTATTTTATTATTTTATTGATAATTATTAAAAATAATTTGTTGTAATAAAGGTTCGGAAGCGGAGGGTTACAAAATACCTACTGAAATTTATAAATATTTGTATTTTTTTATTTCACAATTTTTCACCTTTCAGAATATTTTCTTCTTAATAAATAATTAAGTTAATTTAGTAACTGAAATATATAAAGAAACATGTAAGTAGGAAACAAAACAATATAAACTTGATTTTAAAGCATATTACTAAAAAAAAAAATTTTTTAAACAAGAAACTGTATTTATTTTTTTTGATTTTCTAATATATTGATAATTTTATGCTTGAAGAATAATATATCACAATTAAAAACTTTTGTATACATAAGAATATATTACCATTTTTATAAATAATTAATTTTTGGATATTTTTTTGTTTTAGCACACTGGTACCTTGGAAAGTATTTAGGCATGAATTAAATCAGGTTCATCCAATTAGTTCTGGTTTGCAGGCGATGGCTTTAAAATCAACGATAGACCTCACGTGTAATGGTTATATATCGAATTTTGAATTCGATGTTTTCACAAGGTATGTTAAAATTAAAATAATATGTAAAAAATATAGGAGTTATTATTATTCATTTTTTCATTTTTATTTATTTGAAGAAATATTTTCCTTGTAATTATAAAACTTTAACATTTTAAATGAATAATATAAAATCATCCTTTATATTAATAGTCTCACCAAAATGCGCGGAACAATTTTCAATGTTATCAATTGAAATTATTTTTGTAATGTTTTAAACTTAATTCAAAACAAAAAATGTTTCTTGCGTGTAATTTTTTTTTTGTCTATTATAAATACATTTAATAACATATATATTAAAAAAAAAAATAAACAAATTAATAAAAAAGATAGATAATTACATAAATATTAAGAATTTTTTTACGAATTATGAATATATGATGATTGGATTTGAGCTTCTGGTCAAAAATTATATTTATCTATTTAACCCTTTCTAAATCTTATGATATATGGAAAAAAATTTGAAAGCAATAACTAACACGTAAAAAAACAATTCGATCATATTGTAGTTAAACCAAATCTTTATTTGTGTAAATGTGTGTGAAAAAAAGATAGGAATTTATTTATAATATAAAAACCATGTTGGATTTGAGGTGTTAAAACAGCTCTTAAAACAGTTCCGTAAAAAGTAGATAATCAACTATAAAAATACCTACAAAGCTTTAGTCTCTCTGGAAAAATATTCCATCGCTCTTAACTCGCCAAGTATTTTAAACTTAATTTAGCTCTTGACCTTTAGTTAGCGTGATAGAAATTACTCGAGTTCGTATATACCACGCACGTGTACGTATAAAGTGTAAATCATACGGTAATTATAAAGTTTTATAATCGCTTTCTTCATATTTCAATTTTGAGGAAAATATTTGTTCTTTGAGAAAAGCACTTTTAGTTATAAGGTACATTATTTGGACATGTAAATGAGCTCTGCCTAAGTTTGCTTGCACGTGGGATTATGCCCAAGAGTAAATCGATCTCATGAGACCTTTTTTCAGGTTGTTCCAACCATGGTCGACATTACTTCGCAATTGGAAAATTCTGGCTGTCACGCATCCTGGCTACGTGGCATTTCTCACCTACGACGAAGTTAAAGTCCGATTAGAAAAATACAGTGGCAAAAAACCCGGAAGTTACGTGTTTCGGTTAAGCTGCACCAGGTTGGGTCAATGGGCCATAGGATACGTCACCTCGGACGGTCAAATACTTCAAACCATACCTCACAATAAAAGTCTCTGTCAGGCCCTTCTCGACGGCTATCGGGAAGGCTTGTAAGTCCATATTTATCTCGCATAATATTAAAAAGATAAAAATTTATGTATTTTTATTTCTACACCTGAAGAAGTATTGGTTGTGTTGAAAATTAATATTTTGATTAAATGTTACAATCTTATTGTTATTATTATTATAGAGTAAATTAAAAAAAAAAACTTATTTAGTATTCGTAAACGTTTTATAAGATTTCCTGAAAGTCAACTTTTTCACATTATTCATGTCAATTGTCAAATACATGCTTAAGATAATATAAATGTATCTATGTCAAACGAGTAAATTTTTAATCAGAAAGAAAATTATAATTAAATATTTAAAAAAAAAAAAAATAAATAAAATGGAAAATGTAAAATACTTAAGGTAATTGCAAAATATTTTTACTTTATACTTTCATGGATACTTTCGCTTGTTAATTATTATTATTATTGTTTTACATTTACGCCCTAGAAAAAGAGAATTGGTATCGATCCAGCCTCTAAATGAACATACGTGTTTGACATTTTTTTCTACAATTTTTGTTTCTTTTTTTATAGTAATTATCTTATGAATAACAACTTGATCGGTCCACATTACATTGAAAACAATCACGAACGAACAACAACTATAGTTTTTTAAACAAAAATAAACGACAAGTTTTGGTCGAGTGTTCACTTTGCTGGATAAATTTTATCCACTATCGAGTTTCTGCTCCTTTAATTCTTGATCGATGGCTCACATAAATTTTGAAAATAACTTTTCATCCAGTTTGAGTTGACCGGGAAGAAAAATTTATTTGCGACATTTAATTTGTTTTATTCTTAGTTATCTGTATCCGGATGGACGGAACATAAATCCGGACCTGACGTGGGCCGTTCAGCCGACACCGGAAGAGCACATAAAAGTCACCGCCGAGCAGTACGAGCTTTATTGCGAAATGGGCAGTACGTTCCAGCTCTGTAAGATTTGTGCCGAGCACGACAAGGATGTCAGAATAGAACCATGTGGACATTTACTTTGCACCCCATGTCTCACCGCTTGGCAGGTAAAACTACATTTTTCTAAACTACTGCTTTCGCCATCAATTCAAAAAGCTGGGCAATTTATTTTGAAACACCGACATTGACATTTAATATCAACGCCCCTTTAATTGCTAAAACCACAATAAATGTGAATTGAGCTAAAAAGAATTATTTCGTAATAAAGTAAAATTTCAGTTTAGAACTATTTATCGATTAATTAAAAATAGCATTGCAAATAAAACACGGTTTACTGATGTTTACCTTCATTTATAACTTTTACCTAGTCTGAAAAAGTGAATGCAAACTTCATCTTTTTATTTTGAACTTTATTCCTATACAGCTAATGCTGAAAGTTAAATAAATCGTTATATTTACACTTACTACTTCAAACTCCTAGTTTTAACTCTCCCCGTATCTACACCATTTGACATAAAATATAACTTTTGATATTTCACTGACAATTAAGCTGATTCTTGCAGTCAATAAATACTATAATAAACTCATTTTTTTCTTTAGTACAGAAAAAATGAATGCATTTTTAGATGAAATAGTTGAAGATTCTTTAATTATATATTGCTTTGTCTTTTTTAATACTCTTCTTAACCGATTATAATATAATAAATAATGTATTGGGTTTTACCGTTTTCATTACACAATTTTAGTTTTACTATTATGATTATAATAAAGTGTAAGTATATATTTATTAAACATATTATTCTTTTATTTAATATTCTAACTGCATGGCTAGTTTATTACACATTACATGTTCTTGCCATTCAGATAATAACAGATAAATAATTTTTAAATTTATAATTACTTACTACATTATCTCTATTCTATTGTGTAAAAGCTTTTGTTTTAATTTTATACAAAATTGAAATATTATTATTTTGAAGATGCTTTTAACCCATTGTTCAGAATACATAATTATAAACACGATCCTTCAAACTTTAGAAGAATAAGTACTATGGTTTATACAATAAGTTTGTCGTAAAAATCCAACAAAAAAATATTTATTATTATTATTTTTTATTATTCTATAATTGTGTTTAAAATATTATAATATAAATGTATAAAAAAAATTTGTTATCACAATTAATAAAAATATTAATAGATCAATAACGTATCAACAATAAATGGTTAGCAATTTTTAATTAAATTAACTTTAATGCCTCAGTACAAGTGATTTGTATATAATGAATTGCGTAATGTTAAATTATTTATAATAAATGAAACTTAATCTAATTTTTTAATATTGATAACCATTGATAGTGATAATCAGCATTGTTAATTATTATTATTTTTATTTTCCATGATTAGGATTCAGAAGGTCAGGGTTGTCCATTCTGCCGAGCAGAGATCAAAGGCACTGAGCAGATCGTCGTCGATCCATTCGATCCTCGGCGAACGCATCGACCTGGTGTCCAGTCCGCGACAGCCAGTAACGCCTCGACCCCGACAAGAGATCTGGATCCGGACACCGAGGTATCCGACTAGGAACCAAAACCGAAAATATGAATAGAATAATAATCGCCAAGCACGTTTATGTGCACATATACGCATATACACACGCACGCGGCTTTTTATTTCGTGTCACTTGAGCATGTGTATCTGTGTGTGCGTGGATATAAATAAGACATTTTACTCACAGTAACCACATCATTCAAAGAGAAAATCTTTTAATACGTTTTTCCTGATTTGCTACACCTTTTTTGTTTGTTCTTGTTCTTGTGTAATGCTTATATTAATCCAAATATATATGAGTACTTTCTGAATACTAAGTTAATTGATGCTTCACACGTCATTTCATTGAATCAATTTCAAATAGATTAGAAATTAATAGTAACATTTAAATAATTTTTTTAATTATTTCAGTGGTACTTACATTCATATGTATTTAGATGTACATTATTTTTTATAGAATAATTTTCAATCCATAATGATTGGAAAATTATATTCTGGAAAAAATATATTATTTTCATATAATTAAAATTCAATAGATATTTTTTTACAAGAAAGAACTAATCCAATGATTAAATATTTGATAACAGTAACAAAAAAGTTTTTTTTAATACATTTAATTATACCAATATAAAAATGTTCATAAAAGGTTAATCATCAATTTAGTTTTTACTGAATTTATAATAAATTACAATTGTTACGAATTAAAGTATTTTTCAAATAATAAAATACACTTAATAGACAATCTATGTTAGTTATCATTACAATGCAATGTCTTGCTAAATAAATTTTAAAAAAAATGAAAAATTTTGTAAAAGAACTAATAATTTTTTAAATGATTATAAAATAAAGAGGATAAAATAGTATTAGATGAGTGGGGAAAAAAGGGAACGATGATAATTTTTAAAGTCGTATAAAACATAATATGCATTTCAAAGCATTCATTCATCATAAAAAAAAATTAATTTACTAACATTTATACAAAGAAAAATTTTTTCTGCATATATAAATTTTTAAATAAATCTAAAAGATTTCTTGAATTGAATATATTTAATTTCTATTTTGAAATTTAATTAAAAATCATAAATATCAATTAAAAAAAACTATAATTATTTAGTAGATCAAAATTTAAGTAAAAGAAAAATTATTTAACAATTATTCATCGAATCTATATTATCGACTAATAAGTATAATAGAAACAGTTTAAATGTGATAATTTCATTTTGTTAAAATGGGATTATGATATCAAAAGAACTGAATGTTATGGGCTAATGGTTGTCAAATCAAATTGATGTAGTAATCGTTTAAGAGCATTCGTGAAAAAGGAGTATATTTTTCCAATAATACTTTCACTAGAAAGTAATACGATATATATAAAATTAGTGATTGATTTTACAGGATTATTGAATTCAATAATTACAAAATGCACTTCTTCTCGACACACTGTCTTGCATAAATGCAAGAAATAGATTTATTTCAATTTAGTTCAATATATCTGATATAGCAATATTAAGCATAAGGTAGATCGAAAAATCTTAATATTCACGAAATTATATTTAGATTATTCTTTCAACAATTTATCCATGTTTTATAAATTAAACCACAATATAAGATGGTAATATGAATTAAGAATTCGTACCTGTTCATCAAGTCTGAAAATAAATATATTTATCATTTTTAAGCTATTTAGCTGAGTGTATTTAACAATTTTATAAAGTTCCTGTGAGCAGGATAAAAGGTTTTAAATATGACTTACAAATTCAATTTGTTTTTTTATAACTATTTCGCAATTTTTTTTATCAATAGCAATTATATTATTAATAATTTTTTAATTTTGTTTCCTATTGTTAATTCAAATTAAACTACTGATAACAGAATTACACACTGTGATAATAATTAGCATGTAAAAATGAGAAATAGTCGAATTATTATTTTAGAAATATTTCTATTTGTAATATTAGGGAAACTAAGTCAAACTAAAATTTATTTGTAATTTACAAATATTTTTTTTTCATTAAATATTTGGTATGGAATACTTTTATAGTCCCGTAATATGCTTTTATACGGATAATAATAAATTTATTTTTTTTTTATAAAATTATCTTAAATAACACAGTAGCCTGACTAAGTTTCTTAGATACACCAGTTGTTTTAAATTTATATTTCTTTTCTTTTTTATCATAATTAATTGTATATTCAATTAATTGAATTAAATTTTTTAATAAATATCAAAAGAAAAATAAAATTTTTCAAAAAAATTCATTATAATAGTTATCAATTATGAAAGTAGATCAAAATCAAGGATTTAAAATTAAGTTTTACCAATAAACAACTTCAGAAAATAAGAATCGTATCTTTGATCTTATTTTTTTCTAGTAATCATGTGAACATACAAAAAAATTTATATCGTACCTCTAAGTATCTTATTTAATTAATATTATAGAATATATATGTTCACTGATTCTCTTTAATTAAATTATAATTTGAAAATTGATCAGAGCATTAAAATCACTAATTAGAATAATAAAATATAATAGTTACAGCAGTAGAGCTAGTAATTTTTTCGAACAAAAAGTATTAGTTTATAAGTTATCTGACAGTATTCATACCTTTATCTTATTTGTTCCTGTTTTTAATTTGTTATTTTTAAATTAATATATAATAATTAAAATAATAATTATCATGTAAAAATTTTATTTAATCCTAAAAAATACTTTTATTGTATTAAGTAATTGTCTTATTAATTTAATATTTTTATTTATGGTATATAATATTTTTAATGTAGACATTCTTTGTTATTGTAACATTAACGGTGTTGAAATTCGCAACGTGTATAGCGATTGTAAAAAGTAATATAACACAAAAATAAAATTAGAAAAATTGTATTTAAATTTTATAATTTCATAGGATCAAAAAAAGACTTCCGTATGTTATAAATTGTGATCTTTTTTTTAACGCTAAATAGATATAATTTTATATAGTTTTTAAAAAAAGTATTTTCTTTATTTAAATTTTAGATTTTAGAAATAGTTTAACACGATTTCATAGTTTTAATACAAAATTTTAAATGTTATTTTTTAAATCATAGATTTTAACTCGTCATTTTACATTAATATTATAAAAAAAGTTTGTCTTTAAAGTACCTGTCAGCAAGTAATAAATTTTCTGCCATATTATCGTAGATAATGTTGTAGCGAAAAAATTTATATCAAATTCATAATGTTTTCAAATATTGTATTCAATGAAATTGCACCAAAATTTTGGTATTCATTACTTGCATTTGGTATACATTAAAGATAGATAGAATAATGACTTCACATTATTTTTTACTAAATAATTGGATACATAGAAAACCTTACTCATTATGATTAATAGTAATCTATTCTATTAAAAATATTCTAAATTTAAAACTATTACTATACTATTTTTTCAGTTCCAATATAAAAAAAATGAAATTCGAATTAATATATATAAATTTTTTTGTAACAATTCTGCATAAAAAATATATAGTAGAATTTTTTTATTAAATATTAATAGTGATGTCGTTAAATTATCTAAATCATTCTTTTAAATTTAATATACTAATAAAATTTCGTAATTGATAAAATTAAAGTAGTTTTCGATCACATTACATATCTAACTGTTAAGAATTTCTAATTCTTTTTTTACTTAATAATAATTATGTATACAAAATAAATATAGTTTTTATAAGACTATGATGTTTCCGCATACAAAAACTTTTTATTTATTATTTTAATGCTTAATATGTTATCCATTTTTAAGTAATACTTTGTTTTAATTTATAAAAGTAAAAACAGAAGTAAAAAATCCAGTACAATATATCACAATAAATTATACAAGACTTTTATAAATTTTTTACAAAACCCTTGAAATATTTCTATCATATTTATTAAATATTGATCTTTTAGATTAGTTCATTACATATTAAATTTGTTTCCGTCAATTTATTTTATAAAATGTTAAAGACAATTGATCAATTTAAAGTATTCAGAAAGTACTCATTTTAGCAACGCAATTACAAATTTATTTTGCGAATATTCTTACTAAAGGAACGTATTTATGAAATATTTAAATACTTACAGTTATGCCAATAGTAGAAACAACAAAAAATATTATTTGCTTCTTAATCAAATGTTTTATATTTATTAATATAACGCATAAGAGGCAAAATCCTACTACAACTCAGGTATTGTCTCTTATCCTATTTTTTAAGAAAAAAAATCATGAATGTAGACATCAAATCGTTGAATTTTATCATTATTTAAGTACAGAAACGTAGTATTTTTAACACATAAAGAAAAAGTAATGTCAACAAAATATTAATACATAATATTCTAAATCTATATGAAATGCGAGCTTGCAATTTTTTATGCTAAATGTTAAATATATTAAAAACAACAAAAAATACTTATTCCTCATCTCAGACTTGGCGGTAAAAGGTAATATTTACTTTTAATATATTAATATATATATATATGTATAATTTTCTTATTCGACGATTTGTATGACTATAGATATTTTAATATTAAATTAATGGAGATGTACTAAGGTAGGTTTTTTATCATTCTGTTAAAAAAGATTTTCATCAGCTTATTCTGTGAGCTATTTTTATTTTGTTTTTTTTCTCTTGCAGCCGAAGAGCGACTGCTATACACTTAAAAAAACTTTTGTTTGCTTGTCTTGTTCATTTATTATATTTATTTATTTGTACAAACGGTCAATTCTTCAACTTACTTAAGCATTCATTTACAATGACTAATAATTATAAAATTTTTATTATGAAAATTAGTCACTTAACATACAAAATAAGAACGTTTATTAGCCAATAAAATTTTAATTGAAACATAGATTTTATATTTTATCTGGTGGTTATTTACATTTTTGTATTTCAATACATCTTAATTATCTACAATAATTCATGAAAATTATGATATTCTATTTAAACAACATTATTCAATTTCAGATTTTAATATTTTTTATAAAAAAAATTTTTTTATACAGGTGTTTAAATTAACGTATATCAAAAATATTTTTTGAATAGATTTGACAGATAGATATAAAATATATACTCTATTGGCATAAATTTTATATCAAGCTTTTAACATAATTTCTTATCTAAATTTTTTCTAACTAGAATTACTATATTTTTTCGGACAATAATAAATTCGAATTGAGTTGATATTGCAATGAAATTTCCTATGATAATATATACATTATCAGTGGTTCTCTCATTCAATAACATAATTATTCATTGAATAACAACAAATTTCATCAATGTGAACAAAAGAAAAAATTAATGAGAAAATTATAAAAATATTAACAGAATCATTCATGTTTAAATAAAGTATAGAATATTTCTGCTGTATACAATAATAAATGACCAAAGCTTATGAGAAAAATATAAAATAAATATTTATAATCACGTACACATCTTAAAATAATTTTACATCTGATACATTGCATATTTAGTAATAGACCTATATTTTATTTTTCCATTAGCCTTTGTAGTACATTTTTTTTAAAACAATTTTTCATTAATATTTATTCAAATTACTTTTATTGAAATATTAAAATGTAAATTGTAATATATGTGTGTGGGTGTGTGTATTAGTGTATATATACATGCATACACATCATTGTAAGATATTTTATATTAAGTAAACGGTCTAATGTTTTTACTTAATATTTATAATGAACATGTTTTGTTTAATTTAAAGTAAAAAAAGTATAACTGATTGTAAATATACATGATTTTATTAATCGATGATTTATTCATCGACTAATAACTAACTATAAGAATATTAATATTTTATACTAATTTTAAAAAATGCACTTATTAAAATTAATAAAAAATGAAAATAGTTTTTTTGGAAAAAAGTGTATGCAATATAATTTTTGTATTTTGCTCTAACAGAATTTATGTATTTTTTTTAAGAATATAATAGTTTTAATAAAAAAATAATAAATTGTAATATTCGTTAAAATCATGCAATTAGAAGAAAAAAAAATTATAATTTAGTAAAATAAATATTTCATTTACAATTTAATTTTTTTACTTGAAAATTGAATATTATTCAAAATGTTAGACAAGTTAAAAGGCTATAAATAAGAATAATATTGTTTAATTTATTTTGTTTAAATAAATGAATTATGGTCTATAACATAGTATCAAATAACGAGAAAAAATTACTTAGAGATCCCATACTGCTATGATGCTATACGATCGCGCTAAAAAATAGTAAAACATTCCATAGAACAAACAAAAATGTTTAATTTATAATGTTTATATAAACTCGATGAGTATTAATAATATATATTTATAGGAGAAAGAAAAGTTTTTCCGTTAAGGAGTTTAACTCCCATGAAACTATTTGTATTCATAACTAAATCGATTTGCGCCAGTAAACTTATATGAGATGGTTTTGATTTTTCTTTCTCTTGTTTTGCACAAATAACAGTAAGCAAAAAATATTTTAGTCATAAGTCCCGAAATTTTGTAAATACGAATAGAATTTATTGTTTTGTGGGGTCAGTTACACTCCTCTTAACGTTTTTCGCGTATCGTATACTGTATTGTGTACTTTAATATTTTATAATTTAATATTGTACCTGGTACAAAATTACATCTTTTGTATTGATCAAAAAGGCGAAGTGAGCATTTTATTGGCTGTTTTTACCTTTTGTCCATTGTCACTCGACATAACTTTAAGATTTAGATAAATGTACGCTATAAAAGTTTATTTCATGTACGGTATGTATTTATAAGGATGTAGGAAGAAATTAATTTTTTTTTGTAATAAATTATCATTTGTTATTTGTGCAATGAATAATGTGTACGGTTTGACTTAGGTTATTCCTTGCCATGTATACTGGAGATAGTGCGTGAATTTAGATAAATTTTAAAAAGCGGAACCTAATGTCCAATGTTAATGCATTTTTTACTTATTGTAAAATATTAGATACATAAAAAGCAATTTTTTTAATAAAACGTATGTTAACAATGTATTTGAGTTTTGATATTGATGGTTTATCCTTTTACTTTAATAATTATTGTACAGGTGATCGACTAAATTTAAGGATTCAGAAAAAAAATATTTTTTCTATAGCTCTAAAAGTCTTAGGAGTCATTTTAAAAATAAAATTTATATTCCTGCATTATAAACTAGCAGTTCTTTTAAAGATTTGTGTTTCCTTTTAAAAAGGAAGATCTTGTTTAAAATATTAATTTCTTTGATGAGAATGAATTTTGAACAAAAATAATCCAAAGATTTATAATAGAAAAACTTTTAATTTTTCGTCTTTTTTTTTATAAATACCTGTGAATGGAATAACACAAATGCGCACCATAATAAATAATATTTTGTTTTTTATTAAATCAAGCTATATTTTCAGAACCATGCAATGTTTTGCAATAAGGATGCTTCATTATTGTTTTTTAGCCTGCCCGCATGTCTTTTTTACTTCTCTTTGTATAATGTTTATATTTCAACATGTTTTCTGAATTGGAAAAATCAACGTGTGATCTCTTCTGCATGAACTAATTGAGCAAAAATCATACATAATCAGAATTCGGAGATTTAATTTCCGTAATTGCAGGTAAGTAATATGCCGAATTAATTGCAATTGCTATTCTGCTTTTAATTTTCAAGTTATTCTTTTTTAAAACTTTTTTTAAATATTTTTATTCCTAGTTTATTATCAATGAAAATTGTTTATTTTTATCCTCTATGTTCCTACGCTTTACACATCATTTACCATTCTAAAAATAAATTCTTAATTTGTTTTAATTATTAAAAATATTATTAATGTTAAGTTTATTGAATATATATTCAATATTAAAATTTTTTTATAATGATATTTCATGTTAATCATATAATCAAATTGTAGAAAATTAATAGATTGAATTTATTTTTTTCTAAAATTTATAATTTTTTACAATATAAATTTTGATTTAAATTTTTCTAGATATCATATATTGATTATTTAAATATATAAAATTTTCTTCTTTTTTTTTAAATTATAGATATTTAAAATCATGACTATATATTTCTATGCACAAATTCTTAAATGTAAATGTGAATTTTTATAATAAATTTACTATTATTATTTAAAACATTATTATAAACAACACAATATAAAAATATAAACATAAATATATAAAAAAAAAATTATTTAATATGTTTAAAAGATAAACAACATACAATATTTTGTTTAATTTTATTTAAAATTTCGATCATGAAATAACAAAAATAATAATTTATATTGTATAAATAAATTATAGAGAAAAAAAAATTGTGTACATGTATTAACTTCTTTTTCTACATATATTTCAAAAATGAACTGATAAATTACAAAATAGTGTGATGTTTAGTTAAAAACAATAAAAAGCAATATTTATCTTTTTCTTAAAAGTATGGCTATTAAATTTTATATATTTAATTAATAAATATTAAGATATAATTTTAATTTAGAAATCACTAAATTTACCAATCAATAGATTAAATTAATAAGATTAAAATTTTAATAAATATTACATATTTTTTCAATTACATCAATTGCAAGAGAGCACCCTTATAATCAAAATAAATTACGAAAGGTGTGCAACTGTGTATGCATGTATGTATTGAAACTACTTTTATATCCTTTTTATATCCTATTTAAAATACTTTTCTCAGTGTTTTCAATCACAAACATCGACGTAAAAACACTTTGTATCCTTACATTCCACACAATGACTTACATTATACGCGAGAAGCTTATTAGACATTATTTTCCCATTTACAAGGAGGCTTATAATTATACGATAACGATGCAAATGAAGTCGCGTGATAGAAGGAATCCAGAGGGAGGAAAGTCGCCCACCCACTCACAGTCACGCGGACTTCCGCGCTGTTCGCAGGCGATAATGGAGCTGATAAACGGGAACTGCAGCTCGCTCTCGAACGACACCGACGAGGAAGAGGATTCGTCCCCGGGTGCCTCGCCCCCGAGCACTCGGCGTGTCGTCTCGAGCCCGCCCTTACCGCCACGACGTTCCTCGCCCTCGCCGACCTCCAACAACCAGCTTCGCAACAGCAAACACCTGACTGTACCCAAGGAGAACGCGCCTCCACCTCCGGCCCAGGGTGGCACGATGGCGACCGCTTTACCGACGGCCACGAGTTTGAC
The DNA here is from genome assembly GCA_018907245.1 of Eupristina koningsbergeri. Classification (NCBI taxonomy): domain Eukaryota; kingdom Metazoa; phylum Arthropoda; class Insecta; order Hymenoptera; family Agaonidae; genus Eupristina; species Eupristina koningsbergeri. The sequence continues at coordinate 441,887 of JACCHV010000050.1, forward strand.
GCAGCTCCAGCCGTCCTCGCCTCCGCCTGTCACTGTCATACTCTCAGAAACTGATACCATCCCCAACAACTCAGGTACAGAACGATATTTTTGTAATTTTCACCCCATTACCATTCTTAATTTAATATTGTTTAACTTGATTTACCGCGTTTATTCATAAATATTTAATACTATAAATCGTAGTAAGACATACACGGTGCATCCACGAAGTATCGAGTTTTTTTTTTATTTTGCACCTATTCATCGTAGAAATTCGGGAGAGGTCTTAAAATGTCGACAAACTCTTTCCGCATTTCTCCTTTTTTTTGTGTTTTTCGATAATTAGGCGCGGCAGGATTTAAATTCGCGCGAAGGGTGTTTTTCAAATTTTTAATACGGCGTGTTGAAGTGATTAGTGGAAAACCACTACACGAGAATGTTTTGTTTCAAGATTAAAAAAAAAAATTCTTATCTTTTTTTTTGAAAGATGATTTATTTGTGGACTTATAAACAGTATGAAATAAAAATTTGAAATTTTTCAAAATAATTTCCTCCTGCATCAACATATTTTTGAAGGCGTATTTTCCAAATTTCAAATGCATCTTCAAACTCTTCAGTTTTGATGTTTTTAAAAAATTTTCACATTTATAAATATTTTCGCACTATATTGTACACTGTACATTGCGTTAAATTCAGTTTCTCCTGAATTGCTTAATCTGTTAATCGACAGTCGAAATTTAAAATTTCTAACACGCGCCGGGTATTCCTAACCATTCGAAAGATTTTTGGGCGCCCAAATCGAGGCTCCTCGATGATTCTTTCTTGATCTTCTTTAAAAGCTCTGTGCCATTTTCCACATTGCGATTTTGACATACAATTATGTCCATATGCTTCCTGCAACATTTTATACGTTTCTACACTGTTTTTTTTAATTGCAAACAAAAATTTATCGCGTAACGTTATTCGAGTGGTCCCTCCATCGCGTCGTGTCAAAAAACTGAAAAACACCCTTCGCGCGAAGTTAAATCCTGCCGCGCCTAATTAACGAAAAACAAATAAAAAAAAAAAAGACAAATGCGGAAAGAGTTGGTCGACATTTTAAGACGTCTCCCGAATTTCTACGCCAAATAGTCGAAAAATGAAAAAAAAAAACTCGATACATCGTGGATGCACCATGTATGTCTTACTATTCAATTTTTCGTGTACTTAAATTTATAACACGAACGCTTAAATAATAAATTATGAATAAATAATTATTTTAATTATCTTATGAGATTTTTAAGTAATTAATCGGATAAATAAGCATAAATTCTAGCTTTCTATTGAATTAACAATTTTTTATATTATATCATTAATATAAACACTCTCTATAAAATTATAATAAATTACTAACATAAATTATAGAAATTTATGATTATTTCTAAGTATAGCATTTCATACCTTAATTTACACACTTTTGACTAATGAATCACTTTTTGATTAGTCAAAAGCTAATATATCACAACAGGATGTATTTAAGAATTTATAATTATTACCAATTATTACTTTAATATATATTAATAAAATTACATAAATAAAATAATTCAAAAATTATATAAATAAAAAAATTCAAAAATTATAGTATTTGTAAAAAAAGTATTCATTGGCGGTATAGCAGTAAACACAGAGGCTAGGTACGACATGTTGCATCGAGCCTCATCACCGTCGGCGGTGCCTCCTGTTGTTAATCGACCTCACAGCACCAGACACCATCGAATACCACCAGCTCTTCCTGAGAAGTCAACCCGTCTGATATCGTCAACCTCTGTTCCCCCGGTACCACCACCTACGTCCGCTCCAAGACCGCCCAAAGGTTACAAAGAGAACTTTGGATGCCCTAAACCAGACCACCTTTACGAAAACACAATCAACATTCCTGGAACTAAACAGCATGTTGTCAAAAATATAAATGTCGAGGTAAAAATTATAATTTTATTAATATTAAATAGCATTACTAAAACGTCTAATGATAAAATTAAATTTAATAGTTTAAATGAGTCAACAATAAAGAGTCTAATCATAAAAGAATAGAATTGTAATTTACTTAGTTTTATAAATGAATATGAAATATTCGTAGGATTTTTTACTCCTAGCCAATGAATAACGTGACGAAGTGCGAAAGGCTTTAATTATGACTATAATATTACAGATGAACAAAGCACGACTGACGGCACTAATGAGAGGTAAGGATGAAAGTGGCCGCCCGGTACCCAAGACGACCGCAGAATCGGGGGCCTACGAGAATATTAACGTAGAGCACATCTCGAGGTTGATGGCCCTGGGATTTGCCCAGGATGCTGTGATACGAGCTCTCGGAATAACCAGGAATGACCTCGAGATGGCTTGCGATATTCTTCACGAATTTGCTCAGAAGTCATCCTGACCAGGTAAATTCATCGATAACGCTTTTTCATACTGTTAAATATCAATAGCTTCCTATCGTATTTTTATTGTTTATCACAGTTACACAATTGATTAGAATTAAAATTATTTAATTAATTAATATTCAATTTATCATTGCATTTGTGCTATTTTTTAAATATGAAATACTGTAATTAATTTTAATTATTATAAAATTTCAATTATAAGATTTTCAAATGTACCAGCGAGTACAAGTACTTGTAAAAATTAATGAAAATGTTAAATAATGTATCTTTCACTCGACATTATTGAATAAAATTATAATAAATAACAGATTCTACAAGATTATGATTTTTTTAAATATAATAAAAATGAATCTTTTTTAATTTAGAAACAAACGGCGAGGATTCATGACCACCTTTGCCCGCTAGAAGGTATTTTTGACGAGGAAGTCGTATCCGGAAGAACCGGAATTATGTATCTTCAATGCATACAAACCCCCATTGACAAGTTGGCCTTTTAGCAGATCTAAAAGATAATAAAAATGGAATAAAAGATAAATGCACATCACATTGCGAGACTTATTTATGTGAATTCAAATCCAATTTTAATTAATTAAACGATCTTATCGTTATCATATTTTTTCGATTTATTTCTCTCCAAGAAAAATATTTTGAAAAAGACGAGCGCAAGTTAATAATTGTAAATTAAAGTTATTACCTGTACCTATAATTATATTAAATGTACAGTTGTAAACGACAATTTAGGAAAAGTATTGTTCTTGGCTATGAGAGGATGAGACTGAATTATTACACGAAACTTGTGAGTTCTCACTTTTTATATTTATCTTAAAAAATAAACATTCATAAATCATTGAACTTATTTAAATATAATTTCAAAGCAAAAATATGAAATTATTTATAAAATCGAATGACACATCATTATTATAAATAAATTCCAAATTCAAAATATAATTTGTAATATTTATTGTACCTTTATTTTCATATTGACTATAATTAAATAATTAAATAATTTGTACAGATACCCATAAACATGATTTAAAATAAAATAAAATAAGAACAAATTTAAATTGAACGTTAAACAAGTACTATCTACTAAAAAGCTTTTATTTTTCTTAAATGATAAAAAATTTATTACTCCTAATGATTCCTCCTTTACTAATGAGCCGATTGTCTAATAAAATTAGATTTACCTAATTTTATTTTTTGTGAGTATTCATAATTCGTGTTCGGCACCATTCTTTCAATGCCATTGAACAGTCATCCAATTATAAAAGAAACTTGCAACAGTACAATTAAAAATCTTATGGATTAAAATAAAATTTAAAAATAATTTCCAATTTTTTATAATAAATTAGAAAACTATTATTTAACTATTTCATTATTTATTTGATATTTATCAAAAATTGACTATAAATTTTGATATCTTATTGACTTAACATAACTGATAATAAAACAATAAAAAATAATATATTTGTACAAAATTTTGTTAATGCAAATGAATGTTAAACAAAAAATTTAGTTTTAAATTGAAAAAATTCTTTATTTAATCATTTAGTATTTTTAATCGTTTTAATTTCAATACTTTTTAATAATTCATTTTGTATTTATTTTAGTTTTTTAAATCTGACTTATAATAACTGAGAAATATGTTTTTTTAAAACTTTATGACTAGTAAAAATTCATTCTCATATTTTGTACAAGTTCACAATTTCAAACGATTAAAATAGTACAAAATTAAATTTATCAGTATTTCAAATCAACTTTCGCTCGTCTAATCTAAGAAAATATAAAATTCTTGAACATATTAATATTTTACAAATGAATTATCAAGATAAATCGTAAAAACTAAATTTATAACTTCAAGTTCATTCAATTAATTAAGTTCTATTAATATAATTCATTAAAGATAATTATTTTAATACATAATTCTTGTAATTGAAATACATTTCATTTCAACTTATCGTGATTTTATAAATATTTTTCAAAAAATTTACGTTTGAAATACGCATTACGTAAATCTGTATATTCATTACAGAAATATATAATATTCTGTATTCTTAATAATTAAAACTATGAAGGTAAATTTTAATCGTTAAAAGATTTAATGTATAAATCTTTTGACTAATTTGTAATTGTATAAATAATTAAGTATTTTCTTTAAATACTTAACAAATCAAATACTTTTTATTTACAAAAAGAGAAACTGTTTTATGTTTAATATTTATTTATTGTATTGAATCAAACAAATTGTGATATTTATGTTATAATAGGTATATATGTAACGGGTATGCGATATTTGATTAGCGATTGTAAAAATGGTTGTTCGTATGTTATACAATTTTATTATATAATGTTCTGAAAAATGTGTTAGCGTTTTTCTGTTTGATAAGTTACCAAAATATGAGATTAGATTAATTGAGTTTAGAATGTATTTGAGATTAGGAATTTTTTATTTTCGTTAATTTGTGTGAGTACATGTTAAACAATATTCTTAAATGAGCTTGAAAAATTATCTTTCTAGATAAATTTAGGTTTATTTAATTTTTTATAAATTCTTTGTTTACTTAAAAAATATTCTTAAAAAGTATAATATAAACAACATTCTTTGTCAAAAGTATTTGTTTGAAAAAATACTAAGAGAATCATTCAAATTTCATTATTAATTTCATTGAGACAATGTTGCAGATATAATTTATGTACATTTTGTTTTCTATAAAATGTATGATAATATTACATATTTTTTTTAAATCTTAGACAAATTTAAAGAAATATTTCTTCACTGATATCAATGTTTATAAAAATTACATTCATTTTAGCTCATTTTAGCATATAATTTAACAAAATTATTAAATGGTCTTATGAATGACAGTTAAATAAACATTTATTTAATTTATAAGAGCTTTTCATATTTAAATATAGATTTTAATAATTTATTTCATATATCCATTATCATGAATCCCATGAATTTTATGATAAAAAAATTTATCTTTATTTCTTTTTATAATCTATATTGAATTTAAAAATTTAGAAAAGTTCTATAACCTTTTGCTTTATAATTATTAAACAAAAATTGATAAATTTAAATATTTATATGAATTATTTAATATCAATTAACTATCAAAATTATTATATAATTTTCTGCAGTAATTATGTCTTATAAATAATTTTTTTAATTGTTCTGAATCTATTTTCAAATTCATTTTTTGCTTATTGATGTATTAATATTGCTCTATTAATTTTTCATATTTCTAGAAGATTTTCTGTATTACATCAATAATTATATCTACGTATATGAGTTTTATAATATCGAAAAATTTATCTATTTTTTCTTAATTACATACCTATTTTCTAGCTACAATTTGTACTTACGAATCAGTTTCTCTCAAAAGTGTTTATTATTTTTTTTTCTAAATCTATTTCATTTAACATATTAGATAATTTATTGAAACTTTATCAATTCTAATCTCTATTCTCTTAATTTTTATTAAAATTAAACTGATATGAAATTATGAATACTTCTTCACTTTTTAAAATGTTGAATGAGTTATTTATACTTTATTTATATTTTATAGAATAAATTATGAAACATAAAATAGTTATTTACATACTAGTATTTATAATTTAAGATTTTTATCTTTGAAAAGATAAATTTTACCATTTCATTATATGATTAAAATTAAAACATAGTAAGAATTATAAATTAGTAATACTACAAAACAAATTTTTAAAGTTACTTAAATTTTATTTCATTCATTGAATTATTTACTGAAACTTCAGTACAAAATTTTTTTATATTTTATAATTTTGATTTTTCTTCTTTTCTTCTAATAATTTTAATTTACATTTTTTTTAATATTTAATCATATGTTTGCTACACTTATTAAAAGCAAAATATAAGTGAATTTGTAAAGGAAAGTGTATATTTTTGGTATATAAAGAATTAAAATACATTAATAAAATGTCATTACATGTAAACAAATGTACAGCTGTAATTAAAGTTAATATCAATTCACTGTTATATATTGTGTAACTACACCAAAGCTTAGAACGTTAGAATCGTAGACATATATATATATATATATCTTTGAATATGTAAATTCTGATAAAGTTCTCTCAGTATTTTCAATAAATTTTTCTTCAACTAAAACTAAAGGTTTTGTAAAACCTTACACAATTACGTTTAAGATATTTTATCAAATATCATACCTTATAAATTGGATTCACTTGTAAATTAAAATATGTATTGAAGAAAATAAGACAAGGCTATATATAATCTTATTTAACAAATAATGTTATTTAAAAATATAATGAATACATGTAAAACTTATAGCTTTATCAAATTTTACATTCTGTATAATTAATACTAAACATGTAACACACTACTGCAATTTAATTATTAATCATTTTATTAAACATGGGCAACTTTCATTATTTTAATTACAGAAATTTTTTTTACTTCATCCAATATTTAAAAAAAAAGGTTTTAAAGGAATAAAAATATAAAAACATCGATTATTTATAAAAATTTATTTTGTTTATAAAGAAACGTAGAAAATTTTTAGAAATTGATATTTATAGAAAAAGAAATATAACTTATAATAATAGATGTCTAATGGTAACCGAAATAGTAATGTTTAATCAATTTATATGACGTTTAATGTAAAGTTTGTCTTGCTGTAAAGTACAATTATTTTACTTTATTTCTTTAATTTTGAGAAGATTAGAACTTTAACTAATTAATTACGGTGAATTATATATAAATAAAATTTTTTGTATATAAATAAAAATAAATGAATTACAATTGATTTAATTCTATACATGAAATGTAATTTTATAATAATGAAACTAAACAAAATAAACTATAAATATAAATTATGAGTAATTAAAAGTTGATTAAAAAATTAACGTTTAATCTTAATGTGATTTTTATAGAAAATTTTAAAACGGTATTTGAAATGTATTCAAATAACATTATATAAAAAAAAGAAAACATAATAACAATTAAAATTTATTTTATTAGTAAATTTAATTATATTTTTTAATACAAATTTCTGTGAGCCTATTAGTTTGTGAAAATATAGTTTAATAATATTTTACTATATTTAATAATCTAGGACTCCGAAATGTAAATGTATTACATGAAATACTATTAAATAAATAATGTATTAATATTAGACACCGAAATTTTAAATTTGTGGTAAAGCTACCAGGTAGTGAATGTCCTATTTTTCTACATTGAATATTACCATTATATTCTGTAATATGTTATTTAAATGTAAATGTGTTACATAATGTTAAAAATAGGAAAAAATAAAATTGCTGTAGTAAATACAAAAATTATCAAGAGCTACAAGAGTTTTACTTAAAAAACTCTCAAAAAACGTTATTATTGTAATTTGAATATTAAATATAGATGTGAATACGTACTTCGTACAATAATGGTTTAAAATTCTTATTTATTCATCATAAATATAAATTATTTTATGTATTACTAAGAAAATATTACGTATTTATAAAATTAAAAACTGTTCTTAAAATTACTACTATTTTTTGACACATCAGAATTACCGTACAAAATATCAATTACAAAATAAATAAATAATTATAAAATATACGACTAGTGCAAATTAATTTCCAACCACTTTAATAACATTGTCTAAATCAAGATAATATAAAAAAAATTAAACAGATGGCATGGATCCAGTAATAAATCGAGGTATTATAATTAATTACTTGGATAAAAAAATAATACAGACATAAAATACAGATATACAAAACCCAATAAAATTCAAACTTATCAAAAGATATATTCACACCACATGTGAGCACAAGCAAACCCTCATTCAGGAAGAAGAAACCCTACAAAACAATAATCGGATAATAAATAATACAAACCGGATCGCAAACGCTGCGACAGGGCGAGCAGGAAATCGATGGTGGCAAACTCGTCGATCGGGTAGTCGCGACCGACATCAACCAGATCCTTGATAATTTGCGTCCAGATCGATAACACAATTAAATAAACAAAATATTATATATTTTCTATCTATCTGTCAAATCTATTAAAAAAATATTTTTGGTATACGTTAAGCACCTGCATAAAATTTTTTTGTAAAAAATATTAAAATTTGAAATTTAATAATGTTGTTTAAATAGAATATCATAATTTTCATAAATTACTGTAGATAATTAAGATGTATTGAAATACAAAAATGTAAATAACCACCAGATAAAATATAAAATCTTATTTCTTTGTTACTCAATAAAATTTAAAGCAATGTTTCAATTAAAATTTTATTGAATAATAAACGTTATTATTTTGTATGTTAAATGACTAATTTACATAATAAAAATTTTATAATTATTAGTCATTGTTAATGAATGCTTAATCAAGTTGAACAATTGATCGTATAAATAAAGAATTGACAAAAGTAGTCCACGATGTGGTATTATAAAACCAGGGGGAAAAGTTTTAGCTATAAATATGACAAGAGTAAATGGTTTCAATGCTAATATTATGAAACAATTTTATTACAATCAAACCATGCCATCTGTTTTAAATTTAGTTCCTGAAAAAGATAATTGTGATTTACATTCTGCAGCTAGTAAACTTCAAAGATTGTTTAATACAAAAGTCGAAGGTAGTTACGGCCAGACATTAGAATTATACGGATCTATTCATCCATTGAGTGGTTCTTCTTTAAATTTCCATCGACAACCACTTAATAATAATAATTTAATAGTTTAATAGCTACACCAAGTGTTTCACCATCTAGTGATACTACCGAGTATTTGAACGCATCTTTATATACATCATCAGAAAATGAAATTATTCTTAAATTTAATTTGACGGTATGTCTATTGACGATGAACCAATCGCTTGGCCTGAAGAAGTCCGATTTTTCCTTGAAAATGGACCGAAATTTTATGGAGAAGAAAAGCAACATTTCGGAGTTACAGCAAGCGGATCATTTATAGCAACTAATTAAGCATGAATAAAATAAAATAATAAAATTACAAAAAAAGGTAATAAATCAAATCGAATCATTACACAAGGTATACAATCAATGCAAGTCTCGCAAGACGACGATGGCAACGACGATAACGGATTATATATCGAATTTCCCGAATGTAACTCTTCCTCGTATGGAGAGGAGTGATGTTGGATGTCATACGTTATAAAGTACAGAAGATTCATTAACAGATAATATAGAAAAATTTACTTTATCAACCCAAGAACCTGATTTACAGAATTTTTTTAAATGTAATAAAAATTAATATTTAAATTGGGAGAAAATAGCTACAGAATGGTTTGCAGGTAGACGATCAGTATTTTCTTATATGGCATAAATCAACACATGGATATACAACAAAATCATTATTTAGTACAATAGTTGATAATAATTGATTTGAAGGCAAATAAAGTATTATTACAAACATTAGTGAAAAAATACGATTTATTAGAAAAACAAACTCAAAATAATACAATTTTAATAAATACAATTTCAAATACAATACAAAATTGGATAGATAGGAAAATTGAATCGGCTATGCTTGAAAAACCTTTAAATTTTAATGAATAATGTTTTCTTCCCACTTCTCCAATGTAAGATTGATTATTAACACTATTTTATATTTTAATAAAAGGTAGAAAAAAGATATTGGGTGTGGTTTTTTTCAATACCTTCAATTGTGGTGCTGGTTTCCAAACATATTTTAAAACTTTTGACGCAAAAGCTTCATCCAGGAATACAATCTTTGTTTGATAAAATAATTATTGGTGTTCTATAAATTGTTATATCACTTTTAAATTTAACTTTCACAATACATTGATCTCCTCCAAATAATAATTTCAAAGTTTCTGGATCAATAACACAATTAAACTTTGTTTCGGTCCATGTTACCTCACTTACAACACAAATCACGCTTTCACACTTGCATTAACAACAAATTTAATACAAAGGATTGCAAGGTAATAACGGACGCACAACGCAAAATTCATACAAATGCACACAATCGTGTTTTCATCGAGAGTGACACTTTGGAAGATCAGATCACGCTTCGTAAACCCGAGGAAATCTTTTCCAAAATTTCGGAATCCCCCGGGTAATATCTGCTCAGAACTTTCAAGAGAAACAATATCGCCTGAAAATCATGAATAAACATTATTTATTTATATGTTTTTTTAGTGTATTAAAATTTAATAATTTATTTCTAAAATAACACCACATGGATATTTAAAAATCTAATTAAATCATTATAAGTGAATTTACAAATTACATTTTCGATACATTAAAAATTTTTGTTTTAATAAATAAAAAAACTTGATTTGTACTTTATTTCATCTGTTTTTCATTCTCTAAAAATTAAAACAAAATTTAGTACATTTTTTGTATGTAAAAATTCAATAGTTTATTGTTTATTTTTTTTTTTAACATCATTGTTTGAAATGTAATTAAATATTATAGTTTTAAAAAAAGTTATTTAATTAGTTAAATATACTTTTTGCTTTCCACAAGTAGTATTTATAAATATAAAGAAACTATAATAATTTATTGATACAAAAATATTATTTTAAAGATATCAAGTAAAATTAATATAAAAGTCATGATACATGCTTTTTTAAAATGTCTTTGAATTTGTTTGTGTTACTACTAATAATAATATTAACATTATTGTAATTGATTTAAAATAATTCTTATTGATTATAAATGCAATAATATGTTAGAACAATATTTGTTTTTAAGGATTTAATATGAAAAATTGATCAAACCTTTAAAGTAATATTATATTTTATAAATAAATAAATAAATATATATATGTATAAATATATATTTAATCAATGGCAACTGTTTTCTTATACAATTAAAAATGACTAATCTTCAATGGCATAAATAAAATATATTATTTTGAAGATAGCTGATCCCTGAGTTTCTCGTAATGTAATATATCTTCTTTGCTAACTGAAGGTACCAAGTTTTTACTGGCATTTAAAAAGTCATCTAACGTTACAATCACGTCTTTTGCAGTGAGTGACTCTGGATCTTCTGCACTATTTATAAGTCGGCGTACGGCATTCATCCATGCGTTCGAGGAAACCGCATATAAATCAGCGCCGGTGAGGTTACTCGGGAGTTGATGAACAAGAGTATCTAATTCTTCGCCACCCTTCTCCATGTTGAAACGCCGGGTAAGTGCCTTCATAACACTCAAGTGGGACTCTACATCACTGCAAATTCCTACGTAAATCAACTTATCGAAACGACCTGGTCTAAGTAGAGCCGTATCGATGAGGTCAGGTCGATTGGTCGCAGCTATTACGAAAATTTTAGCCGAGCTGTCAAGTCCATCCATTTCTGCGAGCAGCTGAGATACCACACGATCCATTACTCCGCCACCATCGCCACTTTTACCTCGTTTCGGGGCAAGTGAATCCAACTCATCGAAGAAAATTATACAAGGAGCTACTGATCTTGCTTGCTCAAATACTGTAGAATAGAAATATCAATGGTAGAACAAAAATAAAAATATAAATAAATATTTTAACAAATCTTTAACAATAACAAACTTTTAATAAGATTTTATATTTAAAATCATAAGAAACAGAATTATCTATCTGTTATTATGAAAATCAAAAAATTTATTTTCTTGTAGAACATAAATATAATCATTATGCTTTTCATAATTTGATATCACTCTACTTAACATTAATAACTTAATGTTAATTTAATATGATATTAATAATTAATTTAATTTTGTTGTTTTTTAATGAAATTTCTTGTTAAAAAAAAAAAAATAAAAAAATAAATCACTCATTCTTAAATTATTTAAATATTTCATAGAATTCTTACCTTGTCGAACATTTTTCTCACTTTGTCCAACATACATATTAAGTAATTCTGGCCCTTTCACAGATAAGAAACATAGCTGGCATTCGGTTGCAACAGCCTTAGCCAACAGCGTTTTGCCAGTTCCAGGTGGCCCATATAAAAGAAGACCAGATTTATTCATGTTAGGAATATTCATTAAAGGCAACCTAATTCTGCGTATAATTTCTTTTTTTACATCTGCTAATCCTCCTATATCGTCCCAATGAACTTTTGGAATAGTTGGTGCACCAATTTCCTTAGAAAATAAAGATTGCATATACTCTAAATAAATGTAAACATTTATTAATTTATTAATAAATTAATGTATTCATTGAATGTTAATGATATAATTAAAAATAAATGTACCATAAGCATTCATCAGATGGTCATTTGATAATTCTACAATAATATCTTCATTTATCTCTGTAATGTCCACATTTTTAAAATAATTTTTTACAGCATGTTGTACAAGTGCATCTAAATCAGTTAAGACAAAATTGAAACATATTTTACTAATATGCTGTAAATCTGCTTGATGTGTTAAATGTTTACTTTCTATAAGCCAAGATAGTGCTTTATATCTTTCTTCATGATCTGGATAAGAGATTATAATTTTTTCAAGAATTATTCTTTCAAAATCAATATAAATATCTGGAGTATTAGACGTTGCAATTATAATAATTGGATATTCATGTTCCTTGTTGTATAATTTTTCAATTTCAGTTATAAAAGCAAAACAAATTCTTTCATCTTTCCGACCTTCAGCATTAGTACCAAATATCTGTAATATACATATCACAACTTATAAAAAAAAATTTTTATTTGATAAAATATAAACAATAATAATTGTTACAAAGAAAATACTGATTAATTTTATTAATTTATTACTTCAATGTCTTGGAACATTAATATACATGGAGTACAATTTTCAGCCTCACGAAAAATTTTCTGTAATTTGATTTCGGTTTGAATAGCCGTTAAATATCGTAAATCGGAAAAATAAACATGTATTAAATGTAAACCCAATGTTTCTGCAGCAGCTTTAATAATTTGACACTTTTTACTACCAGTTGGGGCAACAAAAAGAAAAACTGGATTTATACCTTCTATATAAATCTCTAAAATTAATTATATTTCAATTTATTTATTTTTTAATAAAAATAATTCTTAAAATGTAAGTATAAAGTGCATTTACATTTACATTCATTTATATATAGCTACAGTTCCATAAGTCAAGTTTATTAAATAAAAATAAATTGAATATACCTGTTTGTATAAATGGAGCTATACATGCTTGGATTTCTTTAATTGGTTTATTAAAAATAGGTGGTAAGCTACGTGAAAAGCATTTTTCTGTATCAAAAGGAATATCACATACACATTTACGAGGAATATAACTGTTTACATTGGCTTCTTGAATTAAACTTGTTTTTCCATATAAAACAAAACTACCACCATTTAAATTTTGTTGATTTTCTAATTGTATGCTATTTACTTTAAAATGTAACAAATCTAAATCTGTTTCTTCTAAAATATATTGTGTTTGTGGAAGATATTTTTTTACATCCACAGTAAAAATATCATTTATTCGAAGATATTTTTCAGAAAAGAAGAAACTTTTTAATAATTTATCGATTAAATCATTTGTGCATTCATAGGGATTTGAAATTAAGGATATTTTCACCTCTATGGCAGAATCTTCAGATTCATCCAATATTGGAACTAAGTAGAGAAACAAATTATTTTTAATATTTATTTGTTTATAATTGATGTTTTAAAATGAAAACTCACTTAAAAAATATGAAGAATCATGTGAATTTTCTAAATTAAAATATTTAATTATGTTTAATTTCATATATATTGATCCATAAATATTATTTTCTTGAATATCATTTGTAAATATGACTCTTACTTTGTATTTTTTTTTAGATGTTGTAGAACACAAGTAATACCATTTTTTTGGTTTTTCAAGCATTTGTAATTTAGAAAATAAATATAAATTATCATCTCCATAACAATCCAAAGATTTTTCATGCTTCATTAATAAAAAAGCATAAACTTCATCTGGGATGCAATGTAATTTTAATTGCATTTTTAACAGTACATTTAATTTTATAATAGCATAAAAAATAAAAAATAGATTATAGGATGCTAATTTCCACTGGTTCTTGTTGGTAAATTTAGATAAATACATCAATAAATTTATTATATTTTTTATTGAATACATTTTATAAAATTAGTATTACAATATTATATTAATACATGTAAGATTTAAGTTTTGTTTCTTTAAAAGAACAGCTGAAAAAAAAAATTATATAAGTAAACAAATGGATAAAAAGTAATATATATTTTTAACAGTTCATAAAAAATGAAATATTTTATTTTAAAGTGTTTTGTAAATAAAGAAAAACAAAGAAATTATAAAAGTTATATATTATTTTTTGTGTGATTATTCAATATAGTTTAGTTAATAACAAGTGATTTAACTTGCATTATCAAAAATTTACAATCAATATATTTAAAAGATAAATGTTAATAATAATAAATAATAAATAAATATTAAGAATAAATTAGATTATTAAATTGATATTTGTTAACCTACAAAAATATAAATTAAAAATTTGTTCAAAGATAAAAAATACGATATTATTCATTATGAATCAATAAATCAATAGATTTAAAAACCATAATATTATAACTGAAGAGGAAAATAAAAACAAATTAATTACCCAATAAAATGGATTCAATGGGAAATTAATTACGAAAATTCAATATGAAAAAACACCGGGTAAATAATGAGGTTATGAACGCGTTTTAACGTTTTCATCGCTTATTTTACTACTGCACATATGTGCAGAGAATGCAAGTTTGAGAACCACTGCATAAATGAACCACTAATTTTGGATCAGCAGCTAGAATATCTATATAAATATTTTGCAGAAAAAACTAATGATTAGACAGTTTTACGATTGGACTGTTATCGTTGATTTTGCAATTTCAAGGATTCTTTTTATTTTATAAGCAGAAAGAAAAGGCAATCGGTAATTGAGCGAGAAGGAAAGATGAGCATTTTGTAACTTGGCACGATGTTGAAATCGTGCATTGCAAATTAAATGCCACGTGTTGTGACGTTTCAGGTTTCGCTGGAAATTGGTCGAATAATCAATTGAAGTTTAAATATTTAAAAAGTCATGGCTGAGTGAATGCTTGCGTCAAAATTTGGTGGCTGACTTTCATTAAGATTCAAACATTAGGCGTCTGCCCATTGCAGTTATTTAAAATCGCTTGTACCTCGGCCGTTTATTTAAAATTGAATTTTCGAACGGTAAAAAGGTATGCAGTAAGTCTCTGGCGGACACTCGTGCAATGTTTTTGCATAAAAGAGCAAATTGCCCGCGCCAGAGCCGAATATTTATTTCGCAAAATTAATTGCCGCGAAAGCGCGGAGACGGGGACAGCAGCAAAGCAGGATAACGAGTTTTTAATGAGTAAATAATGCAGCCACGTAAATAATGTGGCACGTCCGTGGAGACGGAGCGTGAGATGCCAAGGAGAGGAGGAGGAGGAGGAGGAGGAGGAGGAGGAGAAGGTCGGGTTTGGAGTGCGGGATTTCGGTTGGAGCGACCGGGGCCTCCGGAGGCGGTAGCAGTAGGAAGGATCGGCAAGGGGATCATCGCAGGAGTCAACGTAGCAGAAGACAATTAAAACGGTTGTGGGGTCGGGTTGGTCGGTGTCGCGATGGCCGTTGGGGCTTAGGAGCTGGGAAGAGGCGCACGCGCACGCGCAGCTCGCGCGCACAAACACACCGAGGAGGCATCGCCAATGTCCCGAGACGTGTGCGCTGGGGTGAAGTGAGACCGCGAGTCCTAACCTAGTCTCTGTGGCGTCTCTCCCCCTGAGGGTCGCGGGCTGCTGGAACCACTGCCCCGAAGACTCGCGATCCCCGGCACTACCTGACAAAAAACTGCAGTGCACTCATTATTATGCCAGGGAACCTGGTGAGTCAGAGAATGCCTGTGAGTGTGTGGGTGCGCGCGTGTGGTGCCTGCGGACGTGCGTGCGTGTATCGCCCGTTTCTCGATATTTGCACATACTGGCGTGCGCGCCACCCTTAATTAGACGCCCATTATCCCTTACCCCGAGCTCGCATCTCTTATCATTGTCACCATTATTTTTTATCGTGCACACGCAGCCCGTAAATATTATGCGCCCAACTCCTCTCTCTCCTTCAATTTTCTCTCCTACTCACTCGTGTTCGCTCCGTTCGACCTTTATACGCTTTTCTTGTTGTGGAGCGCTAAGCTGCTTCGTATTTAGAAGGCAAACAAATAAAAATGGAAGAACGCATCTCCATCACAATTGTTTATTTACACATTTACCCAAAATGAATCAAGTTTCTAACGGATTTTTGCTCGATACATGTCTGTGCGACGTTAACACCGATGGTGATATATCGAGCGTTAGTGTAAAACGGGTACCAGGGTCTCTCCATACCTTTTTTGTGTCCGTGTCACACTTCGTATCGAGAGATTGAAATTTAGTTCAATTAATTTGGGATTCTGATGAATTTTTCTTAGAAAACCCATAGTTCTTCTGTTGGTTTTTTTTATACAATATATTATTATACGATCGTTTTGAAAGTACTCCCATTTAAAAATGCATATGTTCTCGAATTCAGTGTCTGTCAGTCGCGTGATACTTTTTCTGATACAACTAGCAGGTGCTTCTTGTTATTAAAATAGGTTTCAAATTGTAAATATCAAATTGTTCTATTGGTTACGAAAATTCATACTTTTATTATCATTATTCATTTTTATATTATTCTTTTTTATAAAAGTATTTAATAATATACGTGTGTGTATATATATATAAATCTGTGTATGCTGTGTACATATGCAATATATATATATATATATATAAATATAAAACCACATAATCTTATAAGGTAGATATATGTATACATAAATGCATATATATACATATATATATATATATCTACAGATCTGCATATCTATCTACACCTACTCATACACATAAAGTCCTATTTAAAATTCAAAATGAGTTCTGAATCTTTTTTTAGACATAGGAAGTCATTTTGAATTTTGACCAAGATTACATATGTTACCTTTATATTTAGTATTAGTTATAACTTTTATTTACAGAATGATAATAATGAAAATAGCAAAACTTATTTGTTTGGGCACTCATAATAAATAAAGTATGGAAATAACAAGCTGCAAAAATATGTTTCTTAAAATTTTATTTCGTTGCAAAGTTTTATTTAATTAATGATAATGAATAATTTTATTACTGTTGTATATTATTTTTGTTTATGTTGTTTCACAAAAATACTAATGAATATAATTTAAAAAATATTTAATAAATGAAGATTCTTATTGTCATTATAATATATCAGATAAATATTTTGTCTTTTTAAATTTTTTAAGATCAATGACAAATAATTTCAGATCATTTATTAAAAGAATATATCAATTTATCATATAAAAAATATTTGACATACAATTTTTATAAAATATTTCAAGTCTTATCAAAAAATAATTTACCATTTGTCATTCTCAGAATATAAAAATGAAATATGTTAAATTATAATACATTATTGTAAATATTATATTTATGAAATTAAACTATTTAATAACAACAATAATGCTTGTAATTTTAAATAATATAAAGAGTCTGTAAAGAAACAGTAGTTTAATAACCTTGAATGAATTATAAGATTTTTCAATTACTTTTTGATGAATTTCATACTTTTGAATTTTTTAAATCGCATTATAAATAATCATTTCAATAAATTGTTATTTTATAAAATAAATGTTTTGTATGAAATGTGGAAAACTTTACAATTTATTTATATTTTTACTTATTTTCATTGAAATAATATACTTTAGATTTACATAATAAATTAAAAATTTATTCATACAGAAATGTTCTACTTGTATAAACATTGGGTAGAAACACCTACAAATTAATTTAAATTATCTAATAATAATTTGCACAACTATTGATTTAATTCCCCATTTAATTTAAATTCAAATAACTGATAATTATTCAATAGTTCAACATTTTAATTAAATAAATAAAAAATTTTAAGCAAATGATATTACATAATAATAAATATATAAATTTTATAAAGATTCTTTTAAAAAATCAGTAACAAAAATAATTGAATTATTTATTCTTTTCCTTTTAAATTATGTGTAAAAAGAAAAAAAATTTAAATATAATATTTACATTTTATAAGTTTAAATATTTAAACAACTGTTTTGCTACATAAGTTAAGAAATAAATGTAATTGAATTTTATGAATATTTACATTATTATATAAGTTATTATTATATTACATTAAGATAAAGTTTATAAGTTATGTATTTTATATATTTTAAAAAATATAAATAAATTAAGTATCTACTTGATTTAAATTAATCTTGATAAATAGATTAAAAAACATTCTAAAATACAAATTAATTTTGTATAAAATATTTAAGCATTTGTAATAAAAAGAATTTTTCTTTCTACAGAATGTATAAAAAAAATTTTAAATTATTAAAATGGATCCAGCATATACCATAACTCGTTGTAAAGAAAACATTCAACCTTTAAGATATGGAAGAAATGCAACTCAACTTGGCACTGCTCTTCGTGCCCAAGAAGATATGGAAGCTCAACAGTTATTGCAACAAGAAAGACAGTAAGTTACACTATAATATAAACAGCATAAATTATTAAAACTAATTGAAGAAACAATTTAATTTTTTATAACTTAAAATTTAAATAATTTTTATATTAATTATTAGGATTCATATTATATATAAAATTATGTTGTAAAGTCAAATTTTGAGTAATGAATATTCATTGTAAATTATTATCTTGAATTTAAACTCAATCAATTGTCAATAAGCAGTAAAAATATTTATCATTATATGGAAAATTACTTGATTGGTCGTTCACCATGTACTATTTTTTAAAAATAACTGCTTGTAATCTGCATAAGGGACCAGATGAGCATACTATTGAATTACTTTATGTCAACATTTTTACAAATTATAATGTCGCGATAATGTTTGACATGCTTACAATATGTAAACGATTTATTTTAGAATAATTTCTTTATAAAATTATTGATTTAAAAATTTAATAATTTAAATTACAATATTAAACATGACAAGTATTTAAAGTTTGAAATCAGATTTTCCATTCATAATAAGTCCAGTTTTACAGTGTAATAGTAAGCATTCATTGATAGGATTTAAGGTTGTAAATGAATTTATATTTTTCAAAGACAAATTTAATTTGAGCAATAATTTTATAATGACATCGTCAAGTGATGCATATCAATATATATGCATATTACAATGTTTACATGCACACATTTATATTTATTACTTGCTTAAATGAATTCTGTAAAGCTTTATAATTTATAAATGTTACATTTTAATTACGTACACATAAGTACGAAGATTGAATACATAAAATATCAACGTATGAATTTCTTATATAAAATAACGCTTGTCGGTCGAATTTTATTCACAAAACGTTTTATTCTACAATGTTACTTAGAGCATGTTTTGTAAATTAATTTTAAATATTTTAATCTACAAGTAAGCATAAAATGTATTTTACAGAATTTTTTATTTAACATAGGTTTTAAGAATCAACTTTATATCCATTATTAACAAGATATTTTTTAAACGATATGTGTAATTAAATTTAAATCGATGAAATTTGAAATTTGTGAAAATATTATCTTTGAAAATAAATTTCTAAATTAAATATTTAGTAAATAAAAAATTAACTTTTATTTTATATAGTAAAATGTTCGAGTTATAATAAAATATATCATTGAAAAAAATTAGTATTTTATTTTCAATTGCCTTGAATTTTAGATGTATATATCGATGCTATTATTATTAAATTAATTTTATTACATCACTTAATTATTATAAAATTGTATTTTGATAATAGAAAATCAATTATATTATTATTTTTACATAAACATATTTTTTATGTAATATCTTAAATATTCAAAAATTCTTAGAAACCTAGACAACTTAAAAAATAACTCATTATAAATTATACAATTTTTTAATGAAAAATGAAAATACCAGTTATATTAAATACAATAAATAAAATATTAATTACCTCTGATGATATAATAGATTAATAGCTATCGATTTTTGTAAGATAAAAGTGATACTTACCTGTAAATCTTTATCTGTTTTTTATATTCCATACAAATCTTTTCTCATTGTAGTTTATATTTAAATATATTTTATTTATTTAATTTAACTTTAAAAAGTAAAATTACTATCAAGTTTTTAATCAAATACTTTTCAACAATTTATCAGAATGTTTTATTTAAAAATTTGTTATATTTTTATACAGATTTACGATTGTACGCTATATACTAAAGAAGGTTATTATGAAGATAATACTTAATATATTTTTTAATATTTCTAACTATGTAGTTTTTAAAAAAAATAATACTCTGTATTTTTCTCAATTCAGAAAAAATATATTATATAATATATTGACTTTTTCATATTATAAAATTTTTTTTATATTTAAATCCATATAATTAACCATTTGTATCATGTACTAAATTTTATTTGAAGTTTTTTTATATATGCGATTGATAACATGTTAATGAAATCAAAAGCTACTTTAACATTATTAAGATCAGATTAAAATTGATTAAATAAATTGATTTTATCAAGTCATTATCTCGAGAATAAAAAATAATAAATGATTTTAATATTTATATACTTATGTCGTATATCTACAAATGTACGGTAACATTTTAATTCATTTTAAAATTAATGATTTTACACGATTATCTTTTCACGATTACGATTGGAAAAAACTTAAATGTTAACGTATTTTTCAAAACATCCTTAATATGAAGCTGTAATATATCCTTTCATGGACTGATTATTTGATTTAATTGACTATAAGTCTGTTTAATGTATTGATACATCAAATAATGCAATAACATTGAATTTTACAAAATTAGTTTAAAAATATTCATAAGTTTCTTTCTCCTTATCAATCATCTGATGATTGATGTTCAAATGATAATTAGTACACTTTCTTTTAATAATAAAATTAATTATCTGAAATGAAATTGCCTATCATTTCACTGACAAATAAATAAAACTTCAATATATAAAATATGTATATAATTATGACGAATCTTTTGAAAAAAATAAAAAATTTAATCATGAACTTAATAATGAAAATAATTAAAAAATTTTAATTTGTTATTCTTCAAAAATCACTCAATTAGATAATTAAATTACTTGGAATAATTTTGTAAATGTATTATGTTGTTGACGGCGTTTTTTATTTATTATTTCAATTATTCGCGAATTTTTCTGAGCTGAGTTTCTTATTGGTTATATTGTTACTTTATTACGTATTCAGTTATATTAATAATAGAGCATGTAAATTGAAATAAAAATAATTAATAAAAATACTTTATGAATAAAGCGATCAAATGAACTAATAAAGTAATAATTGATGAAATTCAAATATAAAGAAAGACTCGTGAAAAATGAAATTTGTGAAGAAAAAAATAAAAATTATCTTAACAATTCCAATAATATATATCTACTTAAAATGTATCTAGTAAAATGGAATTTAAGTATGAAAAAACTATGAAATGTTTAAAAATTACAGTAGTTTAATCGTAATAAAATTATATGCATTGTTAATTATTACACTAATTCGAATAATGTTTAAAAATGAGGATAATAAATAAATTTTTAATCAATGGTACGAAAATATCAACAAAAAAAATGAAAAAATACATATATTTAGGTATTTTCAAGTACACTTTAACATTTAAAATTAAAATATAATTATTTTTTGTTTTGTTTTTCAGAATGTATGAGGATACTATTAAAAACTATGTGGGAGAGGATCCTTTAGAAAATTGGTATGATTATATTTCATGGGTAGAGCAAAGCTATCCCAAAAGTGGACATGAAAGTCCCTTGGGAAGGCTTCTGCAACAATGCTTAACAAATTTTGAAAAAGAAACAAAATATCATCAAGATCGAAGGTTTATTCGACTATGGATTAACTACGTAAGTATAATCATGCATTTGTATGAAATTTTATACATTCATAATACATTCATAAGTATGTAAAAAACTAAATAGATATATTTCATTAAAATACTTTAGATAAGTATGCAGAAAAATCCTTTAGAACTATATCAACTTCTTTATACTAATGGTATTGGAACAATGGTTGCTGATTTATATCGTGCATGGTCCTTCGAATTGGAACAGGTTGAAGATTATAAAAGAGCAGATGAAGTGTATATGATTGGTATGAGCTGTCGAGCTGAACCACGAGAAGAATTAGACTATGCTCACAAGTAGGTTGAATGTTATACTATATTTTAACTTTAGATAAATATCAATTAAATATCAGTTACTTAATTAATTATAAACATTTCAACTGCAGGAATTTTCAACTGGCTGTTGCCCGAAAAACGCTTGGACGTATTGACGATAAAAATGAATATTCTTTAGCAGAACAAAGACAGGCATTTAGTTCTTTGAAAGCTATTAAAGCAGGAAAAAGAGTGACTAGTATACGAACAGGACATCGAGTACGTGATTATATGCCAGGTGCAATTCCTCAACAAATGAGCTCAACAAACCATGGACAAAAATCAAATGCTGTTATTCAAATATATCAGGTTAGAAAATTGATTTGTGAATATATAAATGCAGAAGTAAAAGAATTCAAGAGTAAAATAAATTTTTAATTTATTTATTAGGATGAGATGGCTGGTGAAATGAAACCTTCTAGTATATTAGATCATGTTCCAATACAAAATACAGTTCATAAAGAAAATACTATTAAACCTGGACCCTGGAATAGTAATTCAAGAAAGTGTCCATTGCTTTCATCTGTTGTAAAACCATCCTTCAAAGGTATTAAATAATCATCAAACACTTTATCAAATGAGAATAAAAAATATTTATGTTTAATATATGTATAAATTTCTTTTCAGTACATGAAGATACCGAAGATATTAATATGGATAAATTAAGATTATTTCCAAATCATATTTCATTTTTTGATGGTAGTAAATATAGTGAGCACAATGCAGTGCCTGCTTTTGTTCTAGATGTGCCTAATGAAAGTATTACATTAAAACCTCATTATCCCAAAGATTTAGTTTATGCTGATAACATGGACAGAAGTATGGAAGAAATTAGAGCTCAAAAATATCTTAAAAGGTTCTTAATTTCATTTAAAATATTATTTATTATTTTTTGTATTAAAACATTAATTTTTTAAAAACAGAAGTGCTTTTAGTCTATTTATAAATAGAATATAAAAGAATAAAAAAATATCTTTAAAAATAATTTAAATGAAATAATTAGATAAAACAATTTTAATTTTTTAATTTTTCTTTTTAGGCTGCATGAGAATCTAAATTTACCATTAAAAGGCCACATTGAAGAAGTAAATAATTTAGATCAACATTCCATACCAAAACTAAATGATATGAGACATCAAATGCTTCATGATAATCATTTGGAAGAACTAGAACGCCAAAATGTACAAAGGCAGATAATTGATCAACAACACAGAGAAGCAGAATTAGAAAGACAAAGGTTATTAGAACAACAACAGAGAGAAGCTGAATTAGAAAGACAAAGGTTACTAGAGCAACAACAACGAGAAGCTGAATTAGAAAGACAAAGACAACTTGAACATCAACAACGAGAGGCTGAACTAGGTATGAATTATTAGTTATAATATTCTTATTTTCTTCTAAACTGCAAAAAACAATCTTTTGTAGCATCCATATTTTTCAATATCTCCTTGCACCTATCATGTAACGAAAAAATTTTTAATTACAAATTATGTTTTAACCTTCTTATAATTCTTATATAAAATTTTATCAATAAGTGTTTATAAATTATTAAAAAAAAGGTATATATTTTGATTATTATATAAAAAATGTTCTTTTTGAGGTACAATTGATAATAAAACAACAAATTGTTGTAATGCCGATGTTTTGACAACGCGATTGTCGCCCTTGTCAAGGCTTTATATTAATTTAAAGATTTAAATTTACCGCAAGTTAAGCATACGGAGTCAACATCTTTTAATGATTGACTGTTGTATTGTTTTTTTAAATACATTATTATTTTATTTTTTTTTTTAAAATAAAAATTATGCACACTAATTATTTTTATTCCTATGAATTGTTTATAATTTTCTTAATTAAAATCCAGTATTTAAGAACATTAAGTATT
The DNA here is from genome assembly GCA_018907245.1 of Eupristina koningsbergeri. Lineage (NCBI taxonomy): Eukaryota > Metazoa > Arthropoda > Insecta > Hymenoptera > Agaonidae > Eupristina > Eupristina koningsbergeri. The sequence continues at coordinate 466,463 of JACCHV010000050.1, forward strand.
TTATATGATTTATAAAAACAAATATCTTTTTAATAATTAGAGAGACAACGACAGCAACGCTTACAAAATGAACAACTGGAACTTGAACGACAACAACGTCTTCGTGAAGCAGAACTGAAGCGCCAGATGTTATATGAAGTGGAGCAAAATGAAATAAAGCGTCTTCAACAACAGCAACAACAACAACAACAACAACAACAACAGCAGCAGCAACAACAGCAAAATCTCCAGAATTCAGGATTTTTGAATCAGCATCATTCCTCTGCAACAGAAGAACAGCATTTGATAAATGAAAGTATGACTGTTAATACAAAGGAGGCTATAAGCGCGGTACAAGATCTTTGGCAGTCACCCAGTAGCAGCACTAGTCGTATAATGTCTAATTCCATTGTGCACAGAATGACAAGTGATACTAGAGCCAAAATTTCATTTGATATTCATATGGATAGTTCAATGACACAGAATGCTATGGTTAATAATAAGTTACATCATCAGCAACAACAACAACAACAGAATTACAGTGCAGTGCAGACATATAACGATCAAGAAAACCATCATTTTCACAATTCATATTCAAATCATGAACATCAAAACTCTTTTGGTAATCACTCAGTGATCCAAAACACTTTTCACTATTCAATGCAGGTACATTATTTAATTTTTTTTAAACCTGATTAAACTTTAATAATTTTTATATACTTTTTTATAAATAAAAATTATATAATAATAATAAAATTGTTATTCAAGATTGCAGCATAAGCTAAATATTAAATGTTAATTAATATATTGATTAATGTTATTTTATTAAAAATAGAGAAATAGTTTTTATTATTTGTATTCGATAAAAAAAATATAAAAATTCGTAATTTATGTTGCAAATATCAATTTTGTATAAATTTTTATTTTTTATTAAATGTATGTCTATGTACAATATCTTTGGATAAACTTGTCATTGGTCAAAAATCACAAATATCATTAAATTAAAACTAAAATTTTATAAACACTAAAATTGTAATTAATAATATTTACTAATAATGATTAATACTATCTTTATATCCATTATTTGATATAAATTTATAATAAAAATATATTTTTGTAATAAAAAATTATTTGATTAATTTTTCTTGCAGCCTCATCATGAACAGCAGCATCTTCAAACTGTGCCTCAACAACAGTCAATTCATCATCACACTCAACATCATCAACAGCATTTACAATCACCCCACCATCACCAAGTGCTGATTCAACAGCAACAGCAACAACAGCATCATCAACATCCAGCAGTTTCTCCACATCTTCCACCTCAGCATCCAGCAGTTTCTCCGCATGTCCCACCTCAACATCAATTATCTCAACACCAAAATTCACCACTTGCAATGCATCATCAATCACCTTCCCAACATCATTATCCACAACATATGCAATTACCTGTCCAGCATATGCCACAGCAACACTTACAACATTCTCAGATTCCTCAACAACACTTAAACACCTCCCAGCATATGAATGCATCCCAACATTTAAATACATCACAACATTTACATCATTCTCATCATGCTCATCATCAACAACAGCCCCATCCTCAACACTCTCAACTTCCTCAGCATTCTCAACATCCGCAACATGTTGCCCAACAACATCATATGTATAATAATGTTATGCCAAATAATATCGGCTATCCACAACCATATGCCTCGCCACTTCAATCAGCCCACACAAGTATTGAACAACCTCAAAAACAGGTAAAATTTTTAAAGATTAATTTTTGTATAAAAAATTGTTGAAAATAATAAATAATAAAATATAAACATTTTATAAGTTTAGTATATTTATTGTTTTCTATTCTTAAATATATTTTTATGCACGCATGCTTATAAACTTATTCATTCAATATTATTATCATTGACGATCCAAATTGTTCACCGCTACATTGGATTAGGCTAAATTTGATTCCAGACTTCATTAATTTCTAATGCAAACATTTAATGCTTTCAAATATAAGTATAAGTTTTTGCTTATTTTATAAAATAAGACTGTTGTTTCTAGTTGCTACATATGATTATGTAAAAATAAAAAAAAATCCGTGATGATCATATTTTGATGTACAGGTACATTACTCGCCATTCGTCGACCCGAACATCGATGGTAATGGAAACAACAAATCATCACCTTATCGTATGCCAACTGAGCTTCCTCATATAAAGTCTCCTGGTATGAACAGACGAGATCTTAAATATCTTGAAAATGCAGAAGATAAGGAGAATGCAGCTGTGGATGTTGATTACAATGCCGCTATTGAGGATAGTGTAATCAAGCAACAACAGCATCATCATCAACATCAGGATGAAAATAATTTATACTTAGATGAAAGTCTGGGTACTGCACCACTGCCAGGTGTAGATGAGACATGCTACACCGATACCTTTAACCGTCCTCTCGTCGCATCTACTCCTATAACTAATCATTTCAAAGTCTACAAGTCACCAAAAGAAGTACACCAACAACAGCAGCAGCAACAGCATCATCTCGATCAACAACAGCCACAGCACCAACTCGAACCACAAAATCAACCTCCGCAACAACATCTTCAACATCCTCATCATCAACAACAGTACTCTAATCAATCTGCTGTACCTGCTCAAACGTAAGTTATTCTATTATTTATTTTAAACTCTCTTTAATTCTTCATTGAAAACATTATTATTTTCAATGTTTGTGCTTTTTTTTTATCAAAGTATGGTAAAAAGATACCCTTAACGATCCTCACTTTTTTTACTCTTATTATTATATTTTAAAAAATTAAATATTCCAGTTTTTACATAAAAATTTTTTTAATTATCGTTACAACATGTATAATTAACTTGATAATTCTTAAATGTTATTGTCCAAATAATGTTTAGCAACATTTTTAATCGATTGAAAATTTATGAAAAATCTATCTTTAGATTATTAAAATATAGAATTGACATTTCAATCAAATTAGTTAATATAAAAAGTATATGGAACGCAATTCTGACAATATATAAAATAATTTACATGAATAATCATTAAAAATACAACTGCATTATCTTGAAATTTTTATTCTTATTTTTAGTGTCCAAACTATGCCAGTTCCTACAGAGTTGAGTGAAAAATTAAGTGTAATAATGGAAACAACTAGAGAATATGTCTCCAGTAGTTCGGCTAGCAGTGGAGGTACTAGAACTACTGGATTCACCATAACACGCGATGATCTTCCAGTTATCAAGGAAAAGTCAACCATCAATGGTAAGTAGTACAAAATTAATAAAATTATAGATATCGTAAATACTTAAAAAAGCTGTTAGATTTATTTCGTTGTTATTGCGATGAAACAAATCTAATTTGTTTGATGTATTGTAGATACTATGACGAATGAACATTTCTTAGCTGGCGGTAGTGTTATCAGTAATTTTGAACAACAGCAACAACATGCATATGAACAGAAAATGCGGGCCCAGATACAAGCTGTTCACGCACAAAGTCCCCGTACAGTTCAGCGTAATGTTGATCAAATTACAACTGATATCAAAACCAACTGCGATCTACGTAAATCCATTAGCTTTAATGGAAATCTACCTGACTCTAACAATACTGATCATCACCCATTACCCCAACTTCCAGAATTGGACAATGCTGATGTGAAACCGGTAGTGGTACAGCAGCAGCCAGCTGATAGCTCAATGGATTGTGAATATCAGGAACCTATGGAGCAAGTATTTGAAGAAGAAGAAGAAGAGGAGGAGGAGGAAGAGGTGAAAGAAGAACCGCCGTTCGAACTTCCAGAAGGTGACATCAACCCCTTCGATAAGGATCTAATTGCAGGTCTTTTGAGGAGAATGAAATTTCCTCAAACACATCATGCAGACGGTTACGTTAAGCTTACTAGTAATCTCCTCAAGTTTGTGCCTTCTATTACTGTCACGCTTGGTGAGTCCAAATCAACTCATACGTGAATTGGTATCTTTTAAAATTATATTACAGTTTCGAATATTTTCAATAAAATATACATTTTATTAGTGTGCAAATATTACAAAAAATTTTAATACATTTTTTTAAATGAATTCTATGTATATAATTATATTTGATTACTAAAGCATTTAACAATTCTCTAAAATCAATATTATATAAATGTTCACTTGAGCATTATTTTTTATTTTAAGCATTTTAAATTTTTTATCTTATTATTAATTTATTAATTAGGAAACGATATGTATGATTTGGATAAGTGCCTTGGAAAAGGAACGTACGGAACCGTCTTTAAGGGTACTAACTTACAAACCCGGAAGGTTGTTGCATTGAAAACACAAAAACCAGCTTGGGTTTGGGAATATTATATTGCAAGGGAGATCAAAAGTCGACTCACTAATCCGCACATGGTTAGTACTATTATGAATATAATAATTATTGAGAAATTATTTATTTTAGTTTCAAATTAAATCATTTTTATTTTAATAAATAAAAAATTTTTAGTATTGCTGAGATTGTAGATTTACATAATTATTTTTCTGAAAAAATTTGTATTTCAATTTAAAAAAATATACAGTTTAAAAAACAAAAATTTCTCTTCAATGTCACAGAAATTATTCAATTGTATAATTTATAATTATAATATTTGATTTGGTTTTAGTTACGAGGTTTTATGGACATTCAAACCTCCTACGTAGCGGACAATGGTAGTGTTTTTGTTTCGGAATTCTCAAAATATGGCACGTTATTAGAAGTAACAAACAAAATAAAGATCTCAACAGGAAAATCTCTCAGTGAGCCACTAGCCATTTTCTTTACAATTGAAATGTTGCAGATAGTTGAATATCTTCATAAATGTCAGATAATACATGCTGATATCAAACCTGACAATTTTCTATTAATGCACATGTAATTTTTTTTCAATATCTTTTTAATAAATTAAATGATACATAACTTTTTGTGAAATATTTATCATTAATAGTATTTTAATATAAAATTTAATATTTCAATATATTTTTTTTCACTAATGATTTAAGTTTATTAAGTTAAATATTTTTTGAAATAATAAATTTTTCTTTTTAATTTTTTTAACAGGCCATCCGAAGATGTAAGACCAACAATTCAATTGATAGATTTTGGTTGCAGTATAGATATGAGTCTATTTCCAAAGGGTACCAAATTTACACAAATTATAAAAACAGACGAGTTTACTTGCATTGAAATGCAAACCGGAAAGCCATGGACTTACCAAACGGATCTGTACTGTTTAGCAGCTTCTAGTCATTGTCTCCTTTTTGGAAACTACATGAAAGTCTCCATGAGTGGAAAGAAATGGTACATAAATTCAAAATTACCCAGGTAAATATTTCTCATCGATTACTTGATTACGTAAATTTATATCATCGAATAAGCTATAATTATTTACTTGTAATTTAATCGAAAGTTTTAATCATTTAAATTTCTTTTTAGATATGCTAAAAAGGCTGTCTGGGAAAAGTATTTCACGGAGTTACTGAACATTGAATCGTGTGATAACTTACCAGACTTGGCGAAATTGCGGAACTTGATGGAAGAGGGGCTGGCCCAGATGCCCGAGTTACAAACTAAATATCGGCAGTTTTCCAACGTTCTCAATCATCGATAACGCTTACTCCAAGCCATTGTTATTTACAAGTCATCATTTAACAAAGCACATCAAATGCACTGTATGAACGTCGCTTTTTGCAATGCATCGTTAATTGTTTTCTTTAACCTTTTTTTTTCTTTTTCATTAAAGAACTTGCACTTTTTCAATTTCAGTTTTATTTTACGAAATGAATTATTAATAAAATAATATTTATTTATGTTTTTCCTTTTGTTTGATACATGACTTACATTATAATATAAACTTTTTTTTTTTTTTTTTAAATTAGAAATTTAATTTAATTTAATTTATTACTTTTTATTCGTTGTAATTTGAGGAAACCTTGACGATAGAAAACCTAATATATTTAATTTTTTAAGATCTTTCAACGAATCATCAAAGCATTTGAAATGAAACGGATGTAAATGTAAGTTTGAAATGGAAAATTGTAAGTTACCTACAATAAACTGTGTTAAAAAATGAAACGGGAAAAGAGAAAAAGAGATAGAAAAAGAACTGTGTATGTGTGTGCGCGTGTGTATGCGTGTGTGTGAAAGAAAGAAAGTGAAAAAAACAAATGTTTATAAAAAGTGAAAATAATTATCCTCTGCTATTTATTATGAACATCGTTCGCGATTTAATCCTAAAAATTAACTAATAAGTCTCAACTTGCTCTATCTTCGTATGCTTATGTATCAAACTTTAACACAATTTAAACACAAAGATGCAATAATTTTTTACTCGTAATCTGAAAATAACAAATATTTTTAATATTTCTTTTTCTTTGAAGAATTTATTTTTAGTTTTGTTGTAAATTATGAACAAATATAGATATATAAATTTTATTTACGAGATAAAAAAATCTATCTAAGGTTTATCTATGTTTGAGTTTGATGCATCAAAAGTCATATACGCATGTTGAGTTCTCGTAAAATAGGTTATATGAAAATAGAGTAAATAGTAAGATAAAATAGGGAAATAATAAGAAAACAAGGACAAAGATTTCAGATTTTCGTTGGGGTGATTTATTGTTAAATTTTATAAAAAAACCTACAAAATATTAGGCCGTGTAATAGTAATAGTAATATTAAATATAATAATTACAATAATTATAATAATAATTATATTATTTAAAGTATATGAATAATGAAAAATAAGAACATAAATGGTCTGTGTTAAGACATATATAGCGATAAAGCGTCATAATATCGCGCACGTTCAATCATATACTAACATATGTATACTTTGCCTTACTTGGACGATGCAGCGTAAAAAATAAACATTAATAATTACATAATAAATATAGAGCAAAATTTGAATAACATTCAAGAAATTATGATTTACACAATGAAATTCAATTTCAAATAAATTACATTTTGTCCTTTTCCGTCAGTTAACGAATAAAAGGATAAAAGATAAATTAAGGAAAGTTAATACGCTGGTCTGACTTTGTTTAAAATTAAAAAAAACTCCACTTGTTTTAATAAATTTTGAAGTATAAAAATTTTTTTTTTTTTCTTTAATAAAACAAAAGGAGACTTGTATAAATTGATTTTAATTTTTTTAAACCCTTCATCGAAGTTAAGATAGTTATCATAATTTTTTGACAATATTATATAGAATTTTGTAAATAAAATGTTCGGATTTATTTATTAATTTAAAACAGAATTTAATAGAGACAAGACTTTATTAACAACAGAAATACATTAAGAAAACAACGTATCTGTTTTACCAAATATTCCGTCTTGTTGAAATATTAACTTTGCATACTAAGCAACCTAGTATTGTACTCAGGTTTAAAGACCAATGTCTTCTTTAATTATGATAAAATTTTTTAATTTCAAAATATGGACCAATTATTTAACTAACAAGTTTTATCAAATCATACAGAAATTTGCCATTTATAAATATTGAAGGGTGATTCAACTTTTTTTTTTTTTTTAAATGATTGTATTTCCATTTTGTACATGTAAATGCGAACAACGATGTAAAGATTTTACAAACTTACACTAATATTTGTAAAATCCATATTTTGTACTTTTATGATTTATAATAAGTAAATAATCAATAAATTGTCGTGCAAGTCACACAATATATCAACAAAATAATAGTTAATTAGAGTCGTTGTATTAATAGAATATAAATTCTTAAAAATATAAATATTTAATAATTATATTGCTAAAAGATTTTGAATAAATCGATTTTATTTTTTAAAGTACAAAAACTTATACAGTGTAAAATAAGTTCCGCTATGTAAAAAATTTATAAATTTATATTATTACAAAAATAATTCCGTATTGATGAATATTAAATATAAATTTTTATTTTAGAGTTAAATATAAGAGTTTAATATTAACAACGTTAACAATTATAGTGTAAAAGTAATTTACAGATATCTATAATTTTAATTCGCTTAAATGCAATATGAACAATACATAATATATCTTATTCTGTAATGAGAAATTTTATTCATTTATTTTCGTAGACATTACATATTTATTTAGTAAATCAGCCTTTTGTAAGTTCATTAATATTGATATTTAGCTGTTATCGTTTATTATATCATCGATTTATTTAATTATAGTTCAAAATTAGTTAATTATATTTACAAATTATTTATTCGTTTAAAAATATAATTACGTCATATTAAGTACTAAAAATCGTGTTTTTTTTTATAAAAACAAAACTTTTATTGTATTTATTATTTAAATATGTTAAAAAATTTTGGTTTCATATAGTAAATTATAGAATCCATTAAATTTTGTATTTAAAAAAGTAATGTTGATATTTTAATTATTTTTTTTTTATTAGGAATAGTTTCAAAATTATACAATTTGTAAAAATATAAAAAAACTAATTGTCAATACTAAATTTTGAAAATACAAGAACTGTGTCAAATATAAATTAATACATATTTATTGAATAAAATTAAAAACGTTATTCTTATTTAAGCATAAATTGCAATTTAAATAAAAATAATATATTAAATAAAAGTTATACAAAAATCTTATATTAGAGATCTCACTAATCAAATTAAAAATTATAATTTATCTAAATTTTCGAAATCGCAAAAGATAAATTCTAAGTGGTAAAATAATCAGTATTATTAATAAAAAAGAAATATACATTAGAATATATATCTCTAATGATTTAATGATTTTTGTAAGTTTAAAATGTTTCATATATTATAATTTTTTATTTGATTTTATTTATTTATTTTTCCTTACAAAAATTAATTTCATCGAAATTAAATCATTTTAAAATTAATTATCAAAATTATTAAAAATTAATTTCATTTTTCGTTTTATTTGTTTGATCGCGCTTTAAAAAAAATGTTTGGCAAAATTGCTGCAATACTGTCGTGAATAAAAAAAAGGTTTTTTTAATTTTATATTATTTCAGTACCTTCTATTTTTTACCATAGAATTTACGATTTATTAAATAGAGTAACAGATTAACATTAATCCTTGCTTTGCCGAACATATTCATGATTGGTGAACCTTCGAATTGCAACTCCAGCAATTTTTGAACATCAACTTCAACTTTTTCCATCTCAACACCCATAAATTTACCACGTACTGTAAATAATCCATTATGCTCTGTCGGTGTTATTTCAAAAATCACGTTTTTAAATTGACATTGTGGTAGTCCATCAATTTCCAATAATATACCCTTTTCTTGTAATTTCGCTGCAGAGTATTTAAGAGTCATTTTGGATTTTAATTTACTGTGACCGTTCTTTTGGTTGCTTTTAAGTGTATGCAACGATCTGTAATAGTCATTAGTAATTACTCGAGTAATACATTATGAACAATTCAATTTTATATAAAAATAAATTGTTAACAACAATGTTTTTAAAAGTAAATTGGACCAACATTAAAATAGGATATTAAAAATTATGTAAAAAATAACATTAATAAAAATGTTTTTAAATATTGTAAATAGTATACATATGTATTTTAATGTGAACTTAATTTTATGTACTACATTATATATATTTATGAATATAAAATTAAAAGAATATATATGAATAGTTTTTAATTACTATTTAATTAAATTAAGATTGAAGCTTATTTAATCATTAAATGCTTAATGATAATTATTGGTACAAATCGTATTAATTAAAGTGATTTAATTGCCTGGTAGAAAATGGATGAAAAATTTATAAATTTCTTACTACTAATTTAGATTTTATAAAAAATTTTTAGTAAAAAATTGCATGAAAGTATTAGGTCTCACCGTTTTCCTGCATTTAAATTTTCCAAACATTTCTTAATGTACTCATTGTAATATTCTACTTGTTCCTTATAATAATTTGATTTTTCTTCCAATCGTTGTTTCGTAACGCGTAGCATCATAAGTTCCTTATTTCGTAGAACTCTGTAACGTCCTTTGTTGCATAAATCTTTAGCCACAGCAGTTACAATCGTCTGATAACCATCATCTCGCCAAACCCATCCACCTAGTTCTAATTTGCTTAAGTAGGCTCGTAGCTGTAGTTTACAATCATTCAGTGAGCTGAATATACTATAATACAAAATATATATCGAATTAAGTTTTGAAACACTTAAATTTTACATCATTTTTATTGCAAGATTTATTTTGATATATAAGTTTAACAATTTCATTTTGTATATATAGTCTATTTAATTTAAAAATTAAAAAATGGTTTTAATCAATTATTGTTAATGCAGAAATTAAAAAACTAATTGACTCTTTGAATATAAAGAATTAATTGATCAATACATACATTTTAAATAGTAAGCAACTTTAAAAATAATTCATTCATACCTTTTGTGAAGCATCACTAATGGTGCCAAAGATAAATTTTTTACATTATACAGTTTCTCCTGAACTGGTGAAGATGAAGTTTCTAGTGCTTCAACTAAAGTATCGCCCTTTAAAAATTGTAGAACGGAAACTAATAGCTCTTTTGTTTTTATGAATAATCTGCTCAAATTTGTGTCATCGTTTTCAGGAACTTCAAATTTATTACTAAGAACAAGACAAACTTCTGTTTTGCCAAGTCGAGCTATAGTTGCTTCATTCACAGAATCAGCTAAAAATAATTAAAAAATCAAAATATTTTATCATTATTCTTTTAAATTTAAAAAATCTTGAATGTAAAAAAAAATCAACTAAATTATCGTTAAAATTATAAATGCTGTAAATTATTTATTATTTTAAAAGTACATAATTAATGTGTTTGCATATCAAATTTTGAACAGTAACAATTAATTTATTAACAATACAAATAAATTTAAGAATTTAAGAAATAAATAGTTTAAAATAAATTTTTTACTTAATCCCAAAAGTGTCGCAACAGTCGGTGCATTTCCAAGATCGTCAAGTAATTCGTGAAGAGAATCTAATGGGTCAGTAGCGATTTGATCTTGATATTCAAGCAAAAGGCAATGAGTATCACAAATTTCCTGTAAAGATATTGAAATCTCAGGTTTTTGAATAAGTGTTGCTTCTGTGTACTCATGAATTCTAAAATGATCATCCAACTCCTCAATTTGACAGCAATAACGGAAAAACGTCTTGAATTTCTCATGGCACTCTATTATAAAAGGATTTAGGCACACAAGATGAGTTGCCTCTTCACCAAACTAAAAGAAAAAATAAAATTAATAAATATTTTTGCAAATTAAATTATGGTGAAAAATTATTTCTTAAAGTATTATGATTTTCTTATTAGATCGTTTTATCATTTCATGTAACAATAAAATAATATTGTATTTTATTTTTATTTGATTATTTAAATTAATTATTTCAAAATTACTCTTTAAAAAAAAATATTTTAATATTAACAAACATTTGGAAAAAGTAGTTCTGAAAAGAGCAAAATTTTACAAAAATTTTAAGATGTACTTATTTTAAAAATATATTTATTTGGAAAAAATTCATTTTTTATTCATAAAAATTAGTCACTGTCTATTTTTAAGCTATTTTAAAATTTCAGAAGCCATATTTTATATTTTACTTTATAAATATTTAAGGGTATATTTCACTAAAAAAATTTTAAATACTCACTCCTTTTTTCGATGCGGCGAATTGAAGAATCTTTGCAACACTGGCTAAATTTCTTCTTTGATCGTTAGAAAGTGATCGTTCTACAGGTAAAGTAATTATATCAAAAGCATCGGGAGCCACGATTGCAGCATTAATAAAATGATAATAAATCAAATTTCCAACAACTTTCAAAATGTCTTTTTCAAAAGCTTCTGGAAACTTTTCACTTAAAGTATCATTAAGTACCTTGGCCATATATAACATTCCATAGGGTATTAAATCTCTAGAAGATCTTATTCTATCCAATAATTCTAAAACGGTTGTCTGTAGTAATCTTATACCATTATTCAGTCTTACTCGTACCTGTTCATATTGTAGAGCTTGTTTCTCAGTAACAGAATAAGGCAAATCTCTGTAATTAATTTTTAAAAAAATTACGTACGTACGAAAATACGTACCAAAGTTCATGTACTTTTACAGATTTAAATGCACATGTTTACAATGTACATTTTATAAAACTTATTTCAAAAATACAATCACTAAATAATTCTGAATTCTTTCAATACCAAAAATAATTTTTTATCAAAGTTAAATTTATTTCTACAATAAACATTAAGTAACGCATATACAAATTAAGTTAATTAATATTTTAAATATACTTACAATGTTTCTCCTGTTTCCATTTCGAGTTGATTTCTCCAACATTTATATATATCAACAGGATTGGTTTCAATCGTTATAGTTTTATCAGCAAGTATTTTATCAATTATAGGCCCTAATATATCCCGTAATGCTCTATGACCATTTAGTTGTCTTGCATAGTTCACTGCCATTTTCAATACCAGAGGATTTCCAGTTACTACTTCTGAAGGCTTTTGAAATTTACATCTACAAATAAATAATTTAAATTATAAAAGGAAGTTTAATTTATATAATTTATTATAATAACATATCTAATTATAAAATTAAAAAATAATTATTATAACGACAAATATTACATTATCCTACATAGATAAAATTACAGATATTCTCATTTATTAAGCAAACAAAAATATATATATATATGTTTACCTTATTTCTTCACGTAATGCAGTTCCCAAAAGCTTCAAAAGTAAATATTCTTCTCTAGAGTTTGAGCCGAAATTGAAAAGCGTTAAAATTACATTATGCAAAAATTTATTTGATGTGCTTTGCGGTAATAAGAAAAGCAGTTTGGATAAATAAATTGGATTCGTTTGTAATGTGTAAAATAAATGTTGATAGCCCTCCAACATTTTACGACCTTCTTTCGTCAGAGATTTTAATCCCTTGTGATTGTTATGACTATCAGATAAAAACGAATTTTTACGTGGTCTATTTGATGTTTTGTCTTTTGCTAAATTTTCTAAATTTTTTCCATGAGCAACGACGTCCTATAAATATTAAAATATTTTGTTTTATATACTATTAATATTCAAATATAATATAATAATGAAAATAAGTAAATATTATAATACATAAATATAATATGTATAAATATTAACAAATATTATATACAATATAATACACTAACATAAAAGATATACAACAGAGTATTTCATCAAGTTTAAATAATATGTAACGAAAACAATATATGCATATTAAGTATTTATTACTTGTACCATATTAATCATTGTTATTTAAATCGTCGTTAATAAAATTTTTAATTGTGTTAAATAAAAAATTAGAATTTTTTATGACGAATTATTAACGAATGAATGAATGAATTTTGTATTTTATACATGAGTTAAACAAGATTTAGTCTAAATAATTAAATATATGGCATCTAAAATATATTTAATATATTACAATAGATTTAGTGAAATAGGCGTTCCAGTAGATGTGCGTCCAGGTTCGCAAGTACGTTTTCGGACTTGTGAAAGCACAATTTTTTACTCGGATGATATTGCTGTAAGCGAAGGTACGCTTATTGACAATTAGAGCGTAAGCTCATGTGGACGCACATCGATCATTAAAGTGAAAATGAGTTAAAGGTGGTGGGTGAATGCATGTAAATGAGTAGAGTGATGTGTCCGAGTGAGAGGGAACTGTTTTGACTATTTTTTTTCTTTTTTCATCTCTCTAGCTTATACGAGGAGCCTGGTTTCTCTCTCTCTCTCTCTCTCTCTCTCTCTATCGCACAAAATTTATTTCCTTTGAAATTAAAGGTGGTCGAAATTGCATAAATTACTTGTGTTTTGTCACGTTAATGTGTAAATTTAGTTTGGGATGTATTGTTTTTTTTTCTTTAGACATCAAGCCGAAAATCTTTTATGCCAGGGATTAATTTAGGATATTATAAGTGTGTATGTGTGAATTTGTACGATATGCGAGATAGATATGCGAGAACAGAAGTCGTGGAGCCGTTATATTTTAATATTTGTTATCGCTCTTGTTCTCGAAAAAACAAACGAATAGTAATATGTAAGGGAAGGGGGCGAGCGGCGAAAAATCATAATTATGTGGCGACAAAGGGATCAATCGTTCGATTTCCTTTAAAAGAAGAGTTGACTTTTATAAAATAAACCAACTTGACGTGATTCGAAGAGTTCTCTATTATTTTTCCAATTTTCCAATTCTATTGGTGTTCAATCATTATATTATAGGATTTAATATCTTCTTTATTTTTTAATAAAACACGATTATAAGTATACCAGATTTTTAAATAAAATATCAATATCTTATCTACATTTATTAGATAAAGAAATTTTTAAAATAAAATAAGTTTTATAAACGTAATTCGATTTGAAGAACAAAAAAAATGTATTAATCTTAAGTTTCAATTGCACTTTATTCTTATCAAAAACATATTATATTTTTTACTAAATTTAAATCATGCTTCTTAATAAAATTAATAATTTGATTATATTACATTATTTTACATTTTTATTTTAATTTAATGAGTATTATATAAATTTTATTACCAATATGTTTCGAAAAATGATGATTTTCAACAATTTTTAAAAAAATATTTTTTTATATTATAATTAAGAATAAATCACGTAATGTAATATGAATAAATTACCTGGAGAGTAATTCGATTTTGTATTAAAAGACCTATTTTAATATCCATGCTATCTAGTTGTTGAGAAAGATTTTGATTGTGTTTGATTAGTTGAACCACTTCATTTTTTAATTGCTAAAAAAAAATAAAATATTTTGCACTATAAGAACAAATTCTTCGGTACATTAAATATTAAATAAATCATATTAAAATTATTATCAAAAATATAATCAAAAATATAATTAAAAATAGTAAAACTATAACATTTTACAAATATTTTTACCATTTTATTAAAGAATATTTAAATTTTTATGAACTTAAGTTTTTATTTAAACAGAAGTATATAAGTAATTGTATCTTAAATTTTTTTTTTTTTTTTTTTTTTTTTTAAATAAAATTTTTTTTTAATAATATACATACTTGTAGCTGTAAATCTTTATCATAATCTTCTGCATTAAAATTGAGAATGCCCGAAAAATGTCTTACAATAGAGAATGGAGGTTTATCTAAACGTAAGAGGCAATGAAAAGCTCTTCGAGCTGCTCGTCCTCGCCAAAGTGCTTGAATTTTCGTTATTTTATCTTCCTGTAAACAATTGTAAGTTGATTTTCCTTTCTAATATATTTTATATTATGTAATCCTAACACATATTAACAATATTATGTGTTATTATACAATTAATTTATTTATAAATTTATTATTATATATATATATATATTTATTACTATAAGATTTTAATTTTTTACAAAAACTATTTATATTGTATTTTCTACTAATATTTAACAATTGGTAATAAGATTGACAAAATTCGTACATGTTCTCTGTAATAATCCATGACAAGTTGATATTTGGCCTTAACTTTGGCAAATTTGCAAGCTTCCACTGCTCTATTTTTTATTCTATTTTCTAATAATCTTGCATATGCTCGTTTTTGTAAACATCCACGCCACCAAGCTTGAATCTTTATAATTTTTTTAATATAATTTTTTATTTTTTGACGACACAAATATCCTCTTACATGCGCTTGAAGTCTTATAATTAATTTTTCAAAATCTTTATTTGTATTCTGTGATGCTTCAGTTAGCGTTACTTCTTTTATTACATTCTGTAAAAATTGTTATAGATAAATTCTTAACGTTTAATATAAAAATATAAAAAAATTATAATTATTAATTAAAATTCTTATAGTACTGTTAAATCATATAAAAAAAATTAATTTACTCATTATTTTTAATATTTTTAAAAAGAATATGTATGAAAAATTATAAAAATTGTACAACTTACTTCAATATCATCTTTTGTGATGTAGCATGTCTCACTTATATTTTTTGGACGAACCCAGGTATAATTACACTTTTCAAGATCTATAAAGGATTCATTACCATTTGGTGTTACATACCTTATATAAGGGCAAGAATATTTTTCCTGCTATAATTATATGAATAATATACATAATATTAGTAATAAATATTTAATAAAATAATATATGAAAAATAGTAATTTAATAAATTATAAACCTACTTTGCTTTGTTTAAGTTTAGTTAGAGCTTTAAAGCATTGAATTTTATGTTTCTCTGATGATTTTATTTTTCCGCATAATAAACAATCAATTGTAAATATGAAGTTTGTATCACCTCGTTCTAGTTCTGAATTTATTTGAGCCAATACTGAACAAGCTATAATAAATAGTTTATTTATAAATTTATTTATTTCACATATTTTTATATCATTTATTACATATTTAATTATTGAATATTTATTAAGTACCTAGCTGAACTCTTTCCACTTCTGACACTACAATTTGAGTAATTTGTTCAACATCTTCTAACCATAATTCAGATCCATCTGAATGTTGTTCAATCAAACATTTTTTAAATAATTTTAAATACAATGCTGCATCATTTGGAGATGTAGCCTTTTGTAGCTTTAAAGAAATTTGTTTTAAAGCTTCCATCATATCAGAGGAACTATCTTTTTTTACAGCTTTATTTAGATTTTTTAGTACATCTATTACTATTGATACATTTAAAAATTATTTATTAAATACATAAAATAATTTAAAAATTCTTACTATAATTATTGATTTAAATAAGTTTTAAATTTACCTTTGGTATCTTCTATACATTGTTCATTTACAAGATCAATACATTCTTGTATATCAATGTAAGTCAATAAAGGACATGACTCTTGAGTAATTTGTTTTTCGTGACGAATAGTTGCTAATGCTCTACAATATTTTACTTTGTGCTCTTCTTCTAGATTCTAAATAAAATTTAATGTCGCTATTAAATTCATGATTTAAATTTCTTAAAGATAATATATTGTAATATATAATATTGTAAAAAAAATAATTATTATATCAATTAACATTATACCATGTTGTTAAAAAGTAATTGTTTATTGACAATTAAATAATTATATATTAAAAAAAGAAAATATTTCTAGTATTAATAAATAATTAACTTACAGCAATATGAGCATTCTGACAACATAAGGCCTCAAAGACTAAATTTGGATCATTAGTATCAATTGTTTTTGTAATATTTGCAATTGCAGACAAAACTCGAATACTAACTATAATATCACTAAAGGCTAAGTCAGTCTAAAACATAAAATGTGTAATATGAAAGGTTTTAATTTTTCTGTATTTTTTATTTAAAGTAAAAAAGCTCGACTTACTTTGGATTCAATGCGATCAATTTTCATTTCTTCATAATAAAGTGGGATTGCAAAATCATCAATTAAATGAGAAATTCCTAGTTGAGAATTTATTAAAGCTTCATAAAATTCATTTTCTGAATCATTTTGTAATGTTTTATTTAAATATCTTACAGCATTATCTCCTGTTAAAATACAATTTATTTTCAATAAACATTTACTTATGTATATATTTATGCTTAACACATATAATCATATTAATGTTAATGTATCATTCAATTGAATTGAAATTATAAATAATTATCAAAATAAACATTTAATTATTAATATTAATATAAAAACTTACGTTTTTTATAATTATGTGCTAATTCATTGGTGTTATCTATAATTGTTTGTAACTTCTTTTGCCAGTACTGACAATTTTCTAATGAACGTTCATCCCATTCAGTACTTCTTATTAATGATCCTAATTCGTCTCCATATAAATTATTATTTTCAAATGATATTCGCTGTAACTGTAAGGCAGGATTTTTTAAAGCTGAAGCGATTCGTTTTGATTCTTGTTGAACACAATCAGTCAAAATTTCTAAAGCACATTGTACTAAAAAGAAAATTATATATATATTTTTTAAAATATTTAAAATTTAAAAAAATTTTATCATGTACTGGTCGTTTACATACTATTTACGTTATTAATATGGCCTTGTATTTCTGCTTGTGTTAAAAGTTCATCATAAGCATCAGGTACATAACTATCATTTAATGACTATAAATATAACAAAAAATATATATTACTTTTACAAATGTTCCTTAATAAATAATTGTATAATTATTAAGTAAAAGATTAATAATTACTCTATTTAATGCAGCTTGTGTCTTTCGTTCTTTCGCATCTAATAATGTTTCAAAATATAAATTTATATAATCTGAATTGATATTTTTTAAACGTACTGCAGAATTTTGAAGCTGTGGTAAAAGTTCATGGTAATCCTTTAAAATAAAATAAATAAAACTTATTATATTTAAATGGTAATGAATAATAAATTTGTTATTTCTGATTTAACACTTTTTAAATTACCTTAGAAGTCAAAGATTGATTAATCGCTATTACCGCAGCATGTAAAGCAGCAGTATCACCTGCCAAATTGTTTGTTAAAAGACCACCAATTTTTTGAAAAGCAGGCATTTGTATCCCCATTTTTTTTAATTCTTGACTAACAGCATTGATTTCTTCATCTACAAAAAATAATTAACATAATGTATAAGATAATATTTTTATCAAATAATTTTTTTAATATATTGATCACATGCCTCTTGGTCAAATACTATATTACATATTTCTATACTTCACATTAATAAAAATTTTTTTAAATTAATATTAAAAAAATTTCTCTATAATTAACTTAAAATCATATTAAATTGTTTATTTAATTTAATAATTTAACCTACCAGTAAAATTTATTTTTCCATATAAATCTTGAATTTGTGGAGCTTTTCCAATTTTAAATAAGTGTGTACTAAGTGCATGTATACAATATATCAGACGAGGCATATTTTTCTTATCATAAATATCTGTAGTCTCGGGTTGAAAAGTCTATAATATTAAAAAATATTTAAAAAATTATTATGAAAATATAGTTTAATATAAATACTTACAAAGGGTAATTGCATTGATTTAAGACATTTCAAAAAATAATTGATATTATCAGTATGACGAAATTGTAGACCAGCAACTGAATATCTTCTTTGTTCAGCATCATATATTTTATTTAACGGTAAAATTTCTGGAGCTATAAAATGTCCAAGTTTTGCTAAGTACACTCCATTACGTAAATTTTCTTCTAATTCAGTTGTACCAGGAAGTTTTTCTCTTATGCAAACTTCTATCCACCTAAAATTATTTTATAATTATTTAATCTTTTTTAAGAAAATAATTTTTAAGTTGAATAATATAATATATTAATTATTATTAAATTCAATAAAATTTTTATCCTCTCTATACCCAAATAAAAATGTAATTAACATAGTAATTTTTTAGTTTCACATTATAAATCATTTGCATTATTATCATTTATTACTTTAATCAAATCATATTTAATTATAAATCATTATACTTTAAGTATGATTACCTACTTTTTTGCTTCTTCTAGATGACATAAATATTCATAAGCTATAGTTTTATGTCTAATTTCGTCCATTTCTTGTGCAGTTCTCCGAAAATCATTTTCTGAAATAAACAAACACAATGTATCTTCCAAACTAACAAAATCATTATTTTATTTTTTGATAAAAATGGATATACAATAATTATTTGTAGGCCTTAAACATCTATTAAAAATGATTTTAGTGAAGTTATTTATAAATAATTTTATGCAATTAATATATATTTTATTTTCAAAAAAAATAATAATATATTACAGTAAGGTTATAAATGAATCAAATTATTTTTTAATAAGTGAATTGTTAGATTTTACTTACCACCATTAGTAGGAGCGAGCACATTATCGCTATCTTTTGTTTTCATTTTAATAATTATGAGAATTGTTTTTACATTTATTTTTTACTTTAGATTTCGCCAGAAATTTACACAGTAAACGTCATAGTTTGTTAACATTCGGCAACAATTTGAAAAGAACGTTATGAAGTCATGTGACCGTACCGGGAAATTTGTGATTGGCATATTTAATGGGGTCAGTTCCAAATATGAATTTATATTGTTTTGGAACGAACCTATTTTTTTATTAGATACTTTTATATTAAATTCATATATATTTTATGTATTTAAAAATTTTGTTTTAGAAAATAATATATATATATATGCAAATATACACTATACACAAAATTTTAATATAAACAGATGTTTTTATTACATAAATTTTTATTGTCATATTATTTTAATTTGAAATTATTATAATTATACAAACATTTAGTAAAATAAATATAAATAGTAGAAATTAAAAATGAAATTAAAATTTTAATAGACATTAATGAAACTCCTACAAAATTATGAAAGTAACTATAATTAAAATATGTAAATGTAGTAATAAAACATTCATTTATGGTAATGCATATTTTTTTTTATTTACAAAAAATGTATTTACAAATATGGATAACAATATGAACATTTATTTATAATCTTAAAATTAAACGTTTTTTATAAGCACTATGTAAAATATTTAATATCTTATTATTACATAAAAATATTACAAATTTTACAAAAATGAATAATTAATATTTTTTCATAAATGTAACTACAATTAGTAACTATTCAATATAATTTTAAACAGATTATGGTAAACATTTGGTAAAAATTTGATGATAAATTCATATGATTATATAAAATTTTTACAATAACTATAAATATTATATTTACATATTTTGACTATTACAACTGAAACTTATTGTTTTCATTTCAATTTTATTAAAAATAAAATTAATCAAAATATGATTAAAAGATAATTTTAAATTTTGTAACTATACTATGAACAATAGTTGGTGGAAATATATGAATAGTATCGTAAAAATATTATTACATTTGTAAAGAACATTAAATTTAATATATTGTTTGATAGTTTTTTAAATTTTAATTATTTAACTATTTTTTTGTTGTAGAAATATAAATTTAAATGAAAAAAATTTTATTTCATCCATCTCCATTTAAATGTACAGTGAACCATCAGCAGGACCCAAATATCTCATTGATATAAGCATTACATCAATTAAAGTCCATACTCCTAAACCTCCAAAACTGAACAGCTTACCAATACCCTCTTGCCAATGACCCAAATAAAATCTAATAATTAACACAAAATATATTAATAATCGATAAAAAATTAATTTAGGTATAGAGTAAGCATTGTTAATATTAAAACATGTTGTAAAACAATAACAAATATATTTATATCGATACTTTGATTTATAGCTTATGTTTCATATTTTAAACAATTTTAAACTTGCCTATCAGCACCAAATCCTCCCAGTGTTACACTCAAAATCAGTGCTGTAGACCACCTATAGCCTCCTGTCCAATTACAAGGCAAATTTTTTAAAAATTTTCTTCTACCCAAACACAAGATGTCACTGTTTACTGTACAATTCGTACTATAAAAATAAATAATATTAATGTATATAATACAATTTATTAAATAATATTTAATTTAATTTACTGCTAATAATTTACTAACCGATAGTATTGTTGTGGAGAAGCAACTGAACTACATGAATTTTTTTGATGACATTCATGTTCCCATAGTTCAGTTTGATAACAATAACGACATATGTAAGATTTTATGAAATTAGTTTTACCCTGAAACAAAGGTTAATTATAAAATATAACATAGTGCTTTTTATTATTATGAAAATTTATAAAAATAAATTATTAATAATATAAAACAAAACTTAAATGAAATTAAATATGTTATTTCATGTATAAGTAAATTTCAGATTGTACAATAAATTTAATTATTTTAAATTTGAAAAATAATAATTTTAATGAAAACTATCAGAAAATTACTTACCACACAATCTACCTGACTTTTGACTGTACAATTAGCAGTATATACAGAACCATAAACACAATTTTGATTTAATGTGCAAGTTAAACATTCCATGCTCAAGTCAGAACACAATGTTCCAGCTGCACATAATGCAAGTAAAAATTCATCCTGAAATAGAATTATAACTTGCTCAATTTCATAACATGAAGTTTAACACACTTGTAAGTTAGTTACCTTTTTATTTGCAAGTGCAGGTGTTGAATTGCTATTGATTGCATAGTTCATTAAAGTCTCTATAACAATTGGAAAATAATTTACATAAATTGATATATTTATGTACTGTACATAAAAAATAAATTTATTGAATACAATTCCATCTAATAAAATTTTATATTTAAAAAAAATAATTAACAATGATAAAATTATTTGATATAATTCTATAGAACTGTTAAAAAAAATGATACATAAGCAAAAATACAATAAAAACAGTAATATAATACAATATTAATTTTTTGTTTGTTTGTTTGTTTATTAAAAATATTTAAAGTTAATTAATATTTTTCATAAATATAAATGAAATATGAAATATAAATAAATTAGAAATAAAAAAAGGTTGTTTTATTTTAATATTAACCATAATTAATAAATATTCTAACGTACCACCATGGCCAGTTTGAGATTGCCTTATTATAATAGAGAGAATAGCTAAAATAATATAAGCTACATTTTTTATATTAATTCGAATGACTTGCATTCCGAATTATAATATCAAATAAACTGATTAAGTTACTTAAAAATGTAAATAGATCAAACTATAACCTGACATAATAAAAATTCAGGTGAGGTTATATATTTTTTATTTTTTTATATGAGACATTATTGACGTTTGAACAAGATTTAAACTATCTTTTTAAGACTTAATTACATATTTACAGATAAAAAGTTTTGAGATTTGTATTAATCCCTGAAATATAATACACATCTAACTGTGTCGTCTTATGAACGAATTGTAACTAAACATGAAAGACAAATACATGATATCCTAATACACTCTTTTTCTCAGCATACAGTTTTAATCTAACATACAAAAATGTATCATAAATTTATGGGAACAAAAAAAAAGTTTTCAATACCCCAAACCGTAAATAATACAATGATGCTTGAGCCAATATAAATCAAAATCTAATATATTAATTAATATATAAATTTTAATAATGATAAAAGTATTACATAGACATTTTTTACCCATAGTAAAAAAGTATAAAATATTTGTACCTTATATTTCTGTAATTTCCTACAGTTTGTCATACATGTATATAATAATAAAAAAAATAAAAAAAAAAAAATGTATAAATGGCATTTGATTTGAATTTCTCAAAACATTCAATTGGTATTTCTCATTTATAATACAGAGAAGGCATTAGGTGCGTTGATTTTTTCAAATGGCCACACATTGCAAAATTTATCCAAAGACAAGTATTCAACCTTTTTTCAGTTGATGGATTTTTATACATCTTTTCTTTAATGATATGGAAATACAGATGCATAATTTCGTAATCAACAGGTAATAATTGAAAGAAAAATCAATCTCGACCAATGCGTCGACTTGTTCGAAACTGTTATTTACTTTGAAATTGCACAGCACAGCTGAAAGATGTACGTTAAATTATAAATATATATTGAATTTTACGATTTCAATTTCTAGTCTGATGTAAACACGAGTTCCACTTAATTTTAATTTTACAAGTACGTTCGTGTATCATTATTGTAAAAAAAAAAAGCCAGCTCGATACATTTCTTAAAAATATTTAAAAATACCTCAATTTCTTTACTACCCAACAAAACTCAAACATTCTGTTTCTCATTAAGTTGATGAGGAGAAAGGGTTACTCGCTATAATTTAACATTGACATCAAATGTTTTTAATGTTGACTTACATATACATCTTTATTTAAACATTTGGACAATAGAGCAAAAACATAAAAATCATCCGGCAGTTTATCTAAAGCTTTAAGGTTTTTTTAAGGTGCTGCACCATTGAAAGATTAGAAGTAGAAGCAACAATAAATAAAGTAGCGAAAGAGAAGAGTCGAACGGTTATCGGCAATAACCACGTTAGAATCGTCAAGCAATAATTATTTCTTAGCCTGAAAATTGCCTATCGGGGTTTATAATAATAAAGAAGTCCGGGTATGCCGGACGTGTCTCGTGAATCATCCCAGGAATTGGAAAGGGTTATTGCTTCTGTTTGCACACACACTTGTAATTGTAGGAAACACCAGGAGAACCGGTAGAAGAGTCAACTAGTCAACTAAACTCACTTCCAATTCACCGTGGGTAATCACCATGAAGTTCGACAAGAAAATACCCACGGAATGGAAAAAAAATGCACGACCACAAGAAATTAGAATTCGATACTTTTTTAAAGGAAGAGTATCAAATGTTGGATGCTTTTGATGAAAACGTGGAACATTTTAATAACGTAAATTCTAATAACGAGGTGATTAAGTTTTTAATAATCACCTGTACAGCCAACGGGTTTTCAAAATTTAAAGTAATAAAGAATCGCTCGTTTGCAAGGTATCGCATAAATTAGTAGCCGGTGAAATATTTCAAAATGCAATGTTGAAGAAGAGAATTGATTGTATTAACGGAACCAAACGATGTTTCCATTTCCTTAATGTGGGGTTGCAGGACTAAAACCCACAAAAGTCAATACTAAATAATAATCAGAGAATTAAAAAAGTTGATTGAAATTAAATATTAAATCGTGTGCATTGAGAAACACATTTAAAAATGTTTGGTGCAATAAATTCGTTTCCAATTTTATTAACAACAGTAATAACAGATGTGAAAAATAAAATTCGAAAAATGATTCAGACGTACGTCGTGAAAAGGAATTTCGTTAATTTGTTAAATTCGCCAAACGTTAGTATAGACATAACAGTTGAAATTCTGAATTATAACAACAGTAAATATCAAAAAGTAAATTATTTACTCAATATTAATTCATCGTATATGATGTCCGATCAAATGATAAGCTTCGTAATTTTCTTATTAAAATTCCTTATAATAAATAGGCAGAATTCTTCGTAATGTCATAAATCTGTAATTTTCTGTCGAATGGTAAAAAATAAAAAAAGTTTATCAAAATATAACGGAGAAGTTCTTCTCGCTAATTAACATTGTAAATAAAACAGTTACAAGGAACAATGTTTGCGTCAATTATATTTAAAATGCAAACAACAGGATTTTAGTGGAAGGATGTCTTGTAAAAGTACACACACACAAAAGTAGACAGGTAGATCTTGTCTAAAATGTAATTTTAATATGCCAATTTGTCTCTTTGTTTATCGTGTCGAGAACCTTTTCTTTCATTAAGTGACACGACTACTTTATCTTATTTTGCTTTTCCGCTTTTCTACTGTACGACGTATGGTCATAACTCTAATTTCAGCAAAATCCGGAAATGGCAAAAATACATTGCAAGTGAAAATTGCGCTTACGCGGTTTTATAATCGCCAGCAATCTTCCTTTTCATTTCTGGTTAATAATTCTATGCGAGTTCTCGGTGTCTCCGACAGAGGGCCCCCAGCATCGATACTAACTTGGTTCCATCACTGTATGTGTACTAAATAAGTACAAAAAAAACCATTATGTTATTATTTATTTCTTTATAATACACATTTTTTATATTTATACATAAAATATTGTACTTACAATTAAAAAAAAGCTGTGAACTTCAAATTTGTTTCATAATAAATATGTAAACGTGTATTAACGTTTCAATAAACTATTGATAAAAGGTGATTTGTAATTCTCGTAGATTTTATTCTTTACATTCACATATGATGACTTTTATGGTTCAGTAAATTCATTTATTTTAATAAGTTATTACGTATTTTTAGATAGTTTCGAAATCTGTTTATTTGTTATATAACTCAAATAGAGGAATACAAAGATAAGGTTATAATTTGTATTTAAAAAAGGAAGTATTAAATAGCAAAATGTATTATGCAAGAATTCCAAAATATCAAATATATTTTAGCATAATACTAGGAACACTTGGTGGAGTATATGTTTGGAGACCATCATTTGAAAAATATGTTAAAAAACAAAATGAGATTTACAAAGAAAAACAAGAAACTCCATAATATTCTTGTTAACATATAAATAAACTTAATATTAGTAAGTAAAAGTATAGGAAAATGATCTAACTTTATAATACTAATAATTTAAAAAAATGGATCATTTTTAATCAACAATAGTCTAATATGTTTGACATACTACTAGACCACGAATAAATTAAATTATGATTTAAAAATAAATTTAAAAATATTTATATTGTGTATGTATTCATTCGTTTCATAGTGCTAGTCTTAACCAAGCTAATTTGTTTGTTATTTCATGTTCATTATTTATCATAATTGAGCATACAGAAGATTTTATAAGATAATAATTAATAAATGGAATAAGTTTCTAAACAAGTTTTATATAATAAGTTTTATATAAATAAATGCATTTTCTTTGTATATTTTTTATCTTTCTAAAAATTTTATTTATTTTTTCAGTTATTGAATTCTTTATAAAAATATAATTATTCATATCAATTATCTTATATTTAAAAAACACAATTATAAAAAATTATCACATATTATTTGTACTATTAGTAATTCCAGATACATTGTACAATATACTTTATACTTATAAATACAAAAAATTTACAATATGAATATTACTAAAGTATTTTTAAGATGTAAAAAAATAAATAAATATATAATAAATTAGATATGTCTTTATAAATATATATATATATTTTTAAATAATTGGACATAAATAAAAATTGAATACATTTAAGTGATTTCATACATTCTTGCATACTTTTTAAAATTTAATAAATTGCATAATCATAATACATGTGCATTTATATTAATTTTTAAAAATATAAATTATATTATGAATATAAATGAATAATGAAAATATTTTACTGATACTAATAAAAAATTGATCAAGATATATTAAAAAATAATATATTTCAATTTGTTTCAGTTTGTTAAAAAATAATTTAATTGAAAAATATTCTTAAGCTGTAATAAAAAAATTTTAATTTATTTTATAACAATGTTTGTATAATGTATTAAATATTGACATTTATTTTTTCATCAATGAAAAGTAAATTATTGTAATATTTTATTTTATTTCCCAATATTAAAAAAACATATTTTTTCAAATATTTTCTAGAAATAAAAATACCAGTTATAATTAAATTTTAGTACTTTTATAATTATTTTTACTAGTATAAATGATTTCTAATAATTGTTAAAATCATATATATATATATGTAGGACTAAAATTGACAAATAATAATTGATTGATCGAAATATGATTTTTCGATACGTGAAATGTAAAAGAAAAAAAATAGATATAATATTTTTTTGCTTAAAGAATGGACAGTTTTGTTGTTGCATTCCGCAAAATATTCATTTGTACGGACGAGAATAGCATTAAAATTAAATATATTATATATATATTAAATATATGAAACTTTTATTTGTATTGGAAATAGTCTTCATCTAAATATATATCTAAATAAATTAATAATGAAAAAAATTTTATAAGATCGACGTCAATCTACTTTTTCATACAAGTTTTATTGAATAATTACATCAAATCTAGAAATATCAATCTAATATTCATTTTTTTTTACGAATCAAGTAAAATCTGTGATATTAAATTATTGAATCTGTGATATTAATTAACTAATTTACGAATAAAACTTATGGGTTTAATGATGTGATTTTTTAGTTATCTTAAAAGAATAGTTATAGCGTGTTAAAAATATATGAATATATAATATTACATATTTTGTTATGTACATTTTTGTTCAATTTAATAATTTCATTTAAATTAATTTTCTATAAAATTTTTATAGAAATTTTAATTTGTATTAATTTAAACATAAAATTTAGAAAATCAACATTTTTCCTTAAAATTTTTAATTTAATTTTCATATTTAATGATTTTTGTAAAGAGTATTTTTTTAATATGTTGATATAAAAAAATATTATGTTTTCATTTAAATATGAAAACTAAATAAAAATTATATTATCAAAAAAAAATTTGTTATCAAAAAGTTTTTAGTTTTTTTAAAAAGCACATTTTAATTAAATAAATTGGCGTGCGGATTTCACAACGTCAAAATTACAAACATCAAGATATAAATTTTATAATCTCAATTTTGGATTGTTTTACTGTATGTATTATAATTCTGAAAAGAAATCTGTTCTAAAAAATCAGATTTTGCATATCTTCTTGTCAATGTATAATTATATATATTATTACTTATATTTATAATACTATTATTATTTTTTTTAAATAATTTAAGTATCGATTTTATAGATGAAGAATAAATACCTTTATTATTCATCACATTTTTAATATTTTTTTTTTTATTCTCACTTATTCAACTTTAATTTTCGCTCGACTCCGTTTCTTTTTTCTCTTCTCTATATTTTTATGAGCAATACATTTATTTTCATTTAGTTAATTCTTTATTTTTAAATAATAATACATGTCAATAATATGTAATAAATTAAATCTTTGTAAATTAGAATTGAGTAGGTGTAGAAAGTAATATTCCTAACAATAAAACAAGTGACATTAAGCTTTTTTGAAAATATTTAATTAGAAACAATTTGTAAAATATCTAAAATAAAGAAAAGTTGAAAAATATAGTCATTATAAATAGGAATTAAAACAATATAATTTATCATTAAAATAAATTAGCGCAAGAATTTTTATAAGTAGAATAATTATAACGAGATAGATAAACCAAGTAAATCCACGTTCAGGGTATAAATGTCTACATAATTATTCTAGGACAAAATGTCAATTGAAATCTTGAGCTTAAAATTTTTCAGCTGAATGGCTATTAGCAAACATCAGAATCAGCAATCAATATTCAATAGACGCTTTAGCTATAAGTCGACACTCGAGAAACATTGTCTAGTCAGCAATTAATCTGAAGATGTAAGACTGGAATTTGTAAAAAAAAACATTACTTGAATTGATAAACAAGGAACCAGGTTACAATTAAAAAGATAAAAGTATCGGATTGATAAACCAACTGTAAAAGAAATTAATTTTTTCTGTGAATAAACCAATATAACAGGAATCCCCGCTTAATGATATTTTCAAGGATTATAAATTTCATTACAATAGTTAATATTTATGAATAAATATTGCCCGTTCGAATGTAGCTAATACAAGATATCAGCATAGAACAATTAAATGGTTTAAAAACGCTTAAAGTAAAGGGACTTTTTTTTATGTACTTGTTGCCTGGATATAAGGTATAAACGTCAGGTTTAACTTTAAAGTTTGTTGTCTCAACGGAGCTCTGATAATTTCCTCACTGTTTATATGAGCAGAAAAATTAATTTGGTTTTTATTAATTAACGGCGGACATGAATTCTTTCTACACTTGACAATATACCTTTTTCAAGTTATAGTTTCGTGACATAAAAGCAATGTTAATCTGGAAGATTTGTATGTTTTATCTCAAAAAATTTATGGATGATAAATATGTTTCATGATTTTTGAGTTGATAAAATGTTAACTCCAGTTTTGTTCACTTCACACGAGATCTAAATCAACGGGAGTGCGCACAATACACAATAATAATAATAATAATAACAAAATCATCTACAAAGTCCGACTAATTTTTGCGTAGATCAGACCCGTAAAAGCACAATGTTATAAAATATTATAAAATATCATAAAAGGCATTGTTGATAATAGATATTTCTATTTGTGTGACAATTCAAAAAATCGGAAAACGACAAACTTTGTATAAAAAAATTTAAGTCAAGTACAAGCGTAGAAAATAAACCTGCAATAGTTGTTAAGATTGATTTCAATTTTCTGTTTTAATACTATATGATCAATTGAATTTTAAATACTCTATCTGATCTTTTTTTTATCAATTTTATTGACATATCTAAACATTATACAGTACTGATTCTTTTTAGAGTCGATCGTTTTAATAATTTTGATAATCTTTTATTCTTCCTTTTACGAATACATCACCAAGCCGGAGTGCATGTCTTTAAAATTTTTATTGCAGTAATAAATTAAAATTTTATTGCTGTAGTTTAATTTTAAATTATATACACTGTATTTGTACACATATTTATTCGTATGTAATACTTTATATATTTCGGTGTATTTTAGAGTACCTTTCTTTTAAATATTATTAAAGGTTTTCTGTATACTTTATTTTATTTGTTTATTTACATATTATTTATATTTTTAATCATTTTTCATGTATATTTCAATGTGAACTCTGTTGCATGTTCATATTATTTATTTTCAAATTCAATTTCGAGAATATACGATTTTTATTTTATGTTATATAGTTTTTTTAATTTTCTCCTTTTCATCATGATTGAAAAAAAGTAGAATAATTTTTTATAAAATATAATTTTTGAAGAATATATTTTAAATTGAGACGAAAACTCAAATCAATAATTTCAGCATATTTAAATTAATACAAGTAAATAAAAAAATAAACGTATTAAATAAAAAAAAAGAGACTAATTATGAAATATTAAATAAATTTTTGAAAATCATTTTTTTTCAATTTTTAGTTTATTTTCAATTTTTATGTCGTGATTTATAAATATTTTAAAAATTTAGCTTTTTTTTTTCATTTTGTTCCATTGATCAACATAATTCGTCACAATCAGTTCTTGGAATTACTTTGCAAATATGATGTTTTATACCAAAACTATATTCCGGAGCTTTATCAATTGGTAACGTGTATTTGGGTCCAGGACTCCTGCAGTTTTCGTTGATTGGACGCCTAGGTATAATGCAAAATGTTGGTGCTCTTGGCCTAATGAGAGATATAGGTCCAACACCTCTAATTGCTGGGTTAATATCACAACCTGGACCCTTACCCTTTAATCCACTAATAAAAAAATTTAATTATTTAAAACTTAACATTGTGAAAGAATATTTTTGTAAATGAATTAAAAAAAAATATTGTACAAGATGTATTACATATGAATTCTTTATTGAACGTCTTCAATTAATTTATTGGAGATATTCAAATAAATGTAATTGATATAAAACATCAATATCAGACTCGTTTTTAATAAAAAATTAATATCAATACAATCGTAGTACATTTTTTAAGACATTAAAACATTTGTAAGACATTATTTAATATGTTACAATGAGTAAGCCGGGCCTTTGCAAAGTTGATTTGGAGCAGGATATGGTCCTGCAATAGATTCAAGACATCTCGGTTTAGGTCTACCTACTATTGTATAGGCTGGTGACCAAAAACCCGGTAACGAGTATTTGGGCCCTGGAGTGCAGGGTGGTCCTTAATTTACAGAAAATAATTTTTTAATTGTATAAAAAATACAAATTATGCAACACTTGAATATAATCTTTAAATTGGATTTACTGGGTCTGTAAACAGCACGTGGAAACGTATATCCTGGAATACCAGGTAATGGGTAGAAATATTTTGGACCTGGACCTAAACAAGGCGGGTCTCTTAGTTTAGCCTTTGGAATGGTATAACCCGGTTCTCGAATTTTATCTTGACAATGATCAATCAAACCAACTGCTGTTTTTAGGTCATACTTTGGCCCAGGAGCTGTAATATATCCAATTTATTTATTTGAGGATATAATATTTAAAGCCAAACAATATTTTGACATACAAACTACACCACAAGTGACGCATGTTGAGGGTTTATTAGTTTTTGATTTTTCTTTTTCTTTTTTTTCGGTTTCTTGGTTCATTTTTTTGTATTTATTTTAATTTATAAAAGTTTGTATTTATTAATAAATCACGGAAAATTTGGTACAGAAAATTTCGATGTTTTAACCTAAATAGTTTGTGAGCTTAAATATTTTAGACTGATTTACATTTAAAAAAAAAAATGACAATCCTAATATTTACTATAGGTTACAATAATTGAGGTATAATCAATACAATGAAAAAAAAATAAGTGTTATTTGTACATTACAATTTTATTTGATTTTTAATGAAAAATATTATACAATTACAAACATACAATTACAATTATTAATATACAAAGTTTGTAAAATTTATCTTTCATCATCTTCTAAAATTGGAACAGTAGTACATTCACTGTATTTGACACCAAATGAAAACTTTGGCTGTCGTTTCTTAAAAACTTCTGTATTGTAATAATACTTAGGACCTGGTAAATGTCTTGAGAGATCGGAAAGATTATGTTTGAGTTTTATTGAATATGCAGGATTTTTACGTTTAAATATATTGGTTTCAACAAAATATGCTGCTGGACCAGGACCAATATTAGGCCTTGATCGTTTATGTCGAAAAGTCCTAAAAAAAATTTATTTACTTAATACATATTCAAAATAATAAATAATATGTACATGTCCAATTGTAAATTCCTCAGCTATTAATTATAATATATTTTAATATTTAATAAATTGAATTTAAATAATTACGTACATTGAATATGCTCCTTCTGCTCGGATATCTGGTATTTCTGGTCCTATACAAGTTGGTAACATATATGTTGGACCAGGACCAAGATTGACTGGATTTTTATAATGTTTGAATTGCATTGTATAAGCTGCTACTCTACGATGATGATTCATAGGTCTTGCTTTCTCTGGCGCATAAGCACCTGGTCCAGGAACTCTATCTTTATCTAAAGAAATTATATACAAAACAAATTTAGTATTCTTTTCAATTATTCAATTTTATATACTTTAATTTCTGGTAAATAAACTTTATATTTAACTTACGTTTTTCATGAGGTTTAAAAGTTAGAGTGTAAGCTGGGGGTCGACCTAAACCACGATTGGTTAGATGTTGAACAATAGGATAAGGTCCTGGTATAACGCTGCCTATTTTGTTCTTAGGAAGAAATTTCATTGAGTATGCTGGACTTCTATGTTTGGATGGATCATGGTCATCAAATCCGATTAAAGTTTTTAGCATATACTGGGGACCAGGTCCTACTCAGAATATTTTTTATTTTATAGTTTTATACAAGAAAAGGTTATGTAAATTTTAAGTATTAAATAAAATAACATACCTCTTTGCATACAGTTAAGAATTTTTGGTTTATTTTTTTTATCTAAATCCATTATTAGTTAAAATAAATAGGAACCAAAAATTAAAAATTAAAAAAGAATTAAAAAATTTAGAATTTATCAAAAATTTATTATGACAAGAATCTTGAAAAAAAAAAAAGTAGAAGAATATACATGTAACTAATTTCATATAATTGATAATAAAACTAACAAATGGTTAAAGAATCAATAACAATTTATTCACTTAAAATAATACTAATCAAATTGTGATGAATCTTCATCAGAATAATCACTATTAGAGTCATTGCTAACTTTTTCATCTTCAATAACTAATGATTTTAATTTATCAAGCATATCTTTGCGACTATATGCATCTGTACATTCTTTTTGATTAGTATCAATATTGTTGTCTTGTTCTTTATCTTCATCGGTATTATCACTTGGACAATTTTTCTGCTTTTCTAAAAAAATTATATTTGTTTATTAAAAAAAACTTGGTTTGTTTTTTCAAATTAACTCATGTAAAAAATTAAAAATTATTGTAACAGTACAGTCTAAAAGCAAAAAATGAATTGAGTTTAAAATATTATAATTACTAACTTTGTTTATTCATGTATCGTAGGAAAGTTCTTCGTTTTCTTTCAGATAATGACTTGATCAGTTCATGCATTTCCATTTCTAATTTTTTTTCTTCAGCTTCATCGGGTTGTGGGTTTAGTGGTTCAAAATTTTTTCCACACTTTGGGCATATTTTACGTTCCTTCGCACAAGGATTACATATTGTATGATAAGCATGTTTGATTGTCTTTTGCTCACACTTATTGCACTTTCCAGGTACTCTTAATGGCTTGTATTTCTTGTACTTTATCTTCCATTCTATAATGTCTTTGCATCTTTCACATGTATTAACTACTTGCAGACTATTGATTAGTTTGGTTTTTTTAGAAGTATCGTGTAAACTGTTTTTAAATACAAAAGTATTTTTGTATTTTTGTGGTCTTGTTCTGTGTGCGTTTCCTTTTTCAGTGCTCATTTTATATTCGATATAAATAAAAAATATAAAACCTTCTTTTTACTTACTTATCATTATTATTATTAATAAAGAATGAAAATTTCTTTTATTTAAATTAGTTTAGCAACAATTACATGACTGACATGTACAAAATTCAGGCTCATTGAAATTTCAATGAGGAAAACGTGTTTTACTCTAGCGCGACATAGGTTAGAAACACTTTACAAATATTGCTGTACGAAAAATAATGGTTGTACGTACAAACAAACTCATAGTGAATACACATTTTAATTTACTTATATACAGCTGATTATAATATTTCAATAGCAAAAAACATCTTAATATCTGTCTGTGAGAAAAATAATGGATGTGGCGGTGTTTTTAAATATAGAAAATATGGTTCCATACACTAAATTTTAGGTAGCGGAAATAATAACTATAAACATACAGTAATTTAAGCATAAAGTACAAGTTTTTTAATTAATAGGAAAATAAGTATTGGTTAGGTTTATATAATAAGCACGTGTTATTGTTTTGATTTTTTTGTACAGGTATAAGATTCAGTAAAGTTAAAAGTTGGACTCAAAATATCATTTAAGTTTGGCATTACTCAAAATGCATTATGAGATACACTTGAGTTTAAACATTTTCAAGATTTCTAAATTTATCTTAAAAAATTCGAGTATAAATTACTGTATTAGATAATAGATACATTTTATAAATTGTCAATATTATTAATGCATTATTAATTAAAATAAAATGAATTGAGGATTTTTAATTTAATTTTATTATTTATTTTTAATGAAAATATTCAACACATGAATAATGATAGATATTAAACACTTTACATAAATTTTTTATTTTAAACATATATATCATTCAAAAAACATATTAGATATTACGCTTTTTTTCATATTTTAGGTTTAACTCAATGATACAAAATAATTAATAATGATTATTTAAAGAAATAATATGAATAAAAAATAAACAAAAAAAAAAAATAAGATTTAGCAAACTCAATTATTAATTAAAAAGAAAAAGATTAAATTTAATAAATATATAATACAAAATTAAATTTTCTATAAATGATAATTCAAATCATTTTACCCCAATGAATGCACCAAAATGTTAATTAATGAATTCATTTATACTCAAGTTTTGACTACTATTAGTTTGAACAGGAATAAATAAATAAATAAATAAATAAATTGAATCATTAGATGTAAAAATAATCTATTTATTTTTTATTTTTTAGGTGTAAAAAGTTCTTTTGTGAATGAAGTAAGAAATTAGGAACATATTACGAATAACTTGATTAATAATGCAACGCATGAATACATTTGTAGACATATAAAAGCTACAAAGAATATTAATAGAATTCTTATAGTTATGATTTCATAATCTTACCTATTCTTTTTATACGTACTATTCAATTGAAAAACCAGTCCATATAAAAATATTAATATATTGCTTGTATATGAAAGATTTAATCCCTTAAAGTGCAAGTACTTTTTTTATTTTTAAGGCCTCGGTATTTTAAGAAGCTTTCACGGATGCTAACTAGATAATGGATTATCACTTTACTACTGTAATTGAGAAACATGAACATATGATATTTTCATGTATATATGCTACCTGTTCCGTTAGAAAGTCGTAAGAATAATAGAATTTTAGTATTCAGTAAGATTTATAAGCTCATTTCTCATAAAAAATTCTAAATTGAGCCGAAAAATGTTTTAAATTACACAAAAAAAAACTGAAGTAACTGTTTGATAAGCCACATTAGATAATCGTTGATAAAGAGAAAATGATGGATGACCAAAATACGGATGATCGCATGCGAGGAAAATCCGATCTAACTTCCATTTATCATAAATTAAATTAAATTTTCAAATAATTAAGATTTCTAAAGAATTCATAATATTTGGTTATTTTCAATTATTTACAAGTTTTTCAATGTTAATTATAAACGTTTAGAGGCACCAAAGAACGCACAAACTTATAATTTATTTAACATTCATTCAATGTTTTTACAAAATCAATTCCACACTGCTATTTTATCATCTTTTATTAGCACCTGATGTATGAATTAATTATAATTTCTAAAATCTTTACTTGAATAACCATATAAAATTGTATGAAACTATAATTAAATAGATGCAATGAAGATAGTTGATGTTATTTCAATAAATAAAAGCTTATAAATATTTAGAAAATTATGTGAGAAGATAAGTATGCAGGATAAAGATAATTTTTAATTTTATGCTAATAGATACGCATCAAACATATTTATTAATTTTCATTGCTGTTTTATATTATTAAGATATTTGTTATTATCAATTAAAAATATTTACGATTAAAAGTACTGATAGATATATAAATAAATAAAAGTTTACTTTCAAAAATATCTGATCTTTTCATAATTTAGAGCATGTAATTATATTTGATTCCATTACAGTACTGTTTATCTTAACTATTTATTACTTAAATACGATTAATACTTCATTCATTTCAGATTTAACTTCGCAGGATATAAATGTAAAAGTTAAAATACAATATTACAATATTATTCCTTTCACGATTTTTCCATTCAGTTAAAGTATATTTAAAAAAGAAAGAATTATTTTTATAATTGTAACTATGGCAAAAAAAAATTAATTTTTGTAATGCAGTTATTTTCTTTTTTTTTTGTTTTAAGTTTATAAATTCTGATAATCGACTATTGATCGAAAACTTAATTAAATTCTGGAAAATTAGAAAAAGAAAAGGAGAGAAAGAGAGTGAAGGAGAAAGAAATTGTGGCTTCCGGTAATTAGAAAAGAATAATTTAGGTTTCTAAAAATAATAATGCAAATTATTATTATAATTGAGATTCATAGTTTATTTAAATGAATATTTTATGTATTACACCTATTAAGTTTCATTTTATATTGTGGAATTATTTAAATTTAAATTATTTAAATTAGATACAATAATAATATTTTTTAATTTAAAAAAAAAAAAAAATATTCTGAAATATAAAAAATTAATAATAATGAAGAATATTTAATTTATACTCTATAATGGTAAAATTTTTAAATAATAAGTAACTAATTATCAATCGAATATAAATATTTTATTGATTTTAATTTATTCTATTAATCAAATTATCATATATGATTCAATTTTTAATCTCCTTAAAAGTATATTAAACATCACATTGTTTAAATACATTAATATTGAAGTTTATAAATTTGTGGTTGTAATTTTTTCACAGGTTATCGATACGTAGATTTATAGTCCTATATCCGTTGCATTTATGTATCCTGGACGCGGGGTCACTTCAGGTCGAAAGTTCGCCAGGGCATCCTAAACATAGAATCTTGCTTGTCGTGACAGGTGAAACGAGATGAAATATTCAGACATAGTCGTGCGACTGAATGTCAATCTGTCGACCGACCCCTACATTTGCAGTTCGCACTATTCTGTCCTTTTCCAGTTCTCAACCCTACGATAATCAGTTCTCAGTTCTTATACCCTTTATCGCTTTCTCTTACTTATTTTCCTTCCATCTCAACCCTTTTCCCGCGCTCTTCTTCCATCTTCTTTATATACTTCTTTATTTTCACAATTACATACTTTATTGGTTTATATTTCATTGTACTTATTTGATTACTACAATAAAAAAAGATTTATGCATTAAATACATGTAATTTAAAACTAAGAAGATGCAAAATACAAAATATTAGATCTAAGATTTATTTTTAAAAATAAAATAAAACCTAGTTGTTACATCTGTTTATTATATTTAATGTATTCTCTAATAATTAATTATGTTACAAATTTAATTATCTCCAGTTAATTAAAATTTATTTTGCATAATTATTTCTTAATAGAATGATAACATTAATTACAGAAGTGATTATGCTATCTCAATAGTTTCATCAAAAAATTATGCTATTGAATTAATTGATAATTAAGATTCTAAAAAATTATTTGCGTCCATCTATTTTCAAATTTTTATGCCACATTTATTTTAAATAAAAAACTTAGTAGATCAGCCGAATCATTTTCATAAGATAGATCCCAATCATTGAGAAATAAACCAAAGGCGAAAACATTGGATTTTTTATTAATGACATTGTGGCATTACAAAAATTGGTGATATAGTCATGATCACAATGAAAAATGTTCATATTTTTAGATTTTTTAATAACAGCGAAACAAAAAATCATAATAAATCATAAATATTTAATAATATTTAAAAGTATTTTAAAATTAAAATATTTCTTTAAATTATTTGAAAAGTTACACTAATAAATAATTATGTTTTAAAAACTCATAAAATTTAAATGTCGTTTAAAAATAAACAAGTTTTCAAGTTTAACAAAAAAAAGTTTTTAAATTATGAAATAATTAATAAACAATAAGTAGCATTAGTATTTTTAAATCCTTTATAATTACGTAAAATCAAGTTTAATTATATTTTTTGGTACTTATTTAAATTTGTTATGAATATATATTACGATTATTACTATGTATTTCGTTTAATTAAATTTGAGGTAAGGTTTACTGTACGTATATATGTAAAGCGTATTTACAGTGTCTGATGTTAAATGATTAGAACGCGTTTGCGGTGACAGGTACAATCAAAAGTGAATATTATGTATATGAAATTTAGTAGAGTACGTATATGTTATTGTACGTATGTGGCGAACGAATTAACTGAACTTTGAAATGCTTTTAAAATTTCAATAATACATGTTTTGCCCATATTGATCGACAATTGTGATGCAAGTGATTTCTCTTATAGGGTGATATCAGTATGCAATATATATGTTACGATGAACCGTCTTCATACGTCTACATCGTTACTATTTCGTTTCTCTACTTATGTTGATCTATAAAAAAAATTTTTTAAATCAAATTATAGTACATGTCGAAGCATCGATAAAAATGGATTAGATAATAATGATGGGAGAGCTGAGAATATCCGATAAATTTTAGACCGTGAATAATTTTAAGAGTTTCAAAAGAAATATTGTCATTGTATTTCTACAAAAATGGAATTATATTTGTGAACAAATTACGGTAAATAGACAAACAAACAAAAAGTATATGTAATAATATTTTTGTACAATCAGTGTAAATTTAATTTGAAGTAATATTTATTTTTTTTTAATATATCAATCAGTAATAATTCAAGTTAAATTAAACAAAATGAAATACATATATTGCACACTAATATAAAAATTTTTTTTTTTTTGAAGCTTTATACCCATGGTATTAATTAAAGTTAATATCGATCAAGTGGATAGACGGTACAGAAATATAAATAAATATAATTCTACAAAACTATATAAAGATATATTTGTTTCTTATAAAAGTACGATTTTCACGAGTTAAAAAAATGAAATTATTTCTTTTATTAATAATTACGAATAAATTATTCCATAGTGTTTTTATCAATGAAATTATAATTTTCTAAAATCAAATAATTTATCAAACAATTAAAGCTACTTGTATATTAAAATAAAAAGCATTCGATCAAAAATTAAATTGGAAAATTAAAAAACAATATAGAATGTGAAAGAGTAGTTTTTAAAAGTATTGCAATATTAAAAGGGAAATGAAAATCTATTGGGGTTCTCGTACTAAAAATGTATTTATTAATTCATCGACTATCTGAAGTAGATCGAAAAGAGATGGTTAAGGGCGTCAACTTCCGCGGATGGCAACTCAATTCATGAACCTTTTTGGATTGCTTAAACAAGTATATGAAGAGTAATAATATTTTCCGACTGTTTCGCGCGTATATAAATGAAGTGACAGGATAATGAGAAGTTAACCGAGGAATGAGGAATAACAGAAACCAGTCGTATCCATTGCCGACTAATTATTCGACGGCGCAGGACAGACGGAACTTGGAAAGGCTTTTAAATTTTCCATAAATGCGCGTCTGACCCATATCGACCTCACACCACTTGGATAGCCGCGACTCGGGTACCTCCGCTTTGCTGATCGCAACGAGGGTTGAAAGACAATCCGACTTCGGCCATTTTTTGTTCATGAAATTATTCTTTTTCTATTTTTTAACGGGAGGTGACGTCGATTCCTGGTATTCCTTATTCATTTCCAGTAGACGGCCAACTTCTAACCTGTCGAGTGTTACAAGCCTTATTTTCCGAATGTCCATCCCGCTCAATCCCACCTCTACCTGGTTGTGAGTGCTCCTGTTAGACTTTCTTTTAATGCATAATATATTATTTAAAGGAGAGTGAAATTCGTGGACTATTTTTCTATTTAATATCTTAAAGCATTGTAAAAGGTTACAAAAAACCATAATCTAAAATGTTAATGTTCGTTGACAGCCTTTAAATTCAGAAAATATATATTTTAAGTAATTACCAGTATTTATACATATTTTTTTAAATTTGCAGTATAATTATGAAATTTGTAGTGAACGTATTATATCATATACATTAAATATAATGTTTTCATATATATATATATATATATTAGAAAGGGCTCATTAATACTAAATTACTGTTTAATACATTGATTTGCCTAATAATACATTTAAATTCATTATAAATGTAAGGATTTTTTAATATTTGTGTATTTGTAAATACCAATGAGAATTCCTGATCATTTATAAATTATTTTTCAATATTTATACAACAAATCGGTAAAAGTCTTTATTTGTTATATATCAACATGCAAAATATTGTTCAATAAGAATCATTAATTTTTTAAATCAAAATAAAATATTTTTGAAATTGGTATCTTACATTAAATAATCAATCTTATAAATGCATCAATTCGCAAAAGAATATTTCAAAGAAGATAATAATAAGGTAATATTAAAGATTTTATGAATATTATAAAATAGAATTAGTTGAATATAATAAAAAATGAAATTTATTACAATTTTTATTAATTTATATACATTCATCTAAAAATATGTTTATAAAATTCAATGTAAATCCATTAAAAACTTTTTATATAAATATTACTTATTATTTCATCAGTTAAATTATCTCTATAAAATATATATACTATTTTAATACAGTATATACATTATACATATATATATATATATTATTTTTAACTCAATAAAACAAAAATATAAACAAAAAAATTTTTTTGGATAGTAGTTTTTCAGTAATAATAAATATTTCATGATTATAAAAACGTATATAGAAATATATATATTAAAAAATATACTTAATAAAAATATTTTATATTTCTTCATGTTTTTTTTTTTTATTTTGTATACAAATAAGTTTAGAATATTAAATATGTATTCATTAGAAAAATGATTAAAATTACCGTAAGAATTCAAAAAATATTTTTCATTCAAAAACTTTTACTATTTTGAATAATGATTAAATCAATAGCAATAGAATATTAATAGTAAGTTTATAATATTTGTAAAAGTAGACTATTTTATGTAAAGTAAATGAAATTTTAAAAAGATTTTAAATTAGATTAATCGACTTATAACTAAAGCAACATTGCCTTATATAATCACCTTTGTTTACTCATTAAGATAAAATTTTGTTAATTCAATCATATTAATATTAATTTATAGTTTTGGTAAATTAAGTGATAAATAAATTATATTAGTATACTGCCATAAGTAAATATATTAGTGTACTAACTAATCAACTTTAAGAAATGTTCTCTATGATGTTATGTATTTTCTTATGTATAATATTTAAATAAATAATAAAATGAAAAAGTTAAATACATGTATAATAAAATTATTTCTTATTTTTTATTATTATTAAATAATAACAAATTTAATTTTTTTTTTAATTCAATAAATTTACAAAATACTCCAAAATAACAAATTTTTTCAATTGGAAAAGCTATTCATTTTAAATAATCGTTGTTTTCTTAATTTTAAATAAATTTTATATTTAATAGTAAATTTAGAAAAATAAATTTAATATTTAAATTTAAATATATTTTTCATTAGTTTTCCTTGATCAATAATTTTATTATTATTTTGAAACTAAAAATAATATACTTAAATATTATTCGTTAATTTAAATTTAGACATTATGTTTCACACATTCTTTGTAAATTACAAATGCGTTGATATAATCAATAATAAAAAAATTAAAATAGATATTTCTTTGTAAGAGGCTAACTTACAGTTCATTAATAAAAACTTTTAACAAACTTAGATTCATTCCTCTCGCCTGCTTACCAAGAATATAATTTTACCTTAAACAATTTTATTGCAGTAAAAAGTGTGGTAAAAACAAAGAAAAAACCAAAACACAACAAAGAAAATTGTGTGAGTCAGGTTTTCATTATTGCGTGTGAATACTTATCGTCATAACATGATTGTAATACTAAATACAATAAATGCAGGTGTATCTTAAGGATCTTATAACCGTTTAATTTTTTTTAACTTCCATTAAACAACGCTATTATTTGTTCAAGAAAAAGTTGATGGTGTGGCGATAATTGTGAGCTTATTTCGTCTCTTTTTCATGGTTGTCATCATCATCACGTG
The DNA here is from genome assembly GCA_018907245.1 of Eupristina koningsbergeri. Taxonomy (NCBI): domain Eukaryota; kingdom Metazoa; phylum Arthropoda; class Insecta; order Hymenoptera; family Agaonidae; genus Eupristina; species Eupristina koningsbergeri. The sequence continues at coordinate 508,897 of JACCHV010000050.1, forward strand.
ACTTTAATCAGTGTCTAGTAACAATAAACGCCATTGCGGAACTTCATAGAATATTGTCGTTGGCGATGAAAGACGAACTAACACAAAAACTGAGAGAAAGAGAGAAGATCTAAAAACTTCCGTCATCTTGCACGTTTTTCTATTCTATTGACCGTTAATATTTCTGCTCCTTTTGGCGTATTTTAACTCTTCTGGTTTGTATTGTGGTTTAGATTACCTGTGCTTGCATCAAATTAAGTACAATGATCGGTTCACTTAAGTGCATAGATATTTTTTTATTGAAATTTATACGAACAAAATTTGATTATTCCTCTTACAAATATTATAATAGAGTGTATTGCTAATAATTTAAAAATATAATTGTTTTGAATAAATATAAAATCTATGTTAATTTAAAAAATTTGTTCATAAATAGCAATTTTCTATAATTTTAATTTTCTTTCATATTTCTTTAATAATGGCATAAAGAAAATTAAAGTTTTCTGTACTTAAAAATTAGTATTTCATTTTTATAAATATTATGTTTTCAATGAGTTATTTTAAAAAAGTATAAAACTTTAGATTCGATTATTTAGAAAACATATGTTCAATATTAATTTTATATATTGTTCAACTCCATAATTAAGTTTTTTAATCAAAAAAATTAAAGTCTTTACATACAATTAATGTAAATTATAAATGTATATATATATTCAAAAATATTTTCTTTTTTTAAAGAATGGTGTGTATAAAATATATTATTCAAAATAATGTAATCCTTTAAAGATATTTTGGAACTCTTCAGTAATATTAATAAAAATTTAATTATGTATTAAATTGCATTTATTTTAGTATTTCTAATATTTTTTCTTATATTTAGATACATTTTAAAAATAAAAAAATTCAAAAGTACCTACTTACATCAAATGTTTATAAAATTAAAAAATACATATATTTAATATTAACAAATTTAAAAAATAAATTATACTACATGGGTTGTTTATGTATTATATTTAGATATTAAAAATACAAATACAAACGAACTACACTAACAATAATGATTACTTTAATTTAATTTTGTTTGTCTATTAAAGAATATTAAAAATAAATATATTGTGCAAAATAACAATAAATTAATTTTTCCAAATAATTTTTTATATCCTGTGTAGTAATCGATATATCATGTATATAAATATATATATTTAAAATAAAATTTGTAAATTAAAGCTTTCGAAAATTCAGGAATATTCGAGTAATCAAGGTAATGCACGTCGTGCACTACCTAGTTAAGTTACTTAATATGATACTGGAGCACCTCTGGTTATCCTGGACTGAGAGATAGGGAAGGTGTAACGGCCAACGGACAACTGGTTTTCGCACCAGGAAATCGGATCTGCATCTCCTACAGAGTAAATTTCTTCCGCCGGTTATCAAATGGGGCCACTTTGTACCCGTTGATACATACTATAGGCAATGTATTTTACGCATTTGCGAACGAAAAAGAGCATATCTTAATATTATAAAAATGTGGTGTGTAAAGGACACAAAAAATATAAATAATTTAGATTAGTAATGATTTAAAGCTTAATTTTAATTTTTTTTTTAAATCAACGTCCTTATATTGAACAGCATTTAAATTCAGTTTTTTATTTCGAAACTCAAAATATAAATAATGTTAGTCTTTTTGATATTTTAATACACAATCTATATCAAATATTATATTAATTTACTTTTATTTTACAAAGCTAAAATTAATTTTTGTATTAAAGTTACGATATACTCAATACAGGTTGTAATGCATGTATATGTAATAAATTATATCCTGTAATGTAAAATACTACAAGTAAAATGTATGATGGTAATAAAGGCACATTAATGAAGATACATTTTAAAAAGCATTAAGCAAATCTCAAGATTATTAATCATAAGTTATATTGTTAAAAATTATATTCAGAATTGAATAGGAATAAATTATAATGTAACGAATTCAAATGGAAACATGATTTACCAAGTGAAATTTTAATAAAAATACTACTATTTTTAATTTTATAAAATATAAAATAATTTACGAAAACAGACGGTAAATAATTCTAAATATTAAGCTTTGCAATTATAATATTATTTGATCAATCTCAAATAATAAATTAATATCTACATAGTTTTTGGATTTAAAAATAAAAAGCTAAATCAAGCTTAATCAACTCTGATTATTTTATTTTTTCTATTTTCGAAGCAATTATTATGTTTCAGTTGTACAAATTTTCAGAATTGATTATTTTTTTTCTTGAATAACTATTAAATCGTTACTTTATCGTCAACTGTAGTTCAGGTAAATGAAATAAATGTCTGCATTTTATTTTCTTGTTATTATATTTTGATGGTAATCATCATAATATACCACTACTATGATTCTTGGTAACAATTGGTATTCATTTATTAGCAATTTTTATCTTTCTGTTGATTTAAGTGTACATATTTTTAATTATTACATAAAGGAATATAGCATTTAATAATTTAGTAATAACTAATTTATATTTAAAGATCACTTTAAAAACTTATATTTTTACAAAATATTTTCTTACAAAATTTTTTTGTCTATTTCGATAATAAATTTTATTAATTTTAAATTTATTTAAAAATTCATGTAATAATAAATTATACAAAGAAAACAAATTTATTTAAATACTGAAAATATTATTAAAATAATCAATGAAATCTATGATTCTAACAATAATCTCTAATATTATTACATGTTTTTAAAAAATATATTTTTAAATTTTAAACAATTTTTTATTGCTATTAATTTTTATTAAGTATTTGTTAAAAATAACCTCTAATTATAATTTAATCCCATGTTAAATTTAATTGCAGTGGTGAAAGGTAAATTTATATTCAGTAAATCAAAATATTTTTTTTTAAAGCAAGTTATAATAAAACTAATAACTTTTATGTGTATGCATATAAAAGGCATTAGTATTATATTATTAGTATTATATTAATATTATATTGATTATAATATAAAATTTACTAATTTTTATAATATTAAATTTGCAATTTTAATACATTTGAGAAAATTATTTTTATACTTTGAAAAATGAATTTTGATTAAAATAAAATTTAAAATAAAATTTAAATTAAAAATTTAAATAAAAAATTTTAAATATTAAATAAATATTTTTATAATCAAGTTCCTCAATAAATTTTGTTGCATTTGAATTTTATTATATAATCAATTTCGTTATGAATATTAATTTTGATACAGGAAAATAAATTATGAATATAGTAATATTAACGCAAGAAATTATTTTTTAAACGCTAACAAGTATTACAAACTTTATGAAATTCCATTTATTACGTATACGCTTAAAATATTTTCGCAGTCACCAATAATTTTTATTTGACACGTAATTTATTTTAAAAACATCAACAATTATAATAATAATAATGAAATGAAAATATAATATTTTGAATATTAAATAAATTGTAAATTTAACTTATATATTAAAATGATTAACATATATAATATTTTATCTGTGTAAATAATTGCAATTATTAATAAGTATTATTGTCTAAAAAACCTTGCTTATTTTCTGCTATTGTTAAAAATCAAGAAAACGAATATCTTTTTACTTTAATGTTTTATAAAATTACTTATTTTCTTAAATATAATTCACAATTTATACATATATTTCATTATTCTTAAAAATATGCATACCAAGCTCGTTTATTAAACTTTCAGATTTATGCATTTATAAAATACCATATGTTCACTTTACACACGATAAATAATAGAAATGTATTACTATTAAATACAAAAATCTTTGAAGTTTGCTGTATTTCTTCTATAAATTATAGTACAATTTTAAGTTACGCACGCACATTAATTTATAAAGAAAATTATGAAATAATTCTCAATTAATACATCAGTCGAATTCAAAGAAATACATAAAATCTTAAAATCTCTAAGAAAGATACAGTTTGATGTAGATTTTTTACTCTTCTGTGATTATGATTATTGCCCGAAAGCCAATATCATTTTCAAGGCTTTCTGAGCAACAATCAAAAGCATAAAGAGCAGGACCATTTGTTGAAAAATCTATGAATAAACTGAGGGATCTTCGTGCTCCAACAATTTTATCATCTGAAAATGAAAGAAAATACATTGATTAAAAGTGTAATTTCATTTGACATTTAATAAATTATTTCTTAAATTTATAATTACTATTTAATGTATATTGTTATTTAGATCAATTTTCAAACAACTTATGCCATTGATATATTATTTAATTACAATACATTTGATTGCAAAAAGTAATTGTGTGGATAATAAATCAAAGTCATTTAAATAAAAACTTTTTTCATTTATATTAATAAATTATTAATAATAATAAACTATTAATAAGTTAAATACTTTATAATATATATGTATATATATTATTTTTGAAATTATCAAACTTTAATCATAACAATAATAAAATTCTTTTAATATCTATATAAATCTTTAAGTAGTTTAAGGTTTTTTTAAACTTATTTTTATATATTTATTTAGATAACTCCTGATCTCAATAAACTGTACGCATTTGCTTCTAATATCTGTACATTGGTTAGATATTAATTAAAACATTATAATTAAAGAACACAAAATATTTATTGTGCGATTTTATTTCGAGAAAATTAATTAATGCAGAAAAATATAAAATCTACACAAATTTGAGATTAATTAAATTCTTAAACAAGATAGAAAACAGTGATTGGCTTGTAAAGTCAAATCCATGCAATTCGTAGATGTAAAAAGAAAACAAATCCCTCCTTTATTCATTCGAGTTATAACAGTTTTAGAGGATCATATTAAAACATCAAAAATGCGAAGTGAAGAGTAAAAAGATATGTGTTTTAGATTTTCATTTTAAACAGTACGTCAATGTATCATATTTAGACAAAAATAAAATCATCATTACTATTTCATTAATACTTAGAGCAATGATGCATATCAATTGAAATAAATTATATATAGTAATAATTTATATATGGTTGTATCAATAACTACAACTTTCTTTTTGAGAATTATTATCATAGAATGTATATATAATATTATTAATCTTATGGGCGTTTTAAAATATAATTTGAATAATTCATACCAGTTAATATTGATTTGCACGTGTTTCAATAGTTTTAAATAGTTTACCTTTAGAATTTTCATTTATAATATATATATGACAATTGCATAGAGTAATATTTAATTTTCAGATAACATTAAAATCAATTACCCTCTAACATAAATATATAATTCAAAATATAATAATGGTAGTATCAATATATTTTATTATTTTATATATTTACATATATAATTTAGATATATAACGATTAATATAATTTTATATAATTAAGTTATATTTTGTAAATTAAAATTGTTAATTAGAAATTAAAAATAAATAATGTTCTACATATTTAAAATACATAAACTAATAGTTACGAGTTATATATTATTATGTAAACGATATGATATTTAGTAAGATTTAATTCTTAAATCTATTATTTATATCTATTATTTTATCAATAAGTTTTGCATATTTCCAATGTCAAAATTGATATTAAAACAAATATTGCAAATGTTATAGAGACTCCTAATTATCCCAATTCTTATTAAATATATACATTAAATAAATAGTTAAATAGTTAATTTTTATTTTAATTTATTTGTAATATTAATTTAATTTGGAAATTAAAAAATACTTTTACATAATTAAAATTTACTGCAATAGTAATTAAGTTTGACTTTGTAGACTGTAAAGTGAGGGCTTCTTATGAAAAAGTAAATTGATTTGATTTTGATATCTATAAACTCAATAAAAAATAAAAATTTTCGTTTCTTAATATCGAGAAATATATTTTAGTCTACATTTAGTGAAGTTATTTGGTTAATATTTTTAATTTTAATATTGTTAAACATGAAATAATGTCTTTATCAAATTATTTTACTTTGAAAATTCTTTCCATATATTTTTATATTTAATATTTTTAAATATTACATAGTTAATAATTACACATATAAACGATATAATTATTTTATATATATTTATTAATTATACACGTCAATTAATATCATAAACAAGTTTGTGTTAGTTACATTTTTAACATTTTTAGAAAAACCAATTAAGATATTATTTTTAATTATTGCCAATATAAATTTCATAATTTATTTGAAATGTAATGTATAATTTGAAGATATTATTGATCCATTTTATCTTTGTATTAGTACTTTAAAATTTTTTACTTAAAAAGATAAAGTTGGAAAGAACGAAGTTAGCTTTACATCCTGAATATAATAAGTTGGGTCATAAAAATAATAATGCGGCATCGTGAAAGGCCAAACTGTACAATAGAAACTATTTCAAATGTTCAATTCTAAGAAATTCAGTACTTAAATTATTATCAGTTAGAACTGTAACAACTTTTGCCATAAAAAAATAAAAAAATCATAATGAAGATACGGATCATAATCACTAGAAAAGTAAAGAAAAAGTAGTAGCTACAGGGTAACGAGATTCTTTTTTTTCTTATTATTTTATAATTTGTAATGATACGTGTTTATACATACATATTTATATTTAGATTATGTTTTAGGAAACATAAATATTTATTTTGATATTAAAAAAAATTTTCATTAAACCGGAAATCTTAAAAAATTTTTTTTTAAATTCCAATTATAAAGAATATTGTTTTAAATTTAATTTAATTTCGTATTGTAAATAGAATATAAAAATAAGGATACTAAATAAACTTAGAATTCTATAAACAACAATAATTTTATTGATTCAAAATATTATACTTAGTTTTAGACACAGTATTTAATAACGATTATTATTTGCAATTTAACATTCTTAATAATTTATTTTTAACTTTACATATTTTCAGTTATATAATAAAATAAAAATTGATTTATCTCTATAATTGACTATAATTATTTTTATAACGCATAAAATGTTAGATAAGACATCATTATACTAATAAAAAAATATATTCATTGAGCATGGATTCATTTCAAATCATCGTGTTTATAATAAAGCTGAATCGCTTATGGGATATATTTTTATCAATATAATAGTGACTTTTAAAATGAGACGTATATTAGGTAGCTCTGTTACACTTTAAATAGAATTTACGATATTTTGAATTTGTTACAATAAGTTTCTAGTATGACGTAGAAGGATTATAGAATATCATAATTGAATTTCAATAAAAGAGTAATAAATTGATGTCAAGAATAATCAAAAGAGTCAAAGAAAATGTAATGAAATTCCCTAAATTGCATGTTTAAAATTATAGATATATGTGGTTATAAAAAAAAATATAAATCGATGCAAGGTAAATTTAAAAAAGAAATATAGATCGAATGTCTTTTATTTTTTTGAACTATGAAAAAAAAAACTTGACTTTGTAAAAATAGGAAGTGAAAAATCAGATGTAATTATTGGATATTATGAGTTTATAGATGTTTTAAGAGGCATGCTACCTGAGATAAACTGCAATATCTCAGATTAGTAGCGAAGAAGTTTATGATTGCATGGATTGCGAAAAAAGCTGAGTTAGTTAGTTAATCCAGTTTTACTGCAAATCCAGATCTCAATTATTTCGCTGCAGTAGAGGGTCGTTTGAGCTTTGAAAGTGGATTTCTCAGATGGAAAGTAAAAAAAAGTAACGGCGGGAGTCAGGTAAACATCCAACAGGAAGAGCGTCTGGGTCGGTTTTGCTGATTGACGGGTTAACCCCTTCATGACAATCTCGCATCATTGTACGTGCGAGAACAATCGAAGAGTGAGCCTCCCCCAAGTCAAAACCTCAAGTCATCGAACTCCGCCGATAGCATCAAGCGCGTAATTCGCATGGCGAGCCGGTGCTCAGGTGCAATTATTAACGTACGCGAGTGCAATTACATTCAAATAAATGAAGGCTTACTTTTTCAAAGGAAGGGTTGAGGACCTTCGATAATTCCGTGGGCCAGGGCGGTGCACATCTGGAAGCGGAAGTGAGTTGCTGTGGTGGGGCGCGTGCCGAGCTGCGGTCAGGACCTTCAAGTCCGGATGAGCGATGAGCAGCGGAGCGTCCAGCGGTCGCGAACTCGCGCGACCGAATGATACGGCGACGAGACTCGCACGATCGCCTGGAAACCCGTGACCACGCGGTTTCCGCGGCGCGACCTCCGGGGTGGGGGAAGATGCGCATGCGCTTCCGGCCCGGAGGCTGGAAAACCCGCGGTTCATTCGCACGGGATTCGGAAAAGCCCCGCTGGTGTGGGGCAGGTGATCGAGGCCGGGAGTCACTTGTATGATGCACGAGCTGCGGACCCCCCCTCCTCCTCCCCTCCCTCCCCGCCCCCGCCCCCACGTCCGACGCACTTAGCGCTCAGCCAACACCTTTTCCGCGTCCGAGTCTTCCGTTTTCCCCTCGCTTTCTCTTACTCGAGAGCATTAACAAATTTATTGAATAAGCTCCATAAATTACGTAACACACGGCTTATCGCTTCCAGAGAACAAAGGCACGCTATCAAAACACTTTTTATCAAACGACTTATTGTAAACACTCATTTGTATTTTATTACATAAGCTGTTACAGCTTAATCATGCATCTCGACTCCACTGTCATAATTTGTCAGATTTGTTAGCGATACTTAAGAAATACATTACCACGCACGTTTAAACTGTAGGAAATGTACTAATTACAAAACCGGTTCTCACTCTCGCAAAAATCACCATTTAAATCAACATAAAATATTATCGAATGTTCATATTTACACATATTGAATCATGAACTAACCAGATCTTATCTTTAAATTAAAACGAAGCTATTAAAACGAAAAAAATTGTTAGTAGCGATTTTCCAATTATAAGTCATTGTCTTCGCGAATCTTCTCGTTAAACTTAGTTTAGTTAGTTATTGGTTTATGTACAATTATATTTTTGAAGTTATTTCATTATACTTATTATAATTTTTAAAGAAAATTAAATACTTTAAATTAATAAAAAAAAATTGTCTTTATAGGGCAATTGTAATTTTTTAATACATAGTGTAATTGCTCTTATTATAAATAATGCATACTATTTAGTAACGAATTTATGGTTTTTTAGTGACTACTATTTAGTGATTAATTTAGTATAGAAGTATTACTTTAGAAAAATTAAAATTTATGATTAATAATCTAATATATATTTCAATAAAATAATATTTTAATACTACATTAATCATAGTGTGAGATTATGATTTTTTAAATAATTTTATATCAATAGTAGTTATGTAATTAGTATGATACCAATGAAATTAATTGAATGTTTCTACACTAAACTGTATTACACGATACCGATTCTTGATATGGCATTATATCTTAAATGGTCGAATGAACACTATTATAATATTGAAATTTTTATAGCATAAATATAAACATTAGTATATATTAATGGGTTAATAAAAATGCACAGAACAATAAAAAATACATAAACACAAATTTAAATGTAAAGACTGAGTATTTATATAATGCATTCTTATCTTGTTGCAAATCTTTATTCAAGATATCATGAGTATTTAATTCGAAATAAATAAGTGTCGATACATATGTATATAGAAAAATAATATAATCGAGTGCTTTAATAAAAGTACATGATAGTTAAAACATAATTTATTATAAATATTGTACTTTTTTTTATTAAAAATATAAAAGTATAAAATTTAGAACGTATTAAAAATTCAAAACACAGTAACAATCTGTATAGAATTTTAGAATTATTAATGGATAAAAAGAATTATACAATCTCTAAAGTATAGAAAAGGATTTTTAACTCTAGGAATGAAAATACATAAATTAGAATTTATGTATTATTTTATACATAATTTATTTTAAGTACATCGGTAGTATAAAAAAAAATTTTACATTGTGTAGTTGGTGTATTATCTTACATACATAATATTTACGTTTGAAAGAGCAAAATTGAAAAGCTGAAACTGTTATTTTTGGGAAGCGAAAATTTTGAAACGCAACCGCAAATTCAAGGATTCGAAACCATTTCATTAAAAAAACGGTCATTATCACATTACATGTATTATATGAAATTTTTTGAAAATGAATATAAGAGTATATAATAAATTTTTTGCCTAATATATTTCGTAATAATTTATAAAAATGATTAGGATAATGGAAAATAATCTCAGGAAAAAATATCACAATGTTACCTATTATAATTTATAAAACTCTAACCATTATAATTAGCGCTGATTATTCATTGAATTTTTATATATCGATAAAACTTACTTTTGGAGAATGTCATTGTATCCATGTAAATACGCATACAAAAACCAATCATTAGAAATTTTAAAAACGTGAAAAAGACATAAATTGTTCTTAATAGAAAGAATAAATAAACTCGAATACTTGGATGGATGGATAAAAGCTTGGATATAACCGTTAGCTAAAGTATATAAAAAAAAAAGAAAAAATTTATTCAGAAAGCCGAAATAAATGTACGCAATAAAACAGTCAATTTTTATTAATAGACTCGGGCTGCTGCAACGAGAAAAAGTTTTCATCCCCTCCTGATGACAGTTGATGGACACACATGTGAAGGGAAAGTGGATGGGTTGGATGGGTGTGTACCCGGCAGAGCACCTTTAATCAAGAGCCATCAAGGGAAAACAATCGGCAAAATGGTTACACGGACCAGCGCGAAAGTATTCGCGTGTATCCATGAATAAGTGAAACCGCGTCGATGTTCGAGGGGGGGGGGTGCGTTTCGAGAAGGGCGGATATGTGTCGCGGAGGCGGCGGAGTCAACGTCGCGAGAGGGTGCATGGGGGTGGGAAACGGGGGGTCGTTGGACCGTGTGGCGGAGCTCCGGATCGGGGGATCCATTTCCATTTCACCTGGCGGGCGCTTCCCTTTTGTCATTTGCACTGCTACATTGTCAATCCTCGCTAATCATTTGAAACGTCCATTAAAGCGTCGCGCATCGCTTTACTACTCGATCTTCCCTCCCCGTTCAGGCTATATTTATCCCTTATTTCTCTCTCTCTCTCTCTCTCTCTCTCTGTCTCGCTGTCTATCTATCCGAGCCTCGCCCTCTTACTTACTCTTTCTTTCACTGAATTGTTTAAAGATAACTTTCCGACTCTTCTTCGTGATTGCAATAAAATTAGAGAGCGAATTCTTAAAGGAAAAGAATCCAGTATCTTAGAATGGAAGTGTTTTTATTTGCTGATTTTCATTTAATTACAAGCAAGTTTTTTTTCCATTAGAAATATTAAATATACCAAAATTGTGAGTTAATTACTTATTTAAAATTTATATAACAGAAAAACAGTTATTTACAATATCTTAAATTTATCAGATCATTTAATAGTTTATTTATTTTTATTTTTATTCTTATCAATATTTATATTTATAAATTTTACGAATATAGATTTAGAAAAATATAAAAATTTTTCGTTAATTATTCTCTTTAATAAAACTTAGGAATATTCATTTAATATTTTTAGAATTTTTTAAGTATACCTTACATAGTATACATCAATACGAAATGAGATAAAATTTGTTAAACCTACATGTGTTTTAGTTAATGATTATAGCGTTACTAAGCGTGCATAGATAAATTATACGCATTTAAAAAATTAAATCAACTCGCCTTTGTATTTATTTAGTTATCATTCAAGCAATTATTAATTGAAATGATTTATCTTTAAGGAATGAGATTATTCACTTTTATAAAATATAAACAAATATTATTTTGGTAATAAAATTATTTTCATTTTAATAACATCAAAAATTGAGAAAATTAAAAATTTATAAATCATTAAATTAACGGAAGAATAAATGGTCGTAAAACGTAAAATCTTTTTAATAAATATAATTATGATATTGCAAAAAAGTGAAAAAGTTTATGAGAGGAAATACGTATGAGGAGGCATTTTAATTTATTATGCTTTTATTAAATGTAAAAGCCAACTGATTTATTAATAATCAATTTTAATTTACCATACTTATTCGTATTACAAAGAAAATAATTTTATCAATCTTCTGTATGAACCAGTTTCCATCTCAATTATATCTAATTCAATGTATGATTAAAAAGAAATTCATCGCATATATAGTAATTTCCCTCTAAAATTAATCAAGAAGGAGCTTTGATGGGGAAAAGCAGTTATTTTTAACAAAAGTATGAAATTATGTATTTCATTATTTTCTAGGTTTTATAGTATTAGACAGATTACATATATATATTTGAAAAAAATAGAAGCATAAATAAGCGCATTTTTCATTTCTCATTAGCTTTTTATGGAAAACCCCACAATTACGATGGTTTATTTAAGAAAAATCTGATTTACTTTAGAATTGTTAAACAATCATCCATTCGTTTATTTATTTATCCGAGTAATGAAATTTCGCCTCGAGCCTCCGTCCAAAAATCGAAAATTCATAAAAGTAGTCGAGGTACCTCCTCGAAGTGATTAAAAATCAAGAGTCCATTTCGGAATCCTCCTCGTCTCGATCGACTCACCCACCTGGAGGAAAAGGGGCCCGAGCTCGTTTACAGCAATCAAATTTCGGTGACACCGAGAGATAAGAAAAGCAATTTCTGTAAGTCGCAACGGGTGGTTCATGCATAGCTGATGACGTAGTGCGCGCACGTACATCAGGACTGGCGACGTCCTTCGCACCGCCGCGTCTCCTATCCGAATCCTCGGGCTAATTTCCAAATTCGATTCCCCGGGTTTGCGCCCCCCGCCCCGGATGGTTTAACCCAAGGAAAAGCGTGAGGCGCGTCAATCATTCCTCCTGGAGCAGCCGAGCAGACATGGATAAGTGGCATCAACCCCGGCTCCAGCTTCAATTGCCAAATTAGGTTTCCAGAATCGCTAAGTCAGCACTAATTGATTTTTCAATAATTTTACCGATGGCGTATAACGTCCGCGAAGTTCATTGCACTCGCACCGATGATACTTACGTGTGCACATCGCAATGGGCGGGGGTGGGGTGGGAGGTGGGGGGTGGGGGTGGTGGTGGGTTGGACAGGCAAGGGGTGCACCGCACTATTCAAATATTAATATTAGAATTGAAAGATGCGCTCGGAAAATTACGATAATTGCGTTAAGTATGAGTACGAGTTTTTAAAATTAACACGAAAAATCGTTTATCGGAATACGTTATGAAGGAGATGTTGAAATTCCAAAGATGTTATTATTTCAATCGATTTTTATTTGACAGATAAATAATATATTATTATATGTTATTTTATATAAAAAGTATATATATGTGGTGATATAATTTAATTTATGATTTATTTGATTTACTTAAAAAAAAAGTTTAAAAAAAAAAAAAAATACATCGATATATATATTTTTTTTTTTTAATTTTACGTATGCACATTTCAAATATCGTATTTTCTTAAATATTTTTTTGACTACAAGTATTCCTATATTAGTATATTATTTGACTATAAGCACACAGTAATTTAAAAGTTATATATTTAAAAAAATAAATTTCAAAATCCAAAATATCTATATTATTTTGTAATTTTGTTATCGATAAATTCTTTTTAAGTTAATGGTTTCTATTATATATACTGTCTAACTTTTTCCCTTAAAAATTAAAACAATAAAAGTGTTAAAGAATATTTAAATTCACAAAAATATAGAATAAAGTATGCAAATCATGTATATTCTCATATGCATAATTGTACACAGTATTTATTAAGATTCTTATGTAGGTGTATCTTGTATCCGAGGGCGAAGTGAATATTCTACAAATAAATACGAATTTCATTATAGAATTTCATGTTATGATATGGAAAAAATATCGACACGCGTTTAGTTTATAATTAAATAATTTTAATTGCATATAATTATAAACTTTTCATAAAATTTATTTTTACGTTTAAATATATTTTATTTGAATATCAATTCATGAAATATTATAAATGTTAAAATAATAACATTCATAAATTATTCATAATCTGAATTATAAATCTGAAAAGATTTGATATAAAAATTATAATCTGATTAAATCAATCTAATTCATTTAATGGCATCTAAGTTATAAAAATAAATTTTAATTTCATTATCTTAATTTTTAATCATCATATGATTGAAAACATAATCTAACATATGGTAAAGATTTAATACTTTACACAATGATTAATTTTTTATAGTTTCTTATAATTTTACAAATAATACTGCATTAATTTTCGTTAAATTTAAGGCTTAAATCAATGCTAAAAAATAAAACGTATGATTCAGTTATATATTTTCTCTTTTTGACTTTTTATATTGAGTATATATGCAATTTTCAGATTATTTATTCCCAAATATATTGAATATTAATACAGTTTTATATTGTTTATAATCATTAAATTTATATGTTCATACCCTAATAATTTAAATTATTTAATATTTAATTCACGAAAAAATGTATATTTTATGCAAATACAAGTATTAAAGGCGATTTTATTTTATTTATTATTATACTAATTTATTGAATGAAATATGTAAAATGGGTTAATTATTAACTTTTACTTATTATGTATTAGACATTTTTTGTTTTATTCATTAAAACATAAATTAAGAAAATTATAATTTTTTGTTTTAAAAATACATAAATACACAAAAAATGATATGTACTCTGAAGAATCAAATCCAATGCAACTTTTTTAACATTAAAATATATTTAAATATATATATACATATAAATAGGATTTTGCATTCGTATACATGTACATATAGAAAGAGAGATAAATAATTTGTAAATACAAAGAATTTAGTACATAATGGATTATTACAAAAAATTATTGAATATAATATCTGAAACAATTATTGTAAAATATTTTACAATAAAATTTAAAACTGAAATACCTCTTATTCTTAAAGTAAATGTTTTTTTATTTTGATTTAGGTACATTTGATAATTTTAAGTTGTACAGAAAATAAACGTTCATTTGTATTAAAAAATATAATTATTATAAATTATCAATGTATTTTCTGAATATTTGTAAAAATAAAAAATGAATAGAATTAACTGCAGTTCATTAAATATTAAAAAAAAATATTTTGCCTATTTATGATTGTGATAAATATAAGATACTTTGAAGGAATGCGAGAAAAAATATTTAAAACTACATATAATTATGTGTGCATTGTATTAATAGGACCGAGTCATAAGAATTTTAAATAGTATTCAAACTGTTATACTTCTCTGATTCTTCGTTTAAACAAGAAGAGTCAAATATCAAAATAAAACTACTATTTTAAAACACAACTCAAGAATCAAGAATAATAAAATGTTAAAGAAAGAGAGGGGAAGAGATTTTGAAAAAATGAACAAAAGGGGAAATTAGCTTTCGTTCGACTTGGATCGAAGTCATGAAATGAGACATTGGGAGAGATCGGAGAACAATGATAATCACGAAAGGGGAGTTAAAAATTGGCAGGGGCAAGCACACGAGTGCGCAGGCACACACACGCGCGCACACACAGAGAGAGAGAGAGAGAGAGAGAGAGAAGGACTCGGAGAGATGGATAGATGATCAGAGCCGGGGGCCATCGAGGTTTGCGCCGGTCCCCGTTTAAATTTTGACAAAAGCCCGCACGATCGATATAATCCGGCAGCTTCTCGGGTTTTTTACATTTGTTCCGTTGGAATTGTCGCGCTCGGAACACACTTTTTCCACTCTTTGGCACCGAGTCTCTCCTCTCCTCTCCTCCGCTACCTTTTCCCCCTTTCTCCGATTCTCATATTCCTCGGGCACCGTTCCCGGGCTTGGGAAGCTCGGTGTTTCGGCAATTTTTTTATTTTACTTCTTTATTTTTTTACGGAGGGTGATGCAGAAGAAAGAACGAGGTGAGACTTTTTCCTGTTCGGTAAACGGTGCTCCTCCGATTTTTCAATAGAGCACTCGAAAAACATTTTTATAGGCAGCGTGGGGCTTACAAATTTGCTGAAGGACTTTTATTTGCTTCGTTTGTTCATCTCCACTAATTTTACCGCAATTTTATCTCGGAAATTTTAACAAACTTTTCTCCCTCTCCCCCCCCTCTCTCTCTTTCTCTCTCACTTCTCTCTTGTTGATACCCACTGAAAATTTTAAATATGTAGTTTCGTTTAACAATACCTTCATTGTGCAAAATATTTCAATTGGTTTTCGCGTTTTAATGGACCGGAAAAAATTGCAATACTTTTTCGTATTATTTTGTTACAATTACAGATAATTCACCTATAAACTTGTAGATTCGGAAGGAAAATACTTTAGAAACATGTCGATACTTGCATTATTCGAGTGTTGATTATTCTTGTATTAGGCTACTATTCACTAAAAAATCTTTATCATTAAAATTTAACAAACATTCTTTCTTTTTGCGTTCAGACAATAATGATTTTCAATGTTCCTTTTAAAAGTGAATAAATATTTGCAATCAATATTTTCCATAAAATTCATAGTACAAACAAGACCTCCTACCGTTTATCCCACCGTTTTACATTTGCAAAATTTGGAGATTAAAAGAGATTCGTCAAATTCTTTGCGTAACGTATTCAGCAACAACAAGAATAATCCTTAAAAGTAGATTACGACAGCATGACATGCATTCGATCACCGGGCTATTGATTAAAATTCGAAAGGCTGCAGGATTTTCTGAGAATGTTAATTTCTCTCACTGGGTGTAATGTACGTTAAAGGTTACGGTCTAAAAAAAAAAAGATTAAAGAAAATCAGACCGAGAAGACAAAGATCGAAGGGCTAGATGGCGTATAAATGGTACAGTGAAAGTGCAGTGGCAAATACGTCAACCTGGATAAAACGAGAGTTGAAGGCAATTTGATCCGCTTGAGACAATTGGTCCTATCGACTCTCCAATTTTTTCACTCGATCAGGGCAGCACTCAGATTTTACGTTGATTTATTTTTATTTCACTCCCTCTTTTGCTCTCTTTTTCACACATACAATCGTGCACACTAGCGCGTTCGCAACTCTCTCTCTCTCTCTCTCTTCTTTCGTTCTTTCTTTCTACCTCTCTTCAGATTTTTTCATTCTTTATACTTCATGCCTTTATTCATATTATTTTTATCTCCATCTTTTTTCCTTGTCTTTTTTTTAGCAATACATACATTATCCACTTAACTTTTCTATTTTTTAAATAAAAATTGTTGATGTTTTGTAAATTCTTAAATAATCATAAAAATTTATGAAAATAAAAAGTTATTTATATATTACACTTGGGGATAATAATGTTTTTCCAAGAGGCAAAAAAAGTTTTGCGCATATTTTATTTATACTTTAGATGATTCATGAAAATAAATAAAAATTTGTAACTTAAACAAAATCAATTTCCCCTTATAATTTGTGCAATTTATTTTTAATATGAATGATTTATTTGATATAATTTGTATGAATTGACATAATTATGTAATAGAACTGTCAATATAATTTTTATTTTTATTTTATAAAGTAGATTGTAGTCTTTAAAGAAAAAAAGAAAAAGCTATTGCACATACCATTAAAACAGTTAAATCTGGTAATCAATAAGTATATAAACTAAAAATATTACTTACTCTTTTAACCTCATTAAATTCTAAATTATAAAAATTTTTGTTATTTGATAAGTCCCTACAAATATATAAATAAAATATCTTAATATTTAATATCATATAAATAATATAAACATAAAGTCAATAGTATATATACATATTATAAATAACAATAATAATATTCCGGAAAAATGTAAAAAAAGAAAAAACTGTAATTACATGTAATGCTTATGTAGATCTACGAAAAAAAGTATAATAAATTTTTTTAATATAAAATACATTAGTTTTCAATTTTGTTTAATTAAAATATTAAATATATAATAAAATATGTAAAATGATATAGGATATGAGTTTAAAAAAAAAATAAATCAAAATAGATTATTCGCAAAAAAAGATGTCAACACATTAATAAATTTAGATTGATACAAATTATTAAAATAGATAGTAAAGTTAATAATTAAAATCCATTCACTCAAAATAAATAATGCGTAAGGTTATTGTCATGTATCTCCTGTAAAACAAACAATTTTGACGAAAAAATATCCAATTTGACATGAATCGAGCCGAGTTTGTCTTGAACACAAAGCTAAAGAAGTGTACAAATTGAAATGGTAAAAATAAAAATAAAAAAATAAAAAAAGAAAAAAAGAAGAAAAAAATTGTACGATAAAAAATAGAAATAAAAGAGAGATAAGCCGCACTCGACGTGGAAGTCAATCGACCGTATTACACAGCTACTCTATAGTTCATTATGTGTTGTATTTTCTGTATGTGCGTTACAACTTATTTCGCCAAGGCCCGGTACTTGGAAAATCCGATGTCTGTTCGAGTTTTCTAGTGACGAGTGTAGCGGAAAAATTCCACGGCTCAATTGCAGTTTCTCTGCAGAAATTATTGACGACTTGCTCAAATGATGAATTGAACTTTCAGTTTTTACGCGAAGATTCTTGCTGAACTATTTGGGTTATTACATTTTAACCTAATCTAGTTGCTCGGATTGAAGGAAACGGTACTGAAATTCAATAAATACGAATCGATCAGGATCACAGAGTTTGGGAGTACAAAAATCTTGGCGTGGGTGACTCGGAAAAGATTTATCAAGTAGCCAATGTCAATCAGATTTAATGCCCAGTAAGATGTGTTGTAAAGGATTTTCTTGGATTAAAAGAAAAGAAGAAAAAAACTGAAATAACTCTGTGAGCACGTTTTCTTTCTAAAATTGGATTCAATTTAAAACATTTCTATAAAATGATACGGTAGAATTTAAACTTGGATCAATTTAAATTATTTCTAATAGTAAAATCAGCCGACTAGTGAATAATTTATCCTCTAGATGTAAGTAGGGTATATTTTAACCACTCGAAGGAAATAATAAGCAAGTGTAACATTGAATCATTTGATAAATTATTTAAGATGTCAAAAATAAAAATAACATTTACCAAGTCCAATATATACAGTAATACTTATAAACATGAAGGTAAACATTATACTTGCTTTTTAAAAAAATAATTATTATGCAATATAGAGTAAATCGATTTTAATTAATATAAAATGTAGCGAACCTCGTAAATATCTAATATAAGTAATATTCTTTATTATGATTTTGAGTCGTAAGTAAATTAATAATTTCTAAGAGACGATTTTTTCTGTACTTTTTATTTATTGATTCCAATCACATAATATCATAATTTTCTCTACTTTCTAAAATTAATACTTATCCATAATGATGATTGAAATAATTTTTACAAAAATTTGAAGGAATAGAAATGGGGATGAATGTATTTTGATATTGTTATTACAAATTTTTGTTTGTAAATAAATATATATATATATATATATATTATTAAAAAATTCTTTGTACTGAACCATCATTGTATAAAAATGTAGTGGTACTGAAGAAACTGTGATTTTCGCTGCAAAAACTATCTATGTAATGTTTTATCGTAGAGTTTATTATGATCTGAAAACTCTTATAGGCCAGTGATAAACTACGAAAGGATACGTAAGGATTAAACATAAAATTAATTGCCAGCGCTTACAAAAACTGAAAATTTTTCGATACACATCTCCCATTCTTATTTCTCCGAAGGTATGAATGTTCTCCAGGTGTACGAATGTACAAAACACAAAAAGCTACGTATTGCACTGACGTAATATTTCGCTCTGTAATTTTCCAGATCGCTTGGGCGCAATCGCAAAGCAGTTTTAGTGCAAATTCGCGAGCGCACACAGAGATGCATAAAATACAATGAGAGAAGAGGTTATAAAAATTCTGCTTTAGTGCAATGTGGCGTTTCGCGTCACAAGAGAGATAGAGATAGAGACAGAGAGAAATATCGAGATACACAATGAGTGGAGCGCAACAGACAGAACAGGCCGCAACTTTCAGTAAAAGGCCAATAAAAATGGGCTATGATAGTTTTGTGAAAATATTTTACTCGGAAAAATTGAACATTGTGTTAAGTATTTTGTAAATTATAGTAACTTGCGTAACACGCGAACAAATTAAGTTTGAAATGTCAGCAAAGATAAATACTACACAATGCAATTCGATAAGTGTGGAGTTTTAAAGGGTATTCCAATGGGAAGGATCCATTTAAGCGGAGTTGAACTTTTGAAAAAGTACACCTTTTTTGGTGTGTGTGTGTGTGTGTGTGTGTTTCTCGGCGCTGAAAAATTGAACTAGTTCTCCAATAGAATGGCCGGGTGAAAAATAAATTAACATTTCTAAATTGAAAGAAACGTTGACACACAAACACGAGAGGGGAGTGGGAATAAATTGTCTTCGAGGGCAATTCTTAATTGAAAATTGGATGAATTGTGATTGGAAGGAGGATGACTCTTCACTCCGTGAGCTCATTATACGAGTCTCGGAGGCGGAAAAAAAGTAAAAGTATCGCAAAAAGCTGAGGTGAGAAAATAATCAGAGTAATTAAAAGGTGTGTCGATGATTACGGGTGTGTAAGTGCACCAGTGTTGGAGTGCATGACAGCTGCAATATCGAGCGGCCAGAGCGCATCTTTATTCGAGATCGAGATAGACAAAGCGGGCGGCAACCCGGAGGAAGGCCAAGACCACGGAGTGCAAAAAGGAAGAGTGCCCGAGAGGAGAAAAAGAGGAGGAGGAGGAGGATGGGGAGGATGGGGAGGAGGGGGAGGAGGGCCGGAGGGAAGAGAAGGAGAGCAAAGAGAGTCGTAAGAGCCGCGATGAGTCATGCATTTCCGAGAAGCTACGGTAATGAAAGAAGCCGAGCAATGAACTCGCGCACACTCGAGTTTGCCTCTCTAGCACTTTCGTTATCCTTGAGGCAATTGGAGGTGCATAATTTTTTATGCACCACGCCTCGGTGGCACGGCATGCGAGTCGACGCGCGCTTGCACATTTTTTCCCGTCTTTGTCTCGGCGCCGAGCTTCCTATTTTTCGCCGCGGCTGCGTTTCTCGGGGCATCGGTGCATCGGTGCATCGGCGCATCTGCGAGTCGCCCACCTCGGGGACGTTGTTCCACATTTGACCTGGTGCAGGTGCTCGGGCACCTCGTCGCGTGTGTCTGCGATTGGGCCTCGAGTCCGTTTATTACGCTCGGCCGAATGTAAATAAGGCTGGGAGGGAGTCTCCGCGCGCGCACACACGCGTTTATTTTCCGAAAGCTCCCCGGTGGCTTCCTGAAAATGGAAAAACTCGGCCAACTGGTACGCGCTTGTGCGTTTATTACCGAGCGCTGCTCCCAGTGATTTGCTGAGCCGTAATTATAAAAATTAGGCTTTCGAGTTATGCCGGTGTTGTAATCAATAATTTCGCAGTGCCGGGTATTTATCTTTTATCGCCTAATTTCCACTTACCATCAAAATTCTTGTAAAAATTTAGAAAATATCTGCACCCAACCAGATTATCTCAATCCGACGGACATCTCTTTAACATCATTAACGTGCTTGCGCACACACATCTACAGCCTCATAATGATAAGACGATTAAGGAGCATTACATGCTCTTTTCATAGTGACTAATTCTAATAATAAATACCAATAATTAATATCGCTTTCAACTCATATATATATATATATAGATTTATATGAACTAGATTCATGAATAATTCATAACGTTTATTAAAATATATATTTTTTTCCGCAAATACGGAATAGCACAAAAACGATTAAATATTTAAGGTAAATATTTTCAAAATGTTACAAGGTGAAAATCCTTCTTAGATTCTTCAAACTTTATTCTCGACATAGTTTCGTCAATTATAATGAATACGTTTCTTTAATTTTATTCAAACGATTCTATTGTGAAGTTACCATTGTGAAATGAGTACCATCATCTTTATAATTGAAATAATAATGGTTCATGTTTCTTTAATTATCGCCTTCAATAAAAAATTTGTTTGAATTTTCAACATAGTGGTTCAAAAATATTTTAACGATACTGACTTTTATTTTCTAATATAAACTAGATACATAAAAGTTGTGCATTTTAAGCTCTTTTAGAAATACATTTTTTTCTGTCATCCAAAACATAACAAAACTTCATAAAATAGTACAGAAAATGGCCTTTGCCATAACTTTTGCAAGAAAAAATCATGCATCTCTGTGAGTAAACTGTATGTTTTATAAAAAATTAAGGTATATATTTTAAAACATTTTTAAAAAAATAAAAACATTGTAATCAAATTTAAATAAAAAGTTATATGATTTAAATCACAAATTTAAAAATTATTTTAAAAATAATATATTTATAGTTTTTTTTAATAATATTTTTTTTGATATTAAAGATATATATATACTTATAAATATTTATTCATTTACGTAAGCAATTCTAAATATAATGATGTTTATATTTTTATGACATATTTTACAAACTTTTCTTGTTATCCAAGAAATAATCAATTTTTCACTTTAAAGCATAATGATAAGAATTCATTAAAGTATAAATAAATTACAGTTAATATAAAATTTGTACACATTCTGATATGATGATATTCATTAAAATAATTTTATAGAATAATTTTATAATTTGGTTATTCAACGTTCAATACTTTAGATAAAAAAAAAATAATTGCGCTTTGATATTCGTTAAAGAAGAATTGATTTTTTGCCATTTATTGTTTATTATTTTAATCAAAAACAAATTCTGTATCAAAATTTAATTACAATATAAATTAAAATGAATGACATTTTTAATTAAAAATATGTGTTTATTTTTATAAATAATCACGTTCTATTTTGTCCGACTCAGTCGTGGTCAATATATTAAATTATACTGTGTACCACTAGTTCGAGCTGGAATAAGTAATATGGGATAGTACATTAAGCAAAACTATATTTCTACTTGCTAATTATGCTACTAAAATTTAAATTTATATCTTTTACACTTAACTACATAACTTTTTACAAGACATAATAATACTTGTTGTACTATGCAATTTAATTAGAATCATATAACTATTTTAAAAATACGTATTATATTTCATTTATAAATTAAAGGATATTAATTAAATTTAAAAACAATAATTTTTTTTTTAATTTTTTTTTAATTTAATATGAATAAATTTAAAATTACGAACAAATTTTATGCACAGTCACATACAAATTCAAATTTAACCTAAAAGTTTGAGGTAATAATAGTTTTTTTTTGCATTTAAATCCATAAAAATTTAAAAGAATTTATCGTTTATCTTCACAAAACATACTTTAAATTTTTTATTTTCCATATAATTTTTAATGTTTCAAAAAAAAATTTATTTTTACTAACTCGTCCATTTCAAATAAATTTTAATTAAATATACTTAGTAAATTATAAAATATTGAAAGTTATAATGTTGATTTTTTGACCATAAATTTTATCAACATTATTAAAAAGTCTCAATAGCCCGTATTAATGATTATAAAACAATTGAAAGTTTAGCAAACGCAAGTTTTATGACAATGATTTAAGTACGTGAATATTCAGAAAAAATTTTTGTATTTCTTAACGTGTCTACAATTTTTTCTCAACTAATCTAAGTAAGTATAGTCTTTCGACATTTTATTATTGGTTGTAATCATTATTTTCAAGCGAAATAATATAACATTTTATTGACTATCGTAGATCATTACGTTTCCTAGTAATTATATAATAAAAACATCAATTAAAGTGGCATTCAGAATAAATTTAACTTTTCCAAGCTGTACAAGTCGAAATTAATTATTGGAAGCTCTGCCAAACAAACTATCGTAAAAACTTTATAACATTGCGTCAATACATCAGTTCTCATTGTAGAGTTTACACAACTCATTGCCTAGACTTTATTAAAAATAATTTAAAAATGGGCACCGATAACTCGCACCCGAGTCGAGTACACCTCCCTCATTCCATTCGCACGCGTGGCACGAGGGATCAGCGGATGGCACAAGGGCAGCAGCATCCCACATATGCGTGGTCGCCATGGCGACGACGTCTCCGACGAGGATGTTAGACAGAGAGAGAGAGAGAGAGAGAGAGAGAGAGAGGCGACTGAAAGATACAAGGGACCGAGTGTAAAGCTCTGCCATCTCGCAAGGATCTGATCCGAGTAGGGGAACCATTTTGAAGCAGGACCTAAAGGACAGGGTTGCAAAAGTTTTTTTTATTTTTTTCTCAAAGCATTGTATGAGCACTAGAAGAGCAGCCTAAATTAAGTCGTTTATTTTATGAATTATTTACACGCGCTTCTTTATGTACCGCTCTAAATTTCAAAGGAGACTTGGTTTTACATGTACTTTAAAAAACCAGTGCCTCTTATTTCGGACTATTTATAATGTATAAGGTATTGATTTCGTTTACCCGAATCACTTGAGCTATTTCAAATGCCTCCAAGTCGAAACATTTATTCCTGGAATATCTACTATGTATGCATGGTGCATTTTGATCTTTTGATTTTTTTCTCTCACTTTTGTTCTTTCATCTTGGAAATTTAAGTGACCTACAAGAATTTTTGCTCAACTTTTATAAGATTCGTTATTTTACACAATTAAACGTTAAGTTCTTCCTAATTGAATTACTGTAAAGAAATAATCAATATTTGTATTTTATATTAAATTTAGTATCAAATTAATATCAGATAAATTTTCAGCTTTAACTTGCTTTTTTAATTTGATTTTTATTTTATACATAATATAATACTGCATACCTCGAAATTATTTATATAAAATCCAATTGATTATATTTGATCGAATTGAAAAACTTTTAAAAATTAATTTTTGCAGAGGCATTTGTAAGGATTCTATTATTTAATGTATACACTAATAAAATTAATATTCATACGTCAAACAAGAAGATAATAAATTCTTGTCTATATAAATTATGAATTGTGTACAAAAATTATTGCACATACTGAAAGTTTAATCAAAATATAATTTATATATATATATATATGTAGTTTATATATATATATTATTTTACTAAATACTATTTTATTATAAATTATATTAAAAATCGACAAATAATTCAAAATCAACATTTGATTTACTTTGCATATAATAACTTCTGTTTTAATTATTTTATCCAATCATTATTAAATTAACAATATCCTGAACTAAAAGAATATTTTTAATTTTGTTATTCACGAATATATATTCTTCAATGAAATATTCACATTATCAAATTAAATTTGTGCGGTACAGATTTTTTATCTTCATAGCTAAAATGGTTTACATTAGACAGCAAAACAGAAGAAGAAAAAAATAAAAAAATGTACTACGAGTGCCTTATTTTAGTGTACTTGCACTAAGGCTATATTCTTATAAAGAAAGAAAAAATATTTATTATTCATTTAGTGCTATAATTTTACTATATTAAAGCATGATGAGTTATCGCAGCACAAAAATAATAATCCAAATAAGTAAAAATTGAGTAAATTTGTTCATAAGATCACGTGAATTATAAGCACGGATGTATTTATTATACGTGGTTTAATTATCGACATCCATCCCTTCGTGTTTTTCCACGCACGTACACGTACCTAAACATACACCCTCACAACAAAACAAAGAAACAATAAAAATTTGCTGATCGTAAATCGGACAAAATGTTCACGGTCACGGGAGCAAAACTCAGGATGATATGGAGCCACAGGCGAAACCAGAAAAAGAAGGACAGAAAGATCGGTACACCGTAAAAATGGGGCCTCTACACCTCGACAATAAAAGGAATAGCAGCGTTGCAACAACGCAACAACTAAATGGAAAAAAAATTATGGTGAAGCTGCACAAAATGAGGAGGGCACTGACTTTTATCTATCTATTTGTGAATATATATCTATATATATATATATAGATATAGGTATATATACTTTCGATCTCTCTCCCTGAAGAAAATCCATACCAAGTGCGCAGGATCTTAAAAGAAAAAGCCGTTCCGTTACGCGGTACGTACTACGTGCCACAAGTGAAACGAACGTAACGAGACCCGCAAGTGTACGAACGTGGGCGCAACAGAGACAGAGAACCAAGCAAGTGTATTTATCGAAGATAGGAAAAAGATGGAATGATGAAACGCTTGAATTTACCTGAGATTTCATTATTATTAGAGAGAGAGAGAGAGAGAGAGAGAGAGAGAGAGAGAGAGAGAGAGAGAGAGAGAGAGAGAGAGAGAGACAGAGACAGAGACAGAGAAAGAGAGAGACTGACAGTGAAAGAGTTTCTCCCCTTTACTCTTCGGCGATTGACGTGGTGGTATTAATCGCAGCTGGTCTTCTATACTATGCTTTTTGCCCTTTTTAAAACATTTTTTGGTCCTTGTCTTCCGCCGGAGATGCCGCAATTTTCTTCGAATGTTACGGAAGAATTTCTTACTTTTTTTCCCTCGATTCTCAGAGCGTGTTAACATTGTAATTGGTTTTCGAAATTACTAAGAGATTTATCTTGTATCGACAATAATAATTATCAACACCTCCAATGAGAGGGAATTTACATATTACATCCGACTTAGTTTTGGGTTTGTTATTTCAATCGTTTACTTATTTTAACTGGCCACTTTATAAAAATGTTTCTTTTAGATGCATTCTAAGAAAGTAATCGAAGCATGAAATGAAAAATAATTACTGCACTACAATCAGCAGGTTAGGCTTAGCCTTATTTACGAGTAATAACGGAATTATTTTTTAAAATAAATTTTATAATTATAAAAGTAAAATTTAATAACACAAAAAGAAAGAAAAAGAGAAAATTGTATTTTCAAATTTAATAACAAAAGAACAATGCTTATATTACATTTTTTACTAATATTCATTTTATTTATAAAAAATATATAAATAAAAAAATTCATGAGTAAATTGATGTGAAAAATTAAATAATTATAATTTCGTTAATTTTCATATCTAATTTAATCAAGGTTTTTGAAGATAGTAAATTAATAATTTTGAGAAAAAAAATTTTTTTGTTGATTTCTGTACGATCAAAATTATAAATATTTTGTATTATTAAAATTCTATGTGCTGCAAATGTAAATCGTGTTTTGAAGCATGTGAACTGATGTGGATAAATTAGCTTTCTGTTTAAATTTTATTTGAAAGAATTTTAAGTATTATCAATTATGATTATATAATATTTACGTTAGTAATTGTTTTTATATTATTTCTCAATAAGAATGATTTATGAATAATTTTGATTGCGTAAAATAGGTTTTGTAACTTTATCGAGTAGTTCATTGAGCATAAAATAGGCTTTGTGTACGGAATTTATTATATCAAGTATTGCTAGTTCGGCGTTAGCCTTCGAGAGAAAGATATACTCGTTTTTTTTTGTGTTTTTTTTTTGTCAAGCAAGCTCAATGGTATCGTTACACGATGTCATTCTGCTTTTATTTTTACGAATACACAATGACATAAAGTCATGTATCATGAATAAAACGTAGGTTAAAATCTGGGCCAAATTGGATTGCAGATAAAGTAAAATGGAGGAAAAGCAAGTTATCTTAAAATAAGATTTGTGTGCCAAATACTGTTCCAGTGCCAATAACGGTGCTTGTGACCAAAACGCGTTCATAGAGTCACAGAGTTCTGCGGTTTGCGAAAGACGCGCACAAGTCCCAAGAGTGATTACCTCATTCGAGTTCCGTATCGCTGGCGGGAATCGCAGGTCGCAGGGTCCTGTCGCCTGATCCTCGATCAGATCTGATCCTGCGCTGGTCCTTTTCGCAGGGTCGGGGGTCGAGGAGCATGCGCGCTCGATGCGGAGGCGCGGGTTCGATCGGTCGATCGCCGTGAATCGATGCATCGATCGGCGCTCGCCCGTCAAAAGAAGAAGGACGTCTCGCCGACTCGGACGCTCGCGACGTAGTGTACGTGCACCACTGTCTTGGCGGGACGACAGAGGCAGAGCGACTCCGCGAGCTGGAGGCCGGCGGCGAGGGCCCGCACCGTCCGTTCGTCCGTCTCTCTCGCTCTCGCATCGGTGTCGCGTTTTCTTTCAACGCGCCAATCGCACGTCAGCTTTTTCCATTCGTCCCCGCACTGAGTCCGAGTGCGAGCGAGAGACCCCCCCCCGCCCGACTCGCCCCCCCACCCTCCTTCCCGCCCACGCAACCGAATGACCCTCTTTCGGCCTCTCCCCGCGCGTTCGCTCACTCGCTCGCTCGCTCGCTCGCTTGCTCGCTCATGGATTTTCCCACTTTCATTGAGGGTAAACCTGTGGCTGCGATTTTTGAATTGATCCCACTCTATTCCTTGATGCCGGTGACACTCGTCGAACCTTTGAACAAGCCGACACTTCCGGTTTAAATTAACTATTGCATTTTCCATTTTCTTCCTTGGTGCTTTATCCGCGGCCTTATCAAGAACATTTTGTTTATACGCTTGCTGGAAGCTTTTGATAAACCCAAATACCAACTAGAATTTAAAATATCAATTAAACCTAAGACATTTTGTGTGCAAGAAAACAAGAAAACATTATTATTATGTCATTTAAACTTTGTGATTTACGTTATTCAATACAAGAATATATACGTTTTATTCAATGATCATGGTGTAATTCCAAAATTAACTTATTTTAGTAACAAAATATCAAAGAAATAGTCCTCGTTTATTTAATTAACAAACTTCTGCATCTTGCGAAAAGTCATTGTTATGTTGAAATTAAGATGAAAATTGATTTTCTTGATATGAGCTGTGACATATTTAATTATAAATGATTCATTTTCTCAAAGCTTTTTTCGAGAACTGAAAATAATTTTAATGTCATTAAATTAAATACTAGAAAAATCAAATATTCATGCAAAGTATAATTTCTTCATTGAGGACAAACTTGACAAGGTATATATTTTAATTTTTTGTTTTACTCGACTCTCTCTTGATTCTCAATTCAATTATAATTTTTAAATAAGACATTAATTATTTATATAGTGTATCATATTTTTAAATGTTAGATTTTAATTAAGTTTTTCTCTAAAATCTACTAAGCTTTCATTAACAGGATATAAAGGATAGAAAGCTTGATTTAAGGTTGTCAAAGTTCGTAATTTTTATAACATATTTTAGTAATATTAAAATATCAATAAAAATTATACTGCAAATTGATGTTTTGAGATACTAAATCTAATTACAAATATGATCAAACTTGTGTTCATAATATAATTTAAATATCTATATATTCTACATCATTATAAATTTATATTTTTAATAATTTATTTTACCACATAAAAGTTCGATTAAGTATATTATGATTTGAGAAATTTCAAATAAAATATATATATCACAAGAATATAAATATCTAAGATTTGTGCTTTATATTAATATAAAAACAAAAATTCATTATTTTTGTGATAATTTAATTATACTTGAAAAGAGATGAGAAAGTACCTTTTAATATTTTATATTTTTTAACATGTAATTTTGATGTATAAATAGATTTATTAAAGCATAATTAAATATAATATAACATATATATAATGCAACATAATCAAATATTTATATAAACAAATTATTCAATTTCCTACATTAATTATCGTTCGTATATAAGTCGTTTCTTTTTTAATAAAAAGTGTTTTCAATTCATATTATTTTTAGTAAGAATTTAATATAATTAATTTTAAAATATATAAATATAAAAATGATTAAAATAATTGTTGTGAGAAAATTTTATAAAATTTATATTTTAAATGAACAATGAACAAAACATTATTAACGGAATTATTCTGAGTAAATAATTAAGATAATTAATTACTCTTTTTTCTTAATGTCATTTACTGATTCTTAAAATTTAATAATTTAATCATTTTAATAAAATAGATTTATGTAGCTGTAAGAAAATACCAAAATATCACCTACACATATTTGTTCTTTACATCATTAAATACAAACAGCCTTTAGAATTCATCTTATCAAATAAAACTGAAATTAATATTTTTAAAGTAACTATCAAATATTAAAGTATAATTTTAGAAACTTTAATTAATAATATAAATTGAAGTACTTAATTGTTACTTTTTTTTTTTTTACTTAACACAAAATAATTGTACTATCTCATTAGAAAATTAAAATTGATTGTTTTGACAAGTCATAGTTCAAACCATTTTTTTTATTTAGATATTATATTTTTATAATTTAAATAGTAGTCAAGAAATTTCTAATATGTTAATAAAATCGATATTTTTGTTTACTTATCTTTAAAATTATTTTATCATTGAATTGAACTTTTGTATGTAATTTAATTAAATTAAAAATTTTTTTTCATTAAATCTCTTTGATTGAATCATTACATTAAAAAAAATTTCTTCTTAATTATTTAAGCTTATTATGAGTCAACAAATTATAACGATACAAATGTTCGTTTACATTAAAATTTATATGCTTATAATCCTGATAGTAAAAAATATTAGCTAGGTAGTTTAAATGCGAATAGTAACTAAAGTTTTTGGGTAATAAAATATAATAATATTTTTGATTAGTTATATGTCAGACAAAAAACGATGATGGATATTTACGCGCTATCAATTACTGTACAACAGTAACAATCTGATGTCTAAGCCATTACTTTTTTTATAATGAAATAATTTTCAAAATAAAATTTTAATGTGAATTTAATTTAAAATCATCTATAAAAAAATTAATTATATGTAAAAATTGACGTATCATTGAAAATAAGTAAAGTAGAAGTATTTATTTAAATAACTTTTGCAATATAATGAATTTAATTATTCGTACAATGAAATTTTATATCATACACGTACAATAAAAACACATAATAATAAGTGCTAATTATAATCTGATAATATGGTTTGATAATTTGAAAAAAAAGTATGAAAATACACAAGTGTCCCGTGAGTTATTGAGAGAAAAGGAGAGAAAAGGAGAAAAATGAAAAAAAAAAACTGTAATCCACAAGTGGCAGTATTTCGTGTCAGCCAATGAGCCAAGGTAATTTACATGGGAGGAGAAATTTGTCATATATAAGAGAAAAGTAAGAGAAACGAGAGGAAGGGGAAGAGAACGCGCGTGTGTATGAGAGATAGAGAGGAAGAGAGAGAGAGATGAAACTATTATAATGCGCGTAAACCACACCTCCGACTTTGAAAAATGTCGGGAGCCAATTGATACGGGATATAATCGATATTATCGAGAATAAAAGAAGAAAAAAAAATTTTCAACTAATATTCTGACCAATCAGTAGTCAACTTAGGATCATCCTTATATCTGTAAACTATCGACTTTCATTGTAATATATATGTCCTTTTTTTTATAATACAAATTAGAAAATTCAAACTTTTTACAAAAGTCCTTTTATCATACATTTTAGCATTATAAAATTATTAAATAAATTTTAATATTATGTATATATGTAGAAGGTTGCCTGTCGTATCATTGGTAAATAGATTACAAATTCAGAATTGTAAAATTAGTACAAATATTTGTATGTCTAAAAGGACTTACAATTTAAATGATACTAATCTGTTTGTACTAATAAAGTTATGATTTACTTTATTTTTTAGGAAATAAAT
Source organism: Eupristina koningsbergeri (assembly GCA_018907245.1). NCBI lineage: Eukaryota > Metazoa > Arthropoda > Insecta > Hymenoptera > Agaonidae > Eupristina > Eupristina koningsbergeri. Next base: position 540,381 of record JACCHV010000050.1, read on the forward strand.
GTATTATCCGCGGAATTTGTTATCGATATACTTATACTTATAGTATCATTTAAATAAATAATTCAAAATGAATATAATTCTTATTTTAATATATAATATAAATCTTTTTATATGATTCATCCTTGTTATAGGCTTCTTTTAACAACGCTTTAAATAATTTTAGATGATTTATGTACTCATTTGGAATTATTAATTTTTATTCAGAATTAATAATTGCTCTAACTGAACCACGATAGAAACTCGTCATATCATTGACTTGTTGAAAGGATAAAGTTAGGCAAAAAAATAGATCATAAAAATTGTAAGTGAAAATTCCAAGAACAAATTGTGATCTGTGTAAATAATAGAATAGAGTGTAGTTTCTTGAGGAAAATACTTTCAAATTAGTTTTAAACGCATTATATTCACATTTTTTTAGTTAAATTGTGTAGAAATTTCATTAACTTAAATGCAAAATTTTTTATGAAGTTTACATTATTCAAATAGATAGCGTTTCTTTCAAATTTGCTGTAATGAGTGCATGTAGATGTATTTATTTACTTGTTGTCAGTGAGTTTCACAGTTTGTAATTTAATAAATTAAGAAAAATTGTAAATAAATAATACACTTATTTACTTCAAAAAAATGTATAATATTGTATAGTAACTAGTAGCAGTTTTATTGTTTATAACGATAAAATATGTACAACAACTTTTTTGAAATGAAATTCTAAAAAAATCTGTATTAAATGGTGCAGTATAAAAAATTATTCAAAAGCATGCGGCACAATAAAAATACCATTATAATTAAATTTTTGTATCAGTCTACTCTGAGTATATTTAACATAATAATTACGAAAGTTTAATCGTAAAACTATTTCTTATTGCTAAATTGTAGAAAATAGTACGTTTGACAAGTAGACAAAATTGATTACACGTGTAGACGTATACATCGAAAATGATGTTAAACGTCCTGTTTACTTTCGATTTAGATATTAATTCTTAAAATATATTACACCTAAACCCAGGTATACACATAGTTCGTTTACGTTTTTCAGAATTTTTAGCTCCCCCGCCCCCAAGGATGAGCATGTAAGTTTATTGTTTGTCTCTCTCTCTCACACTCGCACACACACACACACTCTCTCTCTCTCTCTCTCACTCTGTACGTCCAATCGTGGTGGTAAACTCCCCCTCCCCAAAGTATCGTTTCGTCTCTGTTGGACGCGGGTGTGTGTAATATAGGGGAAGCGTCGGCACTGTGTCACATGTCCAGCCCAAACTCCCCCGGCTACTCAGGGATGATGGTGATCGAAGGCTGGCTTTCAATGGGAGCCGTCCGAGTTTTCCCCAAAATGGCGTCCTCAAATTCTGCTAATTTTTACGCCTTCTTTGTACGACTGTCACATACTAACGATACACGCTCTTCTTAATCGTTCATTTTTTTTCCATTTTTTTTCCATTTTTTTTTTTGTTGAACAGCTATGGCTTTATTATACTTAAAGCCCCAAAGCCTTAATCTATTTGTGATTTTACAAAATCCATTAACAAACCCATCCAAATAGCCTTCAAAAATCGTCGTATAATGTATACTTAATTGAAATGTTTTTTAAGATAAATTTCCTACTAACCGTAAAAAAATTATTTATTGCGACATCTTTATATAACTATATTAATCTCATAATTTTCTAGCACATAATTAATTACAGTTTGAAGTAGAATAATTGATCCTTATTAAAATAATTATTCATTTTATTAATGAAGTATTCATTGCGAAATAGTGCATATATTTAAAAAAAAAAAGTTTACTCTTATTTATAAATGAGTTGATGAATACGAATTTCTCTTTTAATCTACGATAATGATGTAAAAAAATGTAAGTATACTTTCAAATTGATAATATAATTTTTTCTTTAACATAGTTTAAAATTAATTAAAATTTATTAGGTTTTCGTGAAATTATAATAGATATGAATTACGAACATTTATTTTGAATATGGAATTACGTAATTAATAATATAAATAATCTACAATATTATTAAAATCATGTTAATTAAAATACATTGCTTTGATCAAAATAATTCTACATGATTATTTACAAAAATTTTTAATAAAGTAATGTAAATATATATATATATATTTTACTGTTTTATAACATTCCTTATTTAATTTCGACTTTATTTTATATTGCTTATATATAGATTATTTTTTATTTATAACCTTTATTTAACAAAAATTAATAAATTAAATTCCTTTTTTATTCAATTGATATATATTTAAAAAAATTTTGAAAAATACAAATTAATATTTTCATTGTATGATTTTAATATAAGTTAAACTTTATAAATAATTAAATATATTTTTATCTTTTTATATCTTTGAATAATAATTGGCTTTCAAAAATGAAGCTGTAGAATAATTTGCCTTTTTTATCGTTGTTTTTTATAATAAATTAAATATTTTTATTTCTCAATTTATTAATATTTAATAATCTATATTTTTTATTAAATCAAAATATTTGTATAAATGATATAAGAAATTAATAATAAGTTAAATTATTAAATCTATGTAAATAAATTTCAATTCGTCAATTTAATTATATTTTTATTATAGTTTATGTTTTTAAATATATTATCAAAATTATTATGTCCGGTGATGATTTTTTAAATTGATATAAATACTCTTTTTTTGTGGCATAATATTTTATGAAAATTGTTACTCAATTATCAATTAAAATGTAGTTATTGTCAATAAAATATAGCCTGTAAAAGATAATTATATCCGTTTATAATTTAAAAATCATTTAAAGTAATAATTGAAAAGTGCATACTCATTATAAATATAATTGAATGTGTAAACAGTTTGATAGATTCCAAAGTGAATATTTTTCGAAAAACCTGTTTTGTATTTTCAATTACAGTAGAGATAGTTGAAATAAAAAGAGTTTGGGAAAGAAACTTTTTTTATTATCCTGAGATTGGGCAGGTACGAACTCCTTTCCTATCATTTTGTTTATAACAAATATCGAGATGCAAAAAAAAAATTTGTTGCTCGTTAGAAGTGCAGGATGTTTAACAATGTGCATGAATTTAATTTGACGAAATAAGATAATTGGCGATGTGAGATAATTCACGAGGGCCGAGTACTTCAACCCGATTTACCGAGAGCCTCAATTTTCCTGGAACGACGAAAGAATAACGAAAGGACGTCTATCACTGAAACACATCCCGCAATCCTCGTGAGTAAGATTTCAAACTCGTTTTGAGAGAAAAAAACGAACTGTGCGTGTAAAAAAAACGAGGGAGCCGGCGAACGTCTAGTTGCACCTCTCTTTTGTCTGTGAGCGAGCTTCCTCGTCTTTTATTTTTCTTTTTGTTTCTTTTTTTTTTTCTTTTTTTATTTAAAGCAAGGATGCCCCACGCAAAATCGGAATTTCACGATTATCGTCTGCGTTTGATTCTGGAGGCTCATCGCCGCGTATTAAACATCTGTTATATTACTAGACACAAGCCACTAGATCCCGCGAGCTTTACGATTTTCCCCGTTCATCTCCTTCTCTCTCTCTCTCTCTCTCTCTCCCTCTCTCTCTCTCTTTCTCTCTCTCTCTCTTTCGTGTCTGATCCTCGTCCCTCCCTCTTCCTTTATGCAGCGGGGCCTTGCATTCTGTCAACTCACGTTCACGCAATTTTACACAAGGGGCAGGCCAGCGGCGGCGCCCAGCTGAATGAGCTCCTATTTTAGACAAGGGTGCACAACAGCAACAGCAGTAGCAACAACATCAGCAACATCAGCAGCAGAAGCAGCAGCAGCAGCAGCAGCAACAGCAACAGCAGCAGCAGCAGCAGCAGCAACAACAGCAACAGCAACACCGGCCCGAATCCACTCCCTTAAAATCAGGCACCTCATTTTTTTTCTTTTATATTTCGTTGCCTTTCGCTATTACACGGGTTAGCTCTCTTTCGCCTTTTTTACGTTTTCATTGTCTCATTTTCGGTGCGTACGGATGTAACGATCACCTCACCTTTACGCTTTTACGCTTTTTCACCGGAAACTACTAATATAAAATACTTTTTTTTTTCTCCGCGTTTCGTGCGGTTTCAGTTTTCTCCTTTCAATTTTTTCGGTCTCATGAAGGCAATTATTAGAGGTACCGTTTACGGCCTTAATTGCTTATTGAGCTACTCGAATTCTTTGATTTTACATTGTATTTTCATGAATCTTTTATACTTTTTCTTTGTAAATATTAATCGATAGAAGCTAATACTATTGCACTCGCTCGATTCAACTTTAATTACCCGTACAATTTAATGTATTACACGATCATAATGTAAGATATAATGTACTCGGTATAATTTACTATCTCTATTCTAATTATTTACAACTGTATCCATAATCCTCCCTCCCCCACTATTATATTTAATTTATCAATTTATTAATTAGACAGCATATTCTAATTTCTTAATAGTCGTACATAATTAAATTATTTATTAATTATTCAAAAGTTTTTGTTCAGTATTATACTATTATTAAATAATTATTGAATAATTATCCAATAGTTAAATTATCAAACAATTGTTTAAAAATTTCTTATTAATTCAAGCAACTTGTTCTTTAATACTTCAGGATATATTTTCAATCTAATTATATACTATTAATTGGTTCATTTACTTAATTATTTATCTCGTCATTATTGAATCGTTTATTCAATTTTGAACTTTCATCAAAATTATATTTTTTTATTTTAATTATATGAAATATTTGAACAATTATTTGTTTTAAAAGGTAAAAATATTGAAAAATTTTTTCTACAAAAATTAAATGTTCTAACAATTGATTTATACATAACATTAATAAACAAATTTTTCAACAAGTGTTTGACAATGTATGTATTTACCATATTTATGTACATAATAAATTATTATTATTTAGTATAACATTTTTAATGTTATTTGAAAATCATGTAAAACATCCTAAAGATTTATAAGTAATAATTTATATTATAATTCCTATAAATTTTTTCAATTTTATTTTATGGTTTAGAAATTTTTCAAAACCATTTTTATGAAAACTATATTATAATATTAAAAAAATCCAATAATTTTATATTTTTACATTATTATTCAAATTATTCAAGGAAAATTTCAGATAAGCAATCTAGAATCTCAAGGACAACTTTTTATATTAAAAATATTTGTTATGAAAAATTTTTTAATTAAAAAAGATAAAAAAATCGATAAGTGGATTTTTAAGAATGTTAATGCTCACTTTCAATAGCGTTACCAAATAACTTTTCACAAAAACCTAAGTGGATGTGCGTCTGTCAATTCTGTAATTTAGTTTTATATTAAATAATATTAGCTAATTTACATTTAAGATAATATTAAACATAATATTTTAAATATTCTAAAACTTGTTTTTTAAACTCTTAAAACTTTTTTAATGAAATATTATGAAAACTAAAGAAAATTTTTAAATTTTGTTAATAATTTACAAATATTTTTTAAATGATTATAGAAAAAAAATAATCTTTTGACGAGAAGTAAGGAAGAAATATTATCCAAAATATTTCATTAATAAAGCTAGCTTAAAGTGTTACCGAAAACACATCCATAAATTAAAAATATTAAAGTAAATCGAAGATGTCAATAAATTCATTATTGCAATTATGAATAAATGGTTATTTCGTTTTAAATTGTATAAATAATTAATAATGACCATGATAATTTGATATGATTTAAGGTAGAAATTTTCTCAAAATTTTTTATTCAAGATTTACAATTTAAGTGTATACAAATAGTATTTGTTAGTAAAACGAAAATTTATAAAATTCTTTTATTAAAAAAACTTCAAAAATTACAAATTTTTTATCCTGATTGATATCTTGATAAATCAAATAATTTTTTTTTTTTTAATCTTTACTTATTTTCATAAATTAATGATATTTAATATAGTGTGCGACAGAATTAATTATATTATTCAAAAGTATATAGTATGCTATTTATAACTATTTCAGTCTATTTAAAAAATAAAAGTATAAGTTTTTTTAAATAAATATGACTTTTGCAATAATCATTGTGTAAAATTAGAGTGTTAACATGACAATTTGTATTTCAAAAATCTATAATCAAAATCATACTGTAAAATAATGTTTTAAATTTTATGAATAATTGAATCATAAAATTTATGTACAGTGAAAGAATAATAATTTGTCAAATTGAAAATTATAAATATTATATAATGTATATATATATATATAAAGACAGAGAATTTGAAAGGAATGTATAATTATCTTGAACTTCTAAAGCAAACCCTCTTGTTTACTACAAAATGCTTGTTCAGATTACATCGATACTAAAATTAAATTATATGGATTTGATTCCTATTTAAAAATAGTCTTAGCAAATCTCATGTCATTATGTATACTTTTAACTTTAAAATATTATCTTTAACTAGTTAAATTGGTCATGGAAGTTATAATATTTTTCTTTGTTTTGATTTTGATTATACATATTTTTTATATTACCAATATAATTTAGTTTACTATTAATGTTATAATTACGTATTACAAAATATTTCATATTATTCATATATATATATATATATAAACGTATACTGAATATATTGCTGGATCAACAAAAAGCTGTATCATGTATTTAATTGAAAAAATGAGAATTTCATTTTAACATAATTCAATTAAGTATACAATAAACAATTAGTTAGCTTTTGTTTGTTATTCGAATTAAATTTAATAATAGAAGATTGTTCAATAATAAGTTACTGGAAATGCCGGTGATACCATAGCAATGCTATTCAGTCTTTTAAAGAAATAAAAGTAAAAGTGATGTGTGTTATTATACCCTGCTTATAGTCTCAAGATCGAAGAGACCGTCTTAGAATCGTACGGTGTATTTAAAAATATATTTCGGTAGCAGCTCGATAACCACTTTTACGTCATAGTTCTTGTAACATCCATTGCATATTAATGCCGCCATCCAAATGAACGAGGAATCTGCACTTGGCCTTCACTAACGAGCTTTTAATATCTTTCACTTGCACACAATGAGGATCGCCTGACAACGCGTGGGAGGAAATATTAAAGGATTGCGAAAACCCGAAGGAGAGAGAGAGAGAGAGAGAGAGAGAGAGAGAGAGAGAGAAAGAGAGAGAGGTGTGCGTGTGTGGAGAGATGGATTGAGGTATCGAGCGAGAGAGAGAGAGAGAAAGAGAGAGAGAGTTGAGGCACGTCTTCGTCGATACGTGTCTTCATCGTCAAAATCCCGACAAGCAACTAACCGGCCTCTTGCGTGCACTTTTTCGATCCGTCCTCGCTCCTTCTTCTTCTCTCTCTCTCTCTCTCTCTCTCTCTCTCTCTCTCTCTTTCTCTCTCTCTCTCTCTCGCTCTCTCAAACCCAATCGCGCGCGCGCCCTTTTACATTATTATTTAAAGCAACCCTTCGAGCCGAACTTGGCTCTCTCGTGATTCTCCCCTTAAAAAACGAGAACGCACAAAAGGGGTGGGGTAGCCGAGGATTCCCTTTTCCAAAGATTCGACCGCGCGTAACTGTACTCTCTCTCTCTTTATCTTTGTGTGCTCTGCAACGGCAGGACCCGGATGAGGTGGGGAACTGATCGAGAGAGAGAGAGAGAGAGAGAGAGAAAGGAGCGATCCTTTTTTATTCCTCGAGAGGGGTCAAAGGCTGCTGATGTCGACTGTGCGTACGTGCGGGGAAGGGTGAACGATTGAGCTCCAGGTGCCGTCGTCGACGCGCCGCTGGCGGTAGCAGCAGCCCTGAGCCAAAGGGGGATTTCTAAAAAACGCGCGCACTTTCCTTTCGGCCCCGTATTTCGGGCAAAAGCAGATTAAGACAATGAGACCTAGAGACGGGAAAAAGCGGGGATGGGGGCAGGGGGTTCAGGGGGTTGTGGGGTGTGGGGTATGGGGTGAGAGTATAAGGGCGGGTGTTGCCAGTTGAAAATCTATTTGCGCACTACTCCGGTGCATGTGTGTGCGCAATCGGTTTTTTTATTAAACGGTTTCTCGAAAATCTCAAGTTAATTGCACAATAATGCCGACTGCTCAAACATTTCTCCCATTCTTCGCAATAATCAACACCTGATATTTCTCCGTGTTCACACTCGACGACCTGCACTCGAAGAATTTTTACTTTATAAAATTCGCCCCTTTGGAGGTCGTTTCTTACAGTTTCTTACATCTTAAATGTATTTCTCGTGCGTTCAAAAGCAGCAAAGTCAATTGTAGTTACTTGGTTTATGTTGCTTCTGCTCAACATATAATACAGAACATTAACCCGATATTTTTTTATGTTATTGAATTCAGATTACAGAATATAAATTCGTATAAACTTAAAGTAATATATTCTTTAAATATAGAAAAAATCATTTTTGCAATGCAATTTCGTTTTGTACTTAATTCTATAAAGTCATTTATTAAAATGCGGAAAAAATTTTTTTTTTGGAACGATATTTACTTGGGAAAATACATATGGATTTCCAATACACATTATAGACTTCTGAATACATATTGAAATCAGTAGACTATTTGAATTTTTTATATTAATAATATGGTAATTCAGATCATAATTTTCGATAATATATACTACGTTTGTTTTTTTAAATATTTTAATACATTATACGTATTATGTTGATTCTGCCATTTGAACTACATCATTTTAAAAACCATATAATCGATTAATTATAGTAGGTTGATTATAATATTTTGTATACAAATATAACATATAAAAAATTCAATAAGTTTTAAAAAAAATATATTCATTATATCTACATTAAAAAATAAAATAGTTGCTGTATAAATTAATTTGTAAAATAGTGAACTTACTGTTAATTTTTATTGCTTTATTTGAATTTTTTATATATTAAGTTTAATCATTAATCATTCATATAATTACATAAATAATAAATATTTTTTTTCACGAATATACAGTTATAAATTATTTTATATCAAAATAGTAAATTACAATATTATATTGTACAATACTGTATACAATTTTTTATTTCGAATAATTATTATATACTGCATATTAAATTGACCTATATTTTGTATCTCGAGATATATACGAGTAGTGTCATTACATGCTATAAAGTTTATACATATCATCAATTATATTAGCAATCTCTTAACACATAAAACAAGTTTTATATTGTATATATATATATGTATATATATAACATTTTTCGGTAACTGATTAAAATTAATGATCATTATAATAATTTTCAAGCCCATAATATGAATATGTTATGTATATTTGAAAGTTACAAAAAATATCAAAGTTTTGTATTAAATATAAAAAATGCGCTATAGAAAATTTATTATTCAAATCATCGATAATATTCCATTAATATCTCTTTTTGGATAATAAATACTCATATTTTAAGTAATACAAATAATAATACAAATTTATTATTTCAAAAAATAATAATTATATGACTCCTTTAATAAAATCTGTATAAATAAAGAAGAGATTAATAAACATCCTCTTTGTCAGGTTTTGAAAAAATTTTGAAAACTTGCATTTACATTTTTTATTCTTATATGTAAAAAAATGATATGTTAACAAAATATTCTTTGTAAGATATAAATAATGATGAAATAATTTATAGTTTACTGTATTAAAAAACTCAAAAAATTAATTATTTGAATTTATTATAAAATAATACACTACTGTAATTCTTATATATTAATACAATAAAATATTATTATGTATTGAATGGCTTAATCCATCTATTATTAAATTAATAGATAATTCGAAAATTAGAATTAATTACATGAATTAAATGATCAATCAAACTGAACTTAGATTAAAATACCTAATATATTAAGTAACTAAAATAATTAAGTAAATAAAGGTATAGAACTACTAAACAAAATTAAAGAAAGATCAATAAAATTAAGTTTGTTTAAATCACATTGCATTTCTTATACACATCCTCACATATCTATGTATAAAAACAAATGTTTGTTATGTAATTATTAATAAAGTTATGAATAAAACCTTATTATATTGGAAAAATCAATAAATTTATTAGAAGACATTATTAAAATAGCTCAAACACTGAAATTTACTGAGACATAAAATGTATTTGTTTTGAATGCACATAATATATAACAACAAATTTTTTAAATAATACTTCAAAATATTAAGAATACAATAGAATATTTTATGAAAAAATATAATCAAGAATATTATATATAAAAAAAATCTATTAATCATTATTAATCACAACTTTCATTCGATCAATTTTAAAAATAAACTTTAATATTCTTAAAATTTTTAGACTTATCAGTTGAGTTTTTTAGTTGAAAATAATTCAATTTTAAGTAATGAAAATCTAAAGTTGTTTGAACGGATATTTAAACAGGCACCTATCAATTTTCTATTAGAATACTATTTATATTCGAGTAAAGGGGGTTTATGACGTTTGAATTTAGTGATTTTTCAAAAGATAGAGGTAACAAAAATGAACATTTTATAGGAACGTACACACGTACATATATATATTGTTGCATTTCATATATAAAAAACCTTAATAATATGAATAATTATAAAAAATAAATTTTATTTCAATATTAAATACATTCTAACAATATAAATTTATTAAATTTGGATTTAAATAAATTTCATATAGATATTGAAAAAAAAAAATTTAGTACAAAATTATTTTAAATAATAATTTACAATTTTGTTTTCAACAAATAACCGTTAAAAATAATAGTGAAAAAACATTTTTTTTATTATTTTTACTATTAAATCTAAATTGACAAATGTATAAATTTTTTTAAAATAAGTAAATAATATTATTAAAAGTATTTTAAATTATTTAAATAGATATCATTGTAAATAATTTATAAAATAGAAGCTTTAATAATATTTTAAAAAATTTATTTATAAATAAAAAAGTATATAAAAGTGCAAAGGCTGGTTAAAATATATAAATAATATCAAATGATGAATCTCAGTTTTTATACACTTCGGTATTTATAGTCCCTCTGATTTACTTTTTAGTACTTTTTTTTTATTACTGTTTTATGTTATCCTTTTTTTTTATTTTAATACTAATTAATTTTTTTTGAGTAAATTGTATGGTTAATATTAAATAATTCAATATTGTTATAATAAAATATAAAACATACAATGATATAATCGAAATTTATTAATTAGAAAAAGAAGTATAACTATACTGTAAATACAAGAATCAGATGTATATGTATATAATAAATTTATATGTATAAAAGTAATTATGTCAAAAACTAATATGTATAAATTATGAATATTAAAAAAATATAAAAACGGGGATCTCACCTCGCCATAGTTCGTAATTAAATATTAAAAATTAAACTTATGCAAGAAAAAAAATATTATCTGACATAAGATAATGAAAATTATGATTAATTAATAATAGTTGTAAAATAAATATAAAATATACGATAATAAATTACAGCAATAATAAATTAATCTAAATATCGAAGAAAATTCCCAATTTAAAAAATTGACAATATGAATTATATTGTAAGAAAATAAAAAAACAGAGTGTTGGATTTTGCTTGTGATTAAGTGTTATTTTCTTCTTGTTATACATACAAGTTACCAATTCATTTTTGGCTCCTTTTCTTTTTCAAGAATCCATATAATTAATTTTAATATAACGCCATTAATATAACATTATTGTGATATTAAAAATAATCTGTCCTGTATTTATTACTGAAATCAGAATACTTAATACGAAAACAAAAATTTTAGAATGCAAAAAGTACCGAAATTAAAGTTCTATATTCATATCACATACTAACAATTGCAGTCACAATATATACTGAAAAACTACCAAATTTTTTACAGAAATGAAGAGAAAAATAAAATAATTACATAAATATTTTATATATAAATAAACTAAATAAGAAATATACAAAATTTCTATTTAAAATATAAATAGCTGGTAATAACATAGTGAAAATGTCAAAATAATACTATCGAAGCATAATTTAATTAAATACCTAATTTATTTTAAACTTTGATTTCATAACAACGTTCAATTATTTCTAATAAATAAAAACTTTGACCTTTATCCATAAATTGTAATTACTGTGTCAATATTGTATTATAATTACAACATTGATATTTATATATTTTTTAGTTTTTTTATACCGACAAGGATTGAATTGAATGCGAAATACATTTTTCAATGAACATTTAAAAATCTAGGATTTTTCTTTCCATTGCTCAACACCAAAAAAGCAGAAGGTTTTAAATATAATTTATTTAAAATAATTACTGAAAAGTGTGATACAATAAATTATTTAATATTAGTTTTTAATCATTTATTTTAAAAATAGTTTTCTACATGTACATGTATAATTATAAATTTACCAAATAAAAAGAATACAAATTTAGTTATATAATATTATTAGTAAATACATTAACAAATAATTATAATTATGTTAAAAAAGCATACAGTATTTAAAGGTGGTATAAAACGTATTTTTCTTTCGTTTGATAATTATAAAAATTTACCACAAAGATTAATTTAAAGTATTTTTATTGTAATACATGAAGAATAAATGATTATAAATTGAAATTGTTCGTTTCTGTCTCATGAAAGAAAATACATAAGTTTTTTAAATAATATGAAATATCTAAGATAATGCTTCTAAAATATATACCATCGTATCTATTAAAATACTAATAATAAAGATAAAATTTCGTTATTATATACATAATGTAAATATTTAAAAAAAATTATTTCAATTTCATAAATTAATAGTATAGTATTATTTACTTTTATAATAACTTTATAAATATTTATTTATCAAAATCATAATGTTTACTTTACTATCAAATGTTTTCGTAGTGTAAATGATAAATTTTTTTAATAATGAAATGAATGGAGACGTGCTGCAATCTAGCGTGTAAAATTTGTAACAGAATAATATGGAGATATGATGGTAAAGGAGTAATTGCGTAAAAGTAGATTTTTCCCTGTCGCGACATCTTTTGATAAAATTAAGTACCAATAATATCAAAATTGACATTATCTGCATTAAAATTTTGCCATTAAATATTTGTCATATAATAAAAAATATTTATGAATCATTATATATAATTAATATTAAAATTACGCAATATCTAATTAAAGAATATACTCATGAATTAGTCAATTTTCTAGTAAATTTTAAAATGGTATCAGACGCTTTTAATTATTTTATTTAGTTTTGATTATATTTAATGTAATTTTATAAGAATTATATATATAAATATATAAATTTGAACCCCCCCCCCCAGATAATTATTTATTTTCCTTCTCTTAAATATTTTTGTAAATATATATTTAAGCTGATAATTTAATGAGAATTTACTTTAAATACAAAAAATTAAATAAAAAATTACAAATAAAAAGATGATCGTGATAGTTTGGATGAATAATAGACTCTTTTAATATTTTTAAATTACAAAAAATTTAAAGACAAGCTAGTTATTATAATCCATAAAAAATAAGGAGTCATATACAAGACCAATTCTCATGGATTAAGATTTTCTCTTCAGTATCAATATGATATCATTTTCATCCTATTAATTATAATTACGTATATGTATACATGAGTCGATTTATTTTACTTTCATTAGAAAATACTAATATTTAACAATAAAGAAATTGTTAAAAAATATAAAAGAATACATAGTTTAAATCTGTGCTTAGTGATGATGCTCATATTTGCTCATCAAAATTTAAATCATTATTGAAAACTTTTTTTTATTTATACGGATAAAATTTGTTAAAATAATAAATTTTCAAAATTTTCTTGTTTTTATATTAAAATTAAAAGTTTTATGTAAATTAGATAATTACTATTTAAAAAAAAAAAATAAAATAGGATTATATTTGTGAGTAAAGTTACTGACTTTTTTATAATAGCCTTACTTGTTTTTTTTATTTATTGCTTACATTTGAAATATGAAATATAACTAATATATTTATATACATATAAATTATTAGAATTCTTACATTATATTAATAAATACAAATTACATTCAATTACATTAAATTAATAAATACAGAAATTCTAAAAAAGAGAATGTATATTAACTTTACGTATAGTAAATTAATATATATTAAATGAGTAATAATAATAATATATATTTTAAACACTGATATTTAGAAATGAAAAATTTAACATTTTAAAAGCATTTTTGACATCGTTTCTATATTATTATTTGAATATGTCAAATTAATTTAAGTAATAATATATGGATTTTATTCTAAATCAAAGAGAAACATTTGTACATTTTATTAAAAGTATTTAAAAAAAATAAATACGCATATTAAATGCTTTGTCTATCTCAATTCGATGCATCATAATATTTCCTGTTTCATACAATGAAAATATAATCTTTGGTCGCATTTTTAAATAAAAAAATATATATGAATAATAAAAATGATAATGATGATGGAAGGAAAAGTTAATGTATTTGATTTAGAGAGTTTTTTAGAGTGAGAGTTACTTAGAGTGATTGTAAATGAATTCTTCTTTGTTACCCAAGATGTTAATTTGTTTAATCAATACAATTCTGAAATAATTACCGCCTTGTAGTCGAGGAAATAAATTAATAGATATGAATTCTATGGATAGACTGCAAAAGACTGTCTATTGTGGTGATACTTAAAATTATTGAGAAGGTAAGAAAAATTGTGGAAATCTTATGGCTCCCTAAAATTAGGAAGGATAAGGTGAATTTTTACCCCACGTAAATAATACTTCTAGAAGTAGTACGCGATATTTCCCAGATACCGATTCGTGCATGCAAAGGTTATAAAGTCAATCGTTAAAAAGAGTAAATTCACATCTTGATTGCTGGTAATTCTAATTCTAGGAGGTAGTAGTGTATGCTCGCCTACATCGGCAAGACTAACTCTTTGTCATTGGTCACATGGAAACCCTGGAAAATATTGACCTCTTGACTCTTTCAGTTTTTACAAAAGCATTTTTTCACCCCTTTATTCTGTTGTAATAACAAAGTTAATAACAAATAGTATATATTGCATAAAAAGTCGTCATCACGATCAAAAATCTGTAATGGTTGAAGCATTTTTCAAATATCAATAATTTTTTAGAAACAGTATATCATGCTGTATGTATTCAAATAAATTTAGACACATTTGTGATAAAAATTTGTCTACTTTGATCATCTTAAGTTTAAAATATTCTCAAAATTAAAAAATAAAATTATCAATCCTAGTGTTACTTATTTAGTGTTTAAATAATTTAAAAACAATACTCATATTATTTTTGACAATTTGGCAGTATTAGTGTTTTGCGATCATAAAAAAATCAATAATACCATTAAATACATCAAAATTGACGATTTAATTCGTATTATTAACATTTATATACATAAATACCATATTTTATATATAGAATTAAATTAAATTTGAATTGTTATTTTATTATTATAAATTTTATATTTATAAATAACTTATCAAATAACTTTAATTTTATATTGAATAATTATTTGAACTAGAATAGTATCTTTCTTCTTATTCGATTTATATTGAATTCCACAATTATATTTTAAAATAGATGGTAATAATGCTTAAAATCAAATTTTAATATTTTTATAAAGTTTAAATAAACTTTCTTATTAAATAAAAGAAGCTATATGTTTGGTTTAATTTCCAAAGCAATGATTTATTAAGTATACATATGATTCTGTGCATATACAATTTTTATAAATGCTTTTGTAAATTGACGATGTCTTAGAATAACTTTAGCAATTATTTTTACGTATAATAGATGTAATAATAAGATAATAACTAAGATATAATATAATGTTATACAAATAACATGATATGCTAAAGTACATAATTGGCGTTATTTTCTAAACTTTGTACAAGTATACAAAATATAATGCTGTTTCTAAAAATTATAGTTTGTTCATGTTTTAAATGCATTTAGAACTCGTATAAAACATTTGGCTTATAGCGTTTATATTGTAAAGTTAAATAAGATGTAAAAATAATAGAGTAGTTAATAATATTCAATATATTGTAGATATTTTTAAATGTGGGAAATAAATGTAAAAAAAGAATAATCATATCAAATATTATTATTGCTAATTATTTCAATAAAAAAAGTGAAAATAAAAGTTTTTTTAATATTATAAATTATTTCTAAAATTATTATTTATCAATATTATAAACCTCAATTGTCATAAAGATAAAGAAAATGAAAATAAATTTTGAACGGAATCTGTTCAATAATTAGATAAATTGATCTCCCATTAAAAATTAAATCGAATAATTACTAAATTATTTGTGTGTTAAGAGTAATTATTATTTTGTTATACTTTTTTTAATTATACGAGCCCATTATTTTCTAAACAAAACTAAATGTCAGTATTTATTTTGAAAAAAAATCTATGGAAGATAATTTCAAAGACAGAAGTGGATGATTGTACGTAAACCTGCTAATAATCCCGTTAGGTATGATTACAGGTAATGTAAGCGGAAGGATGCGAATCAACCATTCGGAAGTTCTTAGTCCATCATTCATGGAAGAAATAATTAGTATGATAAGCACGGAGCGTTAAGTTGCAAATAAGTCAATCTGCATTTGTCATTATCTTGAATGTTAAGTTTTAATCATTCCTCTTTATAGTCGTGTACACGATCAAAATGACTTATGGCAATAGAAAGTTTTCTTCCTTTCAATTTTAATTGTTTGATTTAGATTGGACTCTTACATTTATAGATTCTATTTGAAATATTTTTAAAAATAAAAGAAAGTGAACTCTGAAAATTATTTATCGATTGAAACTGCAAAAGGAGTACCATTTTTTGTATTAAAAAACAAAAAGTAAATAAAATAATAAGTTATAATTCGATCAATGAATTTTTGAAATAGTTTTATAATGATAAGAAAAAATTTATTTTTACAGTATAGGTTCACATTACCATATTAAATACATTGCTGATAAAATAAATACACTAAAAGTTCTGTATTTTGTATATTGCTTTTCGAGAAAAAATTTAAAAGTACTAGACCAAGTATTTAAACATTTAAATCTATTATATTTGAGAATAAATAGTTTTTATTATACATATTTTTTGATGAAATTACTATAATTCTAAAATAAAAAAATTATTTTTTTAAAATAATTTTAAAGCACTACAAAAAATATATGTTAAATAAAATTACAAAATTCCATAATTTATTATTTGAGTATATTTAAGAACTATTTAATCGGAATAAAATGTATTTTATTGATATTTATATAATATTTTATTGCACAAATTTTAACTATTTTATCCAATAGAATTATTAAAAAAATTTATTCAAAATAAAACATAAGTATAATTACATATTTTATACTGTATACAATTTGAAGTAAACATCATTATTCTAAATTTAAATAATCTATAATTCAAAATTAAAAGATGATAATAATATTATGAAGTAATGGTAAAGTGATTAAAAGTAAGTTTGTAAATTAAAATACTGAATTGTTTATGGTATCGTTGGCTACACGATCAATCCTTTCAAAAGTAACGAGCATCAGTAAATCGACTTTTACAAGTAGATGAAAGAAAAGTGTGCCGCGACACGTACATGTATTTTCAAGTGTGGGAATGTATGTAAATATATCATATCCATATGAGATGTAGTTTGTTAAGAAAGAGTAATGCGAGTTCTGTGTGTGTGTGTGTGTGTGTGTGTGTATGGTCACGCATGTGAATCGTATCAGATGTTGCATCCAGTGGTAGATGCTAGGGTGTGTGTTGAACTCGAGATTGTAATAGGATGAGTCAGTTTTGTATTGTTGCACATAATTTGTTGTTTTAGTAGGTATACGTGTATTATACTATTTATTATATTTTTCTGTGTATTTTACTAAATTTAATTGACTTGGTTGAGATATAAAAGCCCATTTTTAGTAATAAATGATTATGAGCATTAAACAAGTAAGCATTTAGCACATTAAGTTTCAAATTAAATTTAAAAACTATTAAGATAATAATTAAATTTGATTACCTTTCTTCAATTGATATTTTTATTATAATAATAAACATAATTTAACAAGAAAATTTTTAAAACAAAAATTGTTTTATAATGTATATAATTTACTTATGTAAACTTATAATTATTATATATTTTATTTTTTTGTATTTACTAAATTTGTTTATATTTCTTTAAAACTATTTTTAAAATATCATTAAATTAAAATAATGTGTAACAAATTAAAGTAAAAACGTTAAAATGCTCGACAAAATATAGATCTTTATTTATAATAATTATAAGGTATATTTATTATTACTATTTGAAAATACAAAGAAAATACAAAAACATTTAAGTTATGGAAAATTTTTAGTTCATACGTGTATATTTACATAAGTCTGTCTTTTGTTTGATAAATGATTCAGTTTGATCTAATATTTCTTCAATCATTTTGAAATTGACTTTTTACTTTATTATTTAGGGTATTCAAAAATTCATGCAATATTTAAATTGAATAGAAAATACTTTTTTTTTATTTTATTTTTATTTTATGTAAATATAAAGTACATATGGTAATATTATGTCTGAAATAGTACATTAGATAAATAATCCTCTAAGTTTTGGTGATAGATATCCACTCTTATCAAAATTATTCATTATCATTACGTATGAATGTGATTGAAATAAAACATTTAAACTTTTCCTTTAATGTACATGCATTAGTAAATTTGGACTTGTTAACATGAATCTTTGACTTAAAATAAATTCATAAAAAAATCCAAAGAAATTAAGTCACGCGATCTAGAAGGTTAGTTCTGAATACAAAAAAGAGAGATTATAATCCGAGAAAATCTATGCAATAATTTTATTATTTCACGGTTGGTTTGGCATACTTTACCGTTTTGTTGAAATCAAAATTTTTTTACATCAATATTAACCAATTAAGTCAAAAGAAGTTGCTTATCACATTCCAACGTTAAAAATAAATAATATTAAGTGCCTTACTTATTTTAAAAAAGTATTCTCCAATTACTCTTTAACCCAAAATCCGAATTAAACAGTAACACGTGTGGATGCATTTGTTTTCGATAGACACGCGTGGCTTCTCCAAATTGTGGCAATTTTAATGAATAATAGAACCCTCAAGGTGACAATGAGTTTCACTTAGGATATTTTTGTTATAAAAATGTTTATATACTTTCTATTGTTCAATAATATATTCAATGAACGTTTTTCGCTTTGTTTGCTTATTAAGGTAGGCCCTTAACAGTACAAATATTGATAAATTCAAATCTTTTATGAACTATGAGATTTCGTGTTCAATGCATTTTATTTTCTGATATTTTATTAATAATATAAAAAATATTGGACCTAAATCTGATGAATTAATTAATATTTCCGAAAAATATTAAAAACCTATAGAAAATTTTGGTTAAAAAATATTAAAGGATATTTATTGATTTTTCAAGTTGGTAGTGAATAAATAGTATGTTCTACATTCTTTTACATAAATTATATGAAAGTTTATGCGATAGTCAAGAAATTTATTTATATGCAAATCCATTAAAAAAGACTATAGTCACTTGTCTCTGTCTGATTTTACCATCTAATTTGCGTATGAAATATAAAATAATTTTATACTAGTACAAGTATGCGGTAGAAATTTGTCAAATACTGTTGCGTCATCGTAATTGCACACACACACACACACACATAATTCAATATTACGACTTCTTGAATAAATATTTCACTCAAGAAAGATTTGATGATTTCATGCCGTTTATTTTCTTTAGTTTTACCTTTTTTATTTGGATAAATTCAACGTGGAAATTTTGCGCTTACTCTCTTGTCTAGTTATTGAAAACAATAAAATTTATTGTAGAATAGTCTATAATTTATTATATTTAAGTTTTTTATTATTATTTAAAGTAAAATAATGGGATAAACAATAAAATATTATAATGTCGCACCTTATATTTTAAATAGAAATTAACAAAATCAATATTGGTATAATGATTTTGATTATTATTTTATTGACTGAGATACTAAAAAAACTACTAGTTTTTTAATACAATTATGATGAAACTATAATTTGGTATTGTAATATATATTTTAATAATTATGTAATAATTATTATAGATTATTTTTAAAAGATTGTAAAAGATTATTTAATAATATAAAATGCAAAATTACTTTTTATTTTATTATAAAAAATAGCAGTTTTTAAATATTAGTGATATATTATTTGCTGAAAAAATATTGTTAGTCATAAAAATAAATAGAGAAATATTAAATATTTTTAAAAAATCTTGAGAAAAGTTTAGTATTTAGAAAAAATGTCTATACAAGTATAAAATTTTATGATGTAGGTTAAAAAGTAAAAAAAAATGATAATATAATTAATATGATGATATTTAATAATTTATAATTTATAAATCTAATTAAGAATTATTTGATACCTCAGAATATGATTGATCAATAAAAAACTTATAAGCGTGTTATTTACTATTTTAATTTCATGATATTACCTATAATTTTACATTAGTAAAAATTACAGGTTATCGTTTGATCTATTAATCCTAGATATCTTTACTAATGCATTATAATTAAAATTTGAATTATATTTGAACAGTAGTTAAACTTTCAATGATTTCAAATTAACGAAATCATATTACAGAAATGATGAAGTAAGGATCGTGCTATCAAAATATTAATAATAAAAAATATTTTTAATAATATTCGATCCTTTTATAAAATCAATAAGATATTATAATAATAGTTCATAAAATTTTATTATGTTTTATTAAGTAAAATGTTATACTGTTGTACATTTTTCTGATATTCATATGTTTTTTTGAATTACATTATTTAAAAATGATTTAAGCGTTAGGTTGTGAAAAAAGAAACATAGTTTATTCATATACAATAAATATAAGAAATAATTTCATTTAATGATTTTAGAAATTTAAAAAATAAATCAATTAAAAAATACGATCAAAATTATTTTCACATGTCAATTATAAACCTTAAGACGAAGATATTTAATTGATTTATATTTTACAATATTAAAAAAAAGTATAATAAAAAAATGTTAATAGTATAATTTATTATTGATTTTGATCCATGACTTAATGATAGGCGTAACATAAAATTATATTGTTTATTCAAAATATTCTATCATCAAAATATGTACTAATAATACATGAAATTGTCACGCACATACAATCTTATAAATATAACAATTGATGATGTATTGTTACGAATAAATTCTTGAACCAAACCTCTAATCGCTTATTATTCAAATAATCAAGTCAATATTCTTCTTAATAATACAAAAATCATATCCAACGGTTCGAATTGTGTGATGAATTTATAATTTGTATTTAAATAGACTTTTTATTTATTTATCGTACATTTAGATTCAATGAAGCACACAAAAAATTGTATTTTTATCGAACAGTTTAATCAAGTATTATGAACGTCTATCAGTCCTAAAAAATTACATTTTGCGTTATTTATCATGTAAATGAAAAGTAATATTAAAATAAAAAGATGCCTGCAAGAATTGCATGAGAGAGAGAGAGAGAGAGAGAGAGAGATAGCTATTAATCTACTGGAGCACAAAAATTATCATTCGAGAGAAGATTCTAAATGTTAAACAAGGATATTAAGTAATAGGGTTATTACGCGAGTTTAAGGATGATTGGCCAGGTCTCACATGTAATTAAATAAACGATCGGAGGTTGGCAAAGCACGCACGAGTTTTTCCGCGCGGCACCAGCGGAAAATAAATACCAGCGGCGAGATTTTCCAACGGACAGTCGTTGATCCATGTTTGGCTCGGCTTTCATTTAATCGTCGAGTTCAATAACGAGAAACACGACGATGATCTTGAGGATCTCCCTCGCAGATCGGGAATGGATCCTCTTCCCCACCTACAAATCCACACGGACACGCATAGACTCGCGGCGACGGAGAGGATGAGCGCGAGCGAGAGGGACGATCCGGACGGAAAATAGCGCGCGCACGGCGCGGCGCGTCAGTCGATCGCCAGTGCCCGCAGCAGACGTTACTTCACGCGGTCTCGCCTATCGGGCTCAGTTGGTTAACCGACGCTGGCGCGAGTGCCTTCCCAGGGTGCAAGAGGCTCCTAGAGTAGACGTCGAGCCACGACGAGTTCCAGGACTCGCACCGGACGAACCTTCACTGCCGTCGTCGTCGTCGTCGCCGTCGCTGAGGAAGTCCTAGTCCTGCCAGGATCCCGGCGCGCACCTGCACGCACACACCGGATCAGCCACCCCGACACAAACGCACACGCAGTAAACAGACGCGGCTAGTTTTGGCGCGCGTGCGTCGTCCGCGACTGGGATCTCGTGCCGCTTCCGTGTCTGCGCGCGCCTAGGCCCTGCCAACCTCGAGATGAGTACGCCGGTGAAGAAAGTTCCGATACACCTGCAGGTTCGTGATAACTATCTTTTATTCGGGGGAGGGGGACCGGCGCCGGGTCTGGGGCCTCCGAATCCCGGTGCCGCCCACCGCCAACCGTTTTCCTCGCGACCGCGGCGGCAATTGATCGCCCGGATGCCGCCAAGACTCTCGCCAATGATATTGATCCCCGGAGATTGACTGTGTGTGCCTGTATGGGCGTTCGCGTTGACACCGGTCGTCCTTGTGGCACCGCAGGTGACGATCCTTTCCAAGGGACCGAGCCGACCCGACCGCTCGCCCTCTCTCTCTCTCTCTCTTTCACTCTTTCTCTCTTTCTCTCTCTCTCAGTGGCACGGATTAGGTGCTTTTTTGCCCTGAACAAGTCGACTCTGTTCTATTTAGCTTTTCTCCTCCTGTACGATTTTGGGTGCTTAGGAATGTGGATATTTTATCGTGTTTTCGGAACAAAGATGTTCGGAGATTGAACACCTTTCGTATTGATTGCGAGGCTGAGTAAGCACTCGCGATTTTGGTGTATAAAAAACGTCGTTGTACTTGGATCAATATTTAACGAAGTCTATGAAAATGATATTTAATCATTTAAATTTATTTCATTCACACGATGTTGATTTATTCGTCATATCGTACGTTATTTAAATATTAGATTCGATTTGAAATAATTAGATGATTTTTTTTGTGGGCGCAGTCGTACGCATGTGTATATAAGGATGTACATTGGAGCATTGATTTAATAAAAGTTAGGAATTTGCTTTTTTAACACTATTCTTAACTTACACACAACAATAATTGCTCATTGATACAAGAAATACAAATTTTAATGATTTACAATACTGGAATTAATGAACAAGTTTAATAAACTACTCGTGAAATATAAGTACTCGCAAAAGTTTTAATTTTCTATAAAAATTAATAGTTGATACATTGCGCGATTAAAATATTTATGCTGAAATTTTGTTAATAATACCAAGTATTCGTAATGTATTCTTTCATGGAAGTACAGTGAACATTAATTGTAAGATTATTGATGTAATAATATAAAAGTAGGTATATTTTGTATTAATTTGAGATTGAGTTTGTTGAACTATTTATTTTTCCAAATCCAAAGGTAAATTATTGATTTTGAAAAGACGAGTTATGAAAATTGAATTAAAACGAATGGTGCAAGAGAAATCGATTATTATTTGAAGCAATAAATTTTCTTTCCCTATCAATTTATAATGTACGGCGTGAAAGTATTGTACATTACATCATTGACATAAAGTCTTAAGGTTTTCTATTTTTAAATATTTTATCGTGGATTACAATGTCGGTGATCTAACTTACCTCTTAATTAATTGAGTGAAAATTTTTGAAAATATTTCATAGAGCGCAAGCTCGCTTTATCGAAATACTTGATTTCTTTTTTTATTTAGTTCACATAAAAAAGGATGCGAGAAAGAACAGTAGCATAAAGACGAACTACACGTCTCTACAATTAAATCGATTTCTCCATACTAACGGCGACGAGGAAACCGCTTTGTCTCGGGAAGCACATTTCCATATAATCAAGATAATGAGGGCTTGATCGAAATTATTCCGACATAAAATTCGAGCTGTTTTTGCAACAATAAACAACAAATAACGAATAATAAATTGCAGAGGGGAAGAGGGAGGGAAGAGGGAGGGAAAGAGGGAGGGAAGGGGCTTAGTCTCGGGTTCGTTCCGATTCCTCGCAGTCCTTTTTCCATTTCGCGTCGATTGCGCGTTCGCACGGTTTTTTGCGTGCATCAATCGGAGGCTCGTTTTATTTTTAAATTGCGAGACAGTGCGTCGCAGCGCAATAAACCCGATCTCGATCTCGATCTCGATCTCGATCCCGATCCCGATGTCGACTGCACTATAATTCACCGTTGCTTTTTCCCGGTTGCGTAACCTTTTGTTTATCGGGTTATTCATGTGCACGCACGGATGTAGATTCGCCGTTGCTCGTGCTCGGGACCTTTGCCTTTGATTCGATTTTTTTTTTTTTTTTTTTTTTTATTATTTAATTACGAATAAAGGGCTTTGATTGAAATGCTTATTTTGTTTATTGCGATCATTTTTCGAGTTGCCTTCAATTTATTGATATTTACAATAATAAGCGCGGCATGGAGAACATCATCTCTTTCCTCGTCACGCACACTTGTTTCATGTTAATTTAACCTTTCTTTCAGCTCGAGTCCTTTGTGCTTTTTCGATTATTTAATTATAGTTTTACACGAAGTTTTTGTCCTATTACATGCACATGAACAAGGTGCATGCATAATGTAAAAATTGGCGTGTTTTATTATCATACTGCTTTTTACTTTGGGCACTTGTTTGAAAACTCATTGTATTTTTTTTATTTTCCAGTTTTGGTTTTTGTAAATTTCCCATCTTTTTAATTTCAATTTGATCGAGCATTTCCTCCTTCCTCCTGTTTTCAGAAAAAATGTATACTTGATTATCTTGTATTTTTTTTCCTATTCATTTACTCATACTGCACTACAAAATCCATTTAATTTAATTATGATTGAAATATATTCATTCAGTTTGTAGTTCTGATTATTTAGTATTACAAAGTTTTTTCTTTGTGCTCTATTATATTATTTACTCTTATTTTTCAACATTCGTGAATAAATAATGTGTTTCTATAGATTATGAATTTTTCTTTATGTTTTAAATGCATGCAAAGCTTATGTTACATTAATTTTATTTTTTTGTCATTATTCTGTAGTTTAATACAATAGAATATTTAATTTAGTTTGAGTTTAACAATGTTTAAGTTAATATTTAAGTTATAATGATTTCTTTAGTATTCCTTTATATTTTTAATATCGCATTTCAAGATTGAAAGAAATAAGATGATTAATGGTTCTTTCATTTATTACAATATTTAATCAATCCGACAGTTTCAAGTAAATTATTCTTAGCTTGCTTTCTATTCTCATTAAAGTTGTACCAAATTTATTAAAATTGCAGTAAACATTTTATTCCATTGCAATTTGTAGATCGTCGAGAAGTTCTATAAAAAATATGATAAAAGATTGATCTACATTCTGTATTCATATATTAATATTAAAATTTTTTTTTTTATGATGTTTTTTTCAAATATCTATATACTTTTCTCATAAAAAATCTATTTATAGTTTTGTAGGATTTACTGAGTTATCTAAGAGAACAAATTATCACTAAAATACAAATTTAAATATTAATACAAAAAATTTAATACAATAATTGTAAATATATATATATATAAATTTGACTTACTTTTCAATAATTTTATAGTTTTTTATAAAAAAAAATTATTTTCTTAAAATATCTTAAGGTTGTTATATTTTCCAACAATCTAAAAATATTTTATAAATATTTAGTATTAAATTTTTTTATAACTTTTTTTTACATGACTAATACATATCTTTCAATTATTTTTTCATAATAAAATTTGACTTTTTTTTGTACTATAATGAAATATTTTCTTTTACGTCGTGTCATACTATCTTTGTTAAATTACAATTTACTTTACTCTGTTTCAATAAAGTAACCGTATGTTTGTATTTTAGTTCATTAACCCATTGAATCTTATTTTAATTTCATTGTTTCATCTTTTTATTTTATTTTATTTTAATATTGTTTATTTACATATTTCATTGAATTTATTATGTTAATCTGATGTTGCAAGTAGTATATACTATAAACTTGAGTACAGTTATGTCAAGGAACTTATTATAGATACATATATTTAATGTGTGAATGATTCACAATTATAAAACTAATTTAATTGTAGATGGATTTTTTTTTTTTTGAAGTAAAAATACTATTACGTTTATCTGTAGAAGAATATTTTTTTTTAATAACTAAATTCTTTGGAGTAAAAACATTTATTATATTTATTTATCATTATAAGTGGTATCCTATGTAATTGCTTTTTTGTAAAGTAAAAAATTAAATTTATTTTAATGTTCTTGTAGTGTTAATTATGTTTCATTAAATGTGTATAATGTTACTTTTTAATTGATAAAATTCTTATTTAAAAATACTGATTACTATTTCGTTTTTTATAGAATATATAAAGCCTGCTAATTGTAAAAATACATTTAATTAATCTTTAAAGATCTTATTTATTTATTTCAAAGTTTATCATAATATTTATTCAATTTTTTATAAATGAAAATATATTTATAATAAACTCGCTATTCCTTATCTAATTATTTCCTTTTCGGAAGATATATTTTTATATCAAGATCAAATGTCCTGCGTTGATATATTAGCTTTAAAATATATATTATTTATGAAAAAACTGAATCTATATTTCGTATTCATATTTTAGGAATGTAAGGTTTTCTTAAAAATAATTTTTGACAAATATAAATATACATTTATTATGATAACTAAGTATGATTTATTCATAGATTTATATATCTGTAGGTTTTATCTATAACTGAAAGATGTAAATTATATAATAATGATAAGTAAGCATTGATATTACTATTCCTAAGAAATTAAAAAATAAGACTATGGTTATAATTTATGAAGTTTTTTACTTTTGTTACATTTTTATTTTGTTTTTAATGAGGAAAAAAAAATTTATGTGCATAGAAACTAATTAAAAAATGGTAATATTTATACAATAATATATATACAATAATTTCTTCACCTTTTTTTAAAAATATTTCTATAAAATATATTGTTAAGTATGAAAAATTATTTGTATATCTGTTTATTATTTTAATACATAAATTTATTGATTTATTGATAAAAGGTAATACATTTTTTCATTTAATTTTGTCAAATAATTACATGAGTATTTAGTAATTTTATTTAAATATTTTTAAATGGAAAGTAGATTTTAATCTTGTTAAATTTACTCCACTAAAGTACATATGAGAAAAAAAAAATTACATCCGTATGTTGGTCGTTTAGTTAATGATTGATGTTTTGATAATAATATTTATGTGAAAGAATGTATTTTACGACAATATTTATAAAATAAAATTAATGTACTAATTACATAAAACAAAGAAGATAAAATTGTCTCTGAAAAGAAGCACAACGTAAAAGTTATTAATTATTTGTAATATTCAAGCATTTTATCCAATAGATGTAAAACCAGTTGATTTGGATAAAAATCGTTGTACAGCAGAGAAAAATAATCAAAAATTTGTTAGCAGCTAAAATATTTACATTAAACAAAAAAATGTTAATATTAATTCTAGCCCATTAACGCAGTGCAGAATCACAATTTCTCAGTCAGATTTTTCTTCGCTACTTTCTTGAAAAGAGCTTAATCAGGCAGAGCGAAGCCAGTCGGAGAGGTGGCTTTAAACGAGCGAAAGGTATTAAACATTAATGATTCCGTAAATCAGCTGATTAGGAATTAGCTGGCTGGCTCCTGAAGGAGTCAATAATGTCGCTCGCATTAGCGGGACCGGGGAGATAAGATTCGGCCGATGATTCAGAACCCGAGCGACGCTCGCTCGCACGCACTTTTATTATTGCAAGACTATCGGCAAATCGCGCGAGTGCGAAGCGAGAAATAAAAGGCCGCACTCGTCTTAAATAAAACTACACACCCAGAGGAGGACTTCAAAAATAGCTTAATTCGTCGTCTAACCGCGTTGTCCACGTACGCGAGCGTTTCCTCGGTGTTTTTATTGGCATTTCTCTCTCGTGCTGCTTGCCACTCAAACTCCTTTCCATACACTCTCCCCCTCCCCCTCACCCTCTCGCTCTCTCATTCTCTCGCACCTCTCTTTCAAAAGTGCTTGTAAAAGAAACTTTATGTTTTCACGCACGTTCCCGGGACTTTTCTGCCTTGGCTTATGAATAAGAAACCTTGAATTATTCAAGATTAAAAACTTTGTTTGCTATCTCTTTTGATCGCTGCCATAAAACAGTTATATTAAACCGATTATCCAATAGTTTGTAAAATTGCTCTCTGAAATTTGCGTTTAATATCGTGGACGTAATTCATAAACAACCAAAGTGTCGTACAAGTATTACAAATTTCTTAGCTGCTTCAACAAGGTTTTTACCGAGTACGACACGACTCTCTGACATTTTATTTTATTTTTTAATTATAATAATTTTTATATTTAAAAGACAGATCCGTATTTGTTTCATTCATTTATCAGTGCGGATTACATTTATTGCGATAACATTTTTTTTTATAATTCTTTAAGTGGAGGTGTCTTTTTTCGGTTTACTAGAAAGTCTCTTAGCCTCTTCATCGTATTTATATTTTTTTAAGAAGTGTGTAGTGTTGTTTTATGCTTTTTAAAGCATATTTTGCATTTAAAAGATAAAATGGGTTACTGGATTTAAGTCTAAAATTCACACAAATCATGTATTTATTTTAATCATTAAGCAATTACACGTGTTAAGAACTTTAGATAAAAATATTTGTGAATATTTAATAATTTTTTTTAAATAAAAATGCAATATTTTATATTGATGGTTAAGGTTAATTGATATCAGCTGTTAATTAAATAAAATTTACTACAAAAAAAATGTATAAACATTGTAGACGATAGAGTCTAATTTAAAAGCATTTTATAATTTTTTACATTTCCTTTTAACTATAATTAAATATTAAATATTTATTCATGATTTCTTACCCATTTAAACTCAAAGTTTGTAAAAGAGATTTTATTTTTTTTTTTTTACATCCAGTACATTTATTAGATAAATTTTATATAATTAGCTTACGTTTAAAGTAAGTAATATAATTACCTTACATAATATAGTATTTAATAGCGGTATTTACTCTTGAATATGATTCAGCTGATATATGAACATTGATTTAACGACTAATCTGTTGTTAATAATATAATTAAATACTTTTAAATGAACTATCATTTTCATTTATTTCGTACAAACTTTCTAGGTTAAATCCAAAATATAACTCTGAATAATAATGATGACCTATTTGAAATGCTATACAATTTTATATAAAATATAGTAGATATTTTTAATCTAATGAATTTTCAACCAAAAATAGATAAAATTTTATTTCAACACAAATAGATTAATTTACTTAATTGAGATTATGTAAATTTTATTTTAAAACGAGTGATCTAAATTCAATAAAAATTGTTTGGATATTTCATAATTTTCCTAAAAACTCGATTATTTTATATTTATATTTTTTACAGTAATATTTGGAAACTGCAGTTTGAAAAGTTGACGAAAAAAAGAAGACTGTACAACATCACACTTTTATTCTATTAATATTTAAGTAGTTTAACTTTAAAATGAAACAAAGTACCACTTTTTCAAGAAATTATTTATATTTAGTTTGCATCTCATTTATTAATCCTCATCTGTCATTATATAATAATTGTGCAAACGAGTAGTTTACAGGTTATTGAATACAATTCATTCAGTTGTTTACTTCTAATGGCATACCATAATTAATGCAGCAAGCTTAGACCAGTAAATCAAGTTGTAAATATTCATAAAAAATCTTGTCATAGTTGATAAATTCAAGCAAAGACGCGCGTCCCTCGAAGAAGCTCGTGCACGTCGGGAATGACGAAGCATCAATTTCACCCCGACTATATCACCAGATGAAGCACCATCGCAGACACCCTTACGAGGCTCATCGAACCTCTCATTCACCGGGTGGTGGCTCCCGGCAGCGTGACCTCCTTCCTCCTCAAGAGGGTGCGGAGGGGGAGGAAAAAGGAAACGAACGAGAGTGAAGGGAGTCGAGTATTGATTTGTAAGTGCGTTATCGGTGCTGTTGCTGTTGTTGCAGAGGCATCGTAAACAAGCCGGTGGTGTTGCAATACAACCAACCGCCTCGAGTACGTAGGTTTTTAAAGCGATTGCGCAATCGTGCAGCAGGTTGCCGTAGGTGTGTCCCACCGGGATGGACAGAAATAGCGACACCGTTTTCCTCGGATGTCTAGGCTTCGCGGTCTCCGTTTCATAGGATTCGGATTTCGAGGCTAATGCCACACATTCCCATTACCGGCCTAAATAAATAAAAATAAGCTCTTGCTGATTTGTAATATGGGCTAATATAGGTGGGCACCTTTTCTATCATTTCTCTCTTAATTTATGACTGTTTGTTCTTTCTTTCGTGGTGACTTTCCTCCTCCTCCCCCCCCCCGTTTCGCAATTTGCGGAGGAGAATTGTACGCATTTTAATTTTTGTCCTCAATAGGTGTAATCTATTTATATGGAGTGTTAGGTACGCGGTTGGTGTGAAAAAAGGACTTTACTTTTATTGTCGCATCGTGGTTATATTGTTTATCTCTATTATTATGCTTATTGCTGTTTTCATAGGTGTCAGGTGTACCAAAAGTGACGACTTATGCATTGAACAAATGATACTTTGAATGAATGAAACTTCATTCATTCAGAACTCACTCACTCACAGAGTAACCTAAATTATGCAATTAATTTTAATGGCAAATGAAATTCTCCTTTTAATGCAACTGTTAATAATTTTTAAAGATCATTAATTATAAAAATCATAGAAAGTATTATATCGATTTATTAAATCGTTAAAGTTTGTTTTAATTTTTGTATTATTTAGTACAGTATTTCAAAAGTACTAGTTTACAATCTTCCACGCTGTTACAAATGGATAAAAAATTTTATTCAAGGATTGAATTTATATGTATAAAATGATTGTCATTATCTACTTAATTTGAGTATTGAATGTACTTGCATAGAGAATTTCATTATATATTAAAGTAGTTCACGGAATATTAATTGCGAATTGATATTTAACAATGTAAGATGCTGTTTAGTTAATTATTATTGAATGCAATGCAGAAAAATAAGAAGGTTCATTTTTCATGAAATAAAAATGGGGTCGTACCGCAAATATGTTTTATTTTATACGCTCGACATGAGTTATGTACAATTTTCGAATCGGGACCGTCAAATCAATATAGTACACGGCACTTGGCCGGATGCAATTGCTTTTTATTTTGTCTCTTTTCTCTAGGAGATGGTTAAATGCTTCGTAATATTTAGTGTCCGGCTGGTGATGCTAATCTTGGGGTTGTTGGCTTGAATATATAAGAAATGCACTCTAACAAGAGGAAAACTAACATATATATATACACATTAATACGCATGTAGATATATAAATAAGAGACATATTTTCAATAACCTTGGGGTATTTGTTAGCAAAATCTAGATTATACACGCATTCAATGGTATTTGAAATAAAATTGAGCTAGTCTGGGACTAGATGAATACAAAACTGACTTTTCAACTCTCTGGATCATTTATTAAAGACTTTTATGTTGCACTCCTCTTTTTTCGGAGCGTGATTTATAACTTTCTCATTTTTATTTTTGATGGACTAAAATCTGAAGCCTGTAAAGGATTGGTCGTAAATTTATTGTATTTGAAATAATAAGTTTAAAAATAGCATCGTAATTTTGAAGCGAACATTTAATTTAAACATTGATTTTTAAAATATCAATTTATAACAATTACATAGGCCTATCACTTGAATGACTAAAATTTTATTTTATTGGCTTTTTTTATTCTTTTTGAATCTTGAATTTATCAATTTATTTAATTTAAATGAACTGTAAGTAAAAGATATTAATCAATTGAAAATTTTGAATAAAGTTACTTATCTTTTATTTGCTTAATAGTATTAAAAATATTGTTAATTTCTAATTTATCAAAAATTATATTATAATTATTAATCACAAGATTTCTACGAAACTATAAAACTTGAGGAAAATCTGTTACAATTCTATTTTTATTAAGGTGTAGATGCAAATGTATTTCACAGTTGAAATTCAATTCAAATTATCATACAACAAACATGTAAAATGATACTCTAATTAAATAATAAAAATATGCTGTGTCCAAAAATGGCTAGTAAAATAAATGTCATTGCCCTATTCATTGCGGATGGGATCGATGGAATGTTATTACCAATATAAATTAATGACAATTTATTTCTGACCCATATTTATAAATTTAAAAAAGGTGTTTAGGTGGTTTTAAGATTCATAAACTTTATGAGCAGAGCACGCGTAGATTGAATTTTGTATTAATAGTTTCCTGTTTGGTTAAAGCAAAAGATTAAAACCATCGGCCAAGAAAAAAGTGCAGCAAATCAGGTTAGCCGCAAAGTGCCAGCAAATTATCTACCTCCTGACAATAGACGCGATATGAAAGAAGAAATAAAAAAGAAAGATAATAAGGAAAAAATAAAAACGCAGAAAAGAAAATTCCTGACTTCCGACAGTCTCCCTCGTTGGGCAGTTGGGAGTGAGTCAATGCCGGGGAGTTGTGGAACACCGAGTTCGCGGGGGAGGGCCGGGCCCCAAGGAGGCGACACGCGTGGGTGGAAATTCAGGAACGTTTCCACTTTCCTGTCGGCTTATCTCGGTTGTCGAGCCTCCCCACTCGAGGAAAAACGGCACATAAATAATGGGCATAACTGAGGGGCGGGGGGGGAGGGGGAGGGGGGAAGGCAGCCGTGGCGTGCGATCGTCCACGGTCTAATTCGCATTTGCAAATGCCTCGCGGAGTCAGGAAATGCCGAGGTGCTCGGCTCGCACCTGTTTTAAACTCGGGTCCTAATGCTCCGCCGGACTTGCTTTTTCATTTTCACTCCTTGCGAATACCAGATCCTGCGTTTTTCCGGACCCTAATTATACACTTTAACTTTCATCATCCGATTTTTTATTTGTTTGCTAACGTTGTTCGAGGCTTTAAATATTTGCTGCTGTTGCTTTTAAAGACTCAACACTTTCCATGGGAAATGACTTATTTTCGTTAAATGCTTCTCCTCAAGTTAAATCAAGATTTATAGAAGAAAATTACCGATTCTTCCGCGAGACGTGTTTTCTAATCTTAGGTTTAATCGACATTATTTTTGCATGCTCGAATAAATAGAGGTAAAAAAAAAAAATATTATTTTTTGGTGACATAAAAATATCAGGCTCTTAATCGATTTTTAATTTAGATACTTATCGAATCTGCAAAAAAAAATAGTTTGTTGAAAATGAACTTTTTATCTTTTTTTTATTTAGAAACACGATTTTACCATTAAAATATATATTTGATTAATATTTTCAAAAAATATAGATTAATTCGAGGATAAATTGCATATAATTATTTAAAAAATCTAAACTATCAATTATACTCTCATTATACTGTTTTTTTTAGCCGTTATAACGTGCTCCTTTTTAAAAAATAATGACTTTTTCATAACTGTTAATTATAATTCTGATATATTTTTTACGTAAGGAAATTTTTTTTTATTACGTGTTTGTTAAATAATAAATTCATATTATTATAACAATTACATTTCAAGCACATTAATTTTTAAAATTTCATTATTAAAAATGATTCTATTAAATAAAAATTTTTTATTTCTAAAATTTTTAATTGTCATACACATATATATTTTTCAATATACTAAATAGGAAACTCGTACATACAATCTGTTGACTATATAGTTATTTTATTTTATTTTTTAATTACGTAAAATAATGTCATTTCTCACATAAATAATATAAAAACTTCATAAGTTGAAAAAAAAACAAAAAAACTATTGTCATTTATGTAAAGAGTAATAAACATTTATCTTTTATCTGCAACGATAAAAATAAAAAAAAATATAGTTTATATTTTTATCAAAATTGTGTTTTGTCCTCAAATGTAAATATGTACATTAAACACGATCATTTTCTACACTGACAATCGAAAAATAAACGTGGGTAGCCATATAAAAGAAATATGTGAGAAAAAACAAAGAAAAAGAAAGAGAAAAGCAAATCCGCGCCTTTCCACTTTTTGCACGTGCCGGTGATATCGACATTAAATTATCTCTTTAATTTTAGCAAAAACAATAACAGTTTTTTTGGGTTTTCAAGCACACACATAATTAACGTGTACTTTAATTGACGTATATTGCAGTTCCTTATTCTTCGCGAGGGAAAGCGTTTTTTTTCGTCTGCGCAAATGTTTTTTGTGGCTCTCGCTCCTCGTCCAAACCCCATGTGTGCAATCTGCTCAGTTATAAATAGCAATGGCCCTCATCTTTGTTAAGGATTCACTAGCTCAAACTATTAGCAGCTGCCTGTATCTCGGCGGGGCCATGCTTATGAATGTAAATATGTGCTATTCGAGTATTAAGTATCTCTTGCACTAAATTTTTATTTCTTTACACAGCTATAGAGTTAAAAGCCGATTGGAATATCGAGGCGAGGGAGGAAGTATGTTTGCCAATGGGGGAGAAGGAACGAAAGAGATAATGAAACAAACAAAGGGAAAAAGGGATTTTCTGAAATAATAGAGGACCCATGATACGAATATCGAAAAATGCAAATATAAAATATGTCGCACAAAATAAGATTTTTGCAAAAGAAATTATTGCTTCAGTTTGTAGTCAAAAAAAATCAAATAATAATTTCTCAACACAATCGATTTTAATATATATATAATTTTTGATACTCTTTTATATATTACATTTTATATTAAAATATATTAAAATGTATTGAAAGCTGTAATTTATGGAGATAGGTAATTATTAAATTTTGTGATATTATTAAAAATGATTTGCTAAATTATCATTAAGATATACATGACTTTCAATCTACGTAAATTATTGCTAGATATTACACTTGCAATAATATATTTTAAAATATTAAATTTGAATAAGTAAAAATATATTAATATATATATAATATAATTTGAAGTATTCTAAACTTTTTTTTATTTAAAATGATCTTTTCAAGCTATAGTTTGATTATATGTTCCAAAAAAAAAAATTATTACAAACTGTAAATCAGTAAAATTCAAGAGTATTAACACAAATATTTATTCATAAGCAGAACGTCAAATGTAAATATTATTTACATAAAACACTTTTATACTTTTTTGGTTTTTTCACACAATTCACGTTATTAAACACTTTTTACAAACAAACAATATGTTAATAATGCATATTTCACGAATATCAATATTATTAATTCACATGCACACGAGAACACATTAGTATTGATTATAACACATTTCTGCAGCAGCGAAAATTGTATTCAACTAGATTTATCTTTAAGATAAATATAAAAAAAATTTAACGATTCATTTTCTTTTTTTATTTTGAAAAATTATAATGATTATATATAATCTTGTTATATATATTTAAAAAATTTAGCGTACTTGTATAAATCATATTTTAATTATAATTAATACATATTTTACTGGCTTATCGTTACTAAAACATATTTTACATAAACATAAACCATTTAAATTTTAATAGAAACTAATTCGTATTGAATAGTAATTAGGATATTTTTATAACAAATATTTATAATATTTTGTTTTAATTCATCATATATTTTCTTATGTTTAATTGAATACAGAATAGTTTATATTTGAATATGAAATGAACTAAAAATAAATGAACATAAAAATTTTCTGTGTATAAAGCACATTCCTTCATGGGTTGAGCCATAAAACAATATTAAGACTGGTATTTTAGAATTTAACACATAAATAAAAAAAAACTTTATTCATATTAAATTATAAATTTAAATTGTAAAATAAATTTTTATTTTAAATTTAGTTTATTACAAATATAAGAAAAAGAGTTTGTAATAATACAGCAAAATAATTCTAGATAAGTAATGCATATCATTGCTAATTACAAAATAATAAGATAAATAGAATCAGTTAAATTTTTCTTTAAATTTCTAAATACAGTTTTTTTATAACTTAGGAAATTACGATGAATGTTATATCGAATTAAAAAATGTGAAAGCAACGTACACTTGCCCATTATAGCGTATATGACGAGAAAAAAATGAATATTTTTTTAAATATCAAAATATTTATAAATAGTTTCAATCTTCGAGTATGTATTGAAGCAAACATTTATAATAAAATAATGCAAATAATGTTTTTTTTCAGTGCACAATGAAGTGCACAGTTATGTCACCCAACAAGTCAAAAGAGTGCGTGCATAAAAAAAAATACTTGCGCGTAATTGCTGCACGCACACATAGAGTGCGTAGGCGTAAATAAAGACAGTGTCTTCACCTTCATAGACATTGATTAGTGTGCGTGCTTTGAATGAGCGTGAACAAGAGCAGAATCTTGCAGTGTAATCCTTAAAACTTTAGAAAAGAACGTCTTTGATGAATAAAAAATAAGTTTTTTATCAATTATTAATCTCTTCAAAAGTGTTTGGAGGGACTTTTAAATAATTGGCTTGTTCAATTTAAAATCCAATTAAAAAGTACAATTAAATATTACTATTATTATTATATGAGTAAGAAAGACATATTATATTGTTTATTTTTATTTTCAAAAGTTTTTCTCTTTTATAATTTTACATTATATGTTTCAAAAAAATTGAAGTAAATTTATTTTATTTTATCTATTACTCATTTTATAAGAGTTTTATAATATTTTTCAATTCATTATTTAAATATCTCTGTTGTTCGAACGCATTTAAGTTTATAATTATGCTGTGCAAATAAAAAAATTATATTGTAATAATCATTATCAAAACAAATAATCACGAAATGAATAATATATGAGCAGATAAAAAATTAATTCACTTATATCGTACTAAAATTAGAATATTTTTAAGTACGTATCAGTATGTAGACATTAGCTATTGTCCTAAATTACCTAATTAAGCGAATCAAGAACTATATTTTAAATTATTGTAGTGCGGACATAACCAATCTAAACTTCAAGTGCTCATCTTATTCGAAATTTAATGAATTGAAAATGCTGCATAAGAAATTATTAAGAGTTACATATCTTTCAAAAATGTTGTTTTAATGTAGCATATTTTTTTCTATAATTTGGATTTATTAATTTTTTAATTTTAACACTTTTCAACTCATAAGTCATAAAATCATTTTTAATGATTTTTATTCAACAAATAATGTTAAAAATAACTTAAGCATTTACATTTATATTTGATTAATTTTTGTAATTTATATTAACTTCCTTTTTAAGATTAAAACACATAATTTATTAAGAAAATCTGATAAGTTACAGACAATATTTTATACGCGTTGATTTAAATTTCCCTGTCATCCGAGTACCGAGAGTTTGATGAAAACAATTTAATTCTTTTATAGTATAATAAATATTTATTTTAATAATATAGATAAGTAAATGTATTAATCAAATATAATGATATAGAAGAGATAATGCTTTTTGCTAAAAAATTCATTTACTTTGATGAAACTATCGAGAAGTATAATATTTTAATTTATTTAATAAATATTACATAATTTTATAAAATTTAAAAATAATTATTATAGCATTTTTAAAGTTATCATATTTTTATAAACTGTAGAAAATATTTGATAAAAAATATATTTTATTGAAAAGTAAGAAAAAAAAAATAATTATATTGATTAAGGAAATAATAATGTCATGGACTAGAAATAATGAGCTTAACGCACCCTTCAATTAATTTTTTGTGTTTTATATTTCGGTCATTAATGATATTGAATAGATTGTGCAATAAAGCTCAATACACGTCAAATAAATATTGGTGTAAATCCCATTTATAACGTTTGGTTAAGTTTATATCCATATGTGTGTATTTAAAATTATTATATAGTTTAAAAATCATGTTCAATTTAGACCACATAATTTTTTTTAGCAATAAATATTGAAAAATATTTACGTGTTAAGAGTATGAAATATCGTAAATTTTATAATAATTTTTTGTTTTTGATACATAACGCTATTAAAAATAAAAAAAAATAATGAGCCACGATTTGCATTGGCCACAAAATATATCGAATGTAGTTTAAAATTCAGTTTTTAATTTCTGAATAAATTAAAAGAAAAGTACGAAGTTCCGTGTAGTGTTGGTGATACTTGTAGTTAGTTGAAGTAGAGAGTGGGTTATCCACGCGGGCACAACTTACTTTTCTCCTGACTTTTCTCCTCGATGCGGGCTGATTCCTGATGCGTTCACCACTGTTAACTCATGCGGTTTCTCGTATGCAAATTATATTTTATTTCCAAAATGTTTACATAAAAAATTAGAACATTTCGTACTTTTTTGCTCTTTACATTTAACTAAATAATTAACTTCATTACATTTATTGAATAGTCTTATCTATATAGGGAATGTAGCGTACTCAATAAAAGTTTTTTGATAAAACATCATAGTCAATGCTTTTATTAAATAGACCTCCATCAACAATTTGTAAATTTATCAAGTATAAAGCCAATTCATAATTGTAAATCTAACTTTAATATCAGCACGAACATTTAAATTTACAATAAAAGCAGTTTATTCATTTAAACTGGAAAACGAGCCATTTTTATTCAAGTAATATTTCTTATCTGGTATAATCAATTACACAGAGAATGAAAGTGATATCATCGTATAAGAACTGATGAGATCCAAATAATATCTTCGTGTTCACTGAAATATTACGAGCGAGAAGCTAAAATGTCTCATAAACTCATAATGGGGTATCTTAAAATCTTCTTTGTATGACTGTGTGGAATTAGGAAGTAGAGAAAGGGGATAAAGAGTGATGAATCAGGAAGTCGGTATTGTTGTGCCGCATAGTCTCTGGAAAAATCTATAATCTCCAAGTTGGAACTGCGTACGCAGCTTTCCATATAAGAGACACGTGGCGGTTATGCGTGATGACGATAACACGAGTGAACCAACGAAAAAAAAATTTGTACGACCTTTCTGTGGGTTCCAACCCTCGTGTACATAAAATTAAACCAAGGACGACAAAAAATCATTAAAGGGGAGAGAAAAAGGATTGCCTATTGACTAAATGGAAATTCGTGTATTAGATTTTTAAATAAAAAAAAAAAAATGCAAAGTTAAATATAGTGATATGTTTAAGGGGAATACTATATTGATCTTTAAAAGTAATTTGATAGACCATTTTAGTTTCGGAGCTTATCGATTATTGTAAGTATTTGGTAGGGATGTATTTAAGTATATTACGTATTGAGTAATCTAACTTTTACTTTCTAAATTTAAGAATATATTTCTTTATAATCATGATGTTATGGTAGGGTGTGTAATGGAATATTGTATAACATTAGTATGATTAATGCTTATATCAAAAACATTATAAAATACATTCGTTATACCTAATAATATTTGATGTTATTCGTGCTTAATTATTAAATCAGATGAAGATAACGTCTTATTATGATATCTTTTAATTTTAATTTATTAATTTATAAATAAATCTGTTTTATTCTTATCATTGATCTACACAAAAAAATTTCTAGAATAAATTTAGATTTATTATTTCTATTATTTATCCAAAAATTTCTATTTCTATTGAAACAATAAATTACAAATTTTTATAAAGAATGATTTATGTACATATACTTTACAGATATTTATATAAATCACTGATTTTATTAAAAACAAGTAAAAACTTGAATAGATAGACTTACTTTTCAGTATTTTTTTAAATAATTTTTTTTTTTTTACAGAGTGCACAAAATCGATTGCTAATAAAAAATGGCAAAGTTGTTAATGAGGATGATATCTTCGATGCAGATGTCTATATTGAAGATGGAGTTATTAAGTAAGTAATTTTTATTATATATATATTCTGAATTCCTAATTTTTTATTCTTTATGCAATAAAATATTTGACAATTTTTATTTATTATAATATTTTTCTTCTAAAATAGCAGTAATTTTTTTTTTAACGTAATTTATTGATGTAGAAACTATTGCTCGGTTGTTATATAATTAATCATTAAACTTACCGCTATTATTATTAGCTTCTTTATATATTTCGAAAAAAAAATTAAAGAATAATTTATAAAAAAAAGTAATAAGATTAAAATCATTAATAATTCAATTATTATATAATAAAAGTAATTTTTGAAAAATTGTATAATTAAAGAATAGTAAAATGAAAAATAAATAAGAAATATCATTGTAAAAACTCAATATGAATTTTTATTAATTTTTTTTAATTTTAAAATAAATAGCTTTCTATAATAAAATATTATATATAAAATATTGGATCTTAATATATTTTGATTAATATAATAGAAAATGAAAATTGTTTTTTATAATATTTATATGTTATTTTAAGCTATTTTATTATGAATATTATTCATTGTTCATTTTAATATAAATATGATTATATAAATTCATTCAGGTATGAAGTTTAATCATAAAAAGTATATTAATGATAAATAATAGTAATAGTAAATAGAACTACTTTTCTATGAATTATTACAAAATTGTTCTAATTACGATTTCTAAAATAATAAAAAAAAAATATTATTGATTTAATTTTATTGATATTTTATTTTAGTTTGTCGTCTTTAAACGACACGAGTAATAGATTGTAATTGATGGAAGTTATTTTAATTTTTAAATGACTTTATTCATTCAAGTATTTTTTAATGTACAATATGTATATGCATTATTACATGAATTTTTTATTTTCTAATTCCATTTTTATGGAATAAAGAAATATTTTAATATACTTGGAAAATTGACTAAAGTAACAATGAAAACTGTTAAGATATCGAGAAATTTATTTTTGGCTGCTCCAAATAGAAAGTTCGTATAGTAAAATCAAACTATTTATACCTTGGAAATAGTATTTCTAGCTAATGTCAGCCTTAGTAATACAATAAATTCGCTTTTTCAAAAGAAATATCGACTATGAGTCTATATTTCTTGAAAGCTCCATTATTTTTCATTTTCCTCCCTTCACATTAGAGATTAAACACCACTCGTGCTTGATACCAGAGTAATAAAATTGCAATATTATTTAGAGGAAGTGCTTATCGAAATAACAGCAGCGCTTAAATTATTAATAATATAAAGCATGTTATGCAAATGTGATGATCCACTGGCGCATCCAAAAAACACGCTCCCCTAATTCAGGAGGAAGGCCACAAAAGCAAAGGAAATTAAATAATGCAAGTGCGAATTAATTTCCAGACAACTCGGTCGGAATCTCATAATTCCGGGCGGCACCCGGACCATCGATGCCAGAGGCAAGTACGTGATGCCGGGTGGCATTGATCCTCACACCCACTTCGAGCTCGAGCTCATGGGGGCGACGAGTGTCGACGACTTCTACCAGGGCACCAAAGCCGCTCTCGCTGGCGGCACCACCATGATCATCGACTTCGTCATCCCCAAGGGCGACGAGGGTCTACTCGAGGCCTACGAGAGGTACCGAATTACAGCTGACGAAAAGGTCTGCTGCGATTACGCCCTTCACATCGGTGTCACCGCCTGGAATAATAAGGTTTGTCGATTTCATTTTACAACACTCCCGCATATCAGGCAAAAGCACTACTCTTTGCCCCACAATATATTTATCATTTGGAATAAAGCTTTTGGGTGTTTGGTGGAGTTACGTAGGGTCGTGCAACTGGTAGCATTTTATTATCGTTTGAAATTTTTTGAATAAAAACCAAATACCCCACGCGTTTATAATACAAAAATTATTATTCAATGTATTTTCTAATTTGTACACATAAATTTATACGTTTTGAAATATTACCTATAAGAATAGTTTGTTAAACTGATGCAAAAAAACAAGTTAATAATTTTGCAGAATTATAAACTTTTGACAACATAAATTTGAGTGTATAAATGAAATTGTTTAGGTAATTTCTAAAATTGTATTTGTTATTAAAGTTTATTATTTTTTAATCAAATGTTGCTTTAATTTATCTGAGAAAAAATTAATTTTTTTTTTCAACATAATAATTGAAACGTACTCTTTGATTTAACGTGGAGTTACAATTGTAATAGTCAATTGCCTTGGCGTTAAAATTAGTAATTCAACGAAAATGCTTGAAATATTGTTTCATTGGTAATTCCGTGTGGATGTGTAATGCAAATATCATTACTTTTTTATCAAGTATTATTACCTCACTTTATACCAATTGAAAAATTAAAAATCTGATCGGGTCTATGAATACGATGCTGTACCAAATTGCTAACAAATGATTAACAATAATCAACCAAAGAACATTGCAGAATATTGATGTATGATCTTTTGACAAGAGATCTGCAGTTAACCACTCCAGTAGTGCTAGATTTCAAATTTGCCCAACTAAGGCTTCCTTTTTATTTGCTCGGGGTTAATAACGTTGATGGAGAGGTCGGGTGGTTGAAACGAGAAAAACCCACCTCGGTTATCCGCAATAAAATCTTCCCTCGTATCACGGGCAAAGTTGAATTTCATTCAGGGTCAATCTCTCTCCCACGAATACGCGAAAAAACAAAGTGCCCCCAATGAGAACAATCAACGATTCAATGCTGCGTAGACCCGTAATTGTTGCATAAATACGAATTGTTCCCGAATGCAAAGAGCGAGCACTAATTCTCACTCGTTTCTTAATTGGA
The DNA here is from genome assembly GCA_018907245.1 of Eupristina koningsbergeri. Lineage (NCBI taxonomy): Eukaryota > Metazoa > Arthropoda > Insecta > Hymenoptera > Agaonidae > Eupristina > Eupristina koningsbergeri. The sequence continues at coordinate 583,179 of JACCHV010000050.1, forward strand.
CATATGGAGTGAGTTTCTAAATGTTAATCAGGTATTTTTCCTCAGTTTAGCCTTCCTTCCGCTCCCATCTAATTTCGATCGCGTGCACTCGTCGGCGAAAACACACACACCCACACACACCCACAGCCGAGCTATTAATTTACATGAGACTTTCTTATTGACGTCTGGCGACTCGAAAATCGTGGTCGTGCAACTGCTCGCGAAGATGATGTAACTGTCGGATATTACGGGCGGCGGCAAACGGCACGATGACCCCGCGATTCCGCGATGTGAACTCTTTAACACGACCGACTCGAATCGTGACTTTGTTCGGGCCTCTGACTTTTTTTTCGGCAAGTTTACTTTTTACTGACTCATGGTCAATCTTGTGCGAGCTTATGGTTTTAGCGCTTCTTTTGACAGTCCGCTTAAGTTTTTCGACAACTCCCGTTGGCTTCTGTCTTGCTTTTAATGGAACTCAATAACCGAGTGTTGAATTATCTGAACGAGTGTTTTGTTTAGTGCAAAATGACATTTGAAAGATTTCGGACGTTATTTTACGATTTTTCAAGCTTTATGAATCAATGATATAATCTTATGCAATGCATTTCGAATAATTTACGGACTAAATAATCAACTCATCAATAATCTTCGTGCGTTGTATCTTAATTTTCAGATCCTTAAAATTAGGAAGAATATATTTTACAACTCGTTTATATCACAAAGAGTTTTTAAAAAAATTAATAAATGAAGGTATTAATTGCAAGAACGGTTAAATTGAACAATTAAAGTATCCATTATTTATGGATAATTGTTTGGAGATTATAATTTGACGAAATATTCGTTCCTTTTAGTACTTTTTTTTTGATAAGAAAAACATTTTCTTAGGTACTTACTTTTACCACTCAATCTTTTTTTATAAATTACTTTTTAAGGAACTATTATTTAAGGGAACTCGTTATTTGGTTCTAGCATGATTTTATGTTTAAAAATATTAAAAATAACTTATTTAAAGACTTAAAATTAAAAATTTTTAAATCATTTATTGTATTAAAATTTCTACATATTTTTTATTTGACATTGTTATTTAATCACATACTTATTAAAATTAATACATAAGTATGGTGATAAAATTTTCAAGTACTTAAAAACACAACATAAATATTTGTTTGAGTCAATTTCAATACTACACAGTATGAACTTTCGTTCTAATTTTATGAATATTTTTTTAACTAATAACTGCATATCCGATAGTATGATTAGCCTTAATAACTTGGAAACCATATGAAAACTAATATTTTTTGTCATTTAATTGTGGTTCCTTTCAAGTAAACTAAAAAGATTTAATTTTATGTTATTTTATTCAAAATATAAAAAAAAAATTTCATTTCTCTATCAAGCAAAATTTAAATGTAAATTTATTTATATATTACACAAAATAACAATAAGTTTTATTTAAAAGTTTAGTCTATTTCAGTAAATGTAAAACAAATAATTGAAAAACAAGATAAATAAATTTGATATTAATAAATCATTAAATGAGTTAACATTATTGATTCTCAATCTAAAAATTAATCCACTGACGAATAATTTTAGCAATAAAATATATTTTATTTATATCAATTAAAAATTAAGATCTACATATAGCATATATCTTAAGAACTAGAAAATAAAATAATGTTTTGATCATATTTCAAATAAAACTTGGTTAAATGGAATATAACGGATATTTCAGCTACGATATTTAATAAAGTAATATTATACATTTATGAGAGACATTTATTTATTTATTTATTTTTTTTCAAGATACCCAACAAATTATGTTTTTAATACACTTACATTTAGTTATTAAAAGTTCACACAAATAAAAAATAATCATACAACTTCTATAATGATATTAAATATTTGTAAGATAGAAAAAGCTTTGACATCATAACCTCCTTAAAAATCTTGAACAACTTAACAATCTTTATTTAGCCCCTTCACAAGTATTACGTGACGCCTACAATAACTTTTTCTATTCTTGCGAACTACCGCCGGCACTTATTTAAAAAGAATCACCAACAAAATATGTCACGAATGGTAAATTAATTAACACTTTCTCCGGGCTTTAAACTTTATTACGACATGTGTAAACACGCTTATCCTTATTTTCGAGTCAACACACGAACACTTGATGCATTATGAATTTTTTATGTAATTCCATGTATTTATACTTTTAGACGAGAGAAGAAATGGCAACTTTATCACAACAACACGGCATTAATAGCTTCAAGTTCTTCATGGCGTATCGTGATCTCTTCATGCTCAGGGATCCAGAATTAATAGAGGCTTTCAAGACTTGTAAGAGTCTCGGCGCCGTGGCTATGGTTCACGCCGAAAACGGCGATATCATATACGAGGTACACCATCACCACATTAGTTACGCACTTTCTTTTTTTCTTTTTTTTTTTTTTTTTTCTTTCTTTTTTCTTTCCGCTGGATTGGTGTGTAGTAGACTGTTGAATGAATACTCGTGGTTTATTACCGAGGAGAGGAAGACAATGAGTGCACCTGTAGGGCCGTCGCTGATAATCAAGCGATAAACCTTTTTTTTTAATAAAGTATAATTAATTTCTGATTTGCATATCAACGCATCTCAGGAGAGTATCACCGTATCGGTTTTTCGAAATCTATAATTGAGTGCTATTATACTTGTTAGTTTGGAATTTAACAGTTCTGGTCATTAGTGTACGGTTAATATTTCATAAACACTCTTTAAGTAGATATAAATACACAATTATGCGTAATAAATAATGACTTCAAGTGAGTGGCGAGTTTCGATCAATTTTAATTGCTTTAACAACTGGAAATATTCAATGAGGTTTTCAAAATTGATAAACTTATCACATGTATTAACATAAAAAAAAAAAACAAATTCATTTTTACATTATGAATAAAACGATAATTCATCGAATAAAAAATACTATACATATTAAATGATAAAGTTATATTAAAGGTAGATTAAAAAATTCATAAACTATTCTCTGCATATAATGGATCTTCATCATTGGAGGTTTAAGTACCTGTGTAATTATTATTTTTTTTTTTTTTTTTTTTTGATATTTATAAATAAAGTTTCCTTTATTTGTTTTATAAATAAATTTATTATAAATGTAAAAAAATCAACACATTCGAATATTATTTTGTATGTATAGAATAACAAATATAAAATCTAATATTTATTTAATTTAATATACATATAAGCTCTGATGTGTATAAACTTTTATCTGTGATTTGTTATTTATATACTGATAATATTATACCGATTAAGTAGCAAATTTACACATTTCATTTAATATTTTTAATTCTAAAAGAACAATAATTGATAATAAATTTGTAATTATTTATGATAAATAAAACAGTATATTGAATTTTTTTAGTAAAATTTATTGTACATAAAAAAACAAAATAATAAAAAATTGAATATATCAAACCATAATATTTTATTTATATTATAAAATTGTAAATTAGAAAGATTTCTAAACTTTTATGTGTACCTAAATACGTGCATTGTCATGTAATAGATTTCGATTAATTTTTTTTTAATTTAATCAATGTACTATTAATAGTTTCTTACGTGTAAATTTTTATATAAATAAAATATAAATTCGTTTTTCTAAAAATTATGCAAAAATTTTCTTTCAAATATTTAATTCTCATTATTATTTTTATGCTTTTAACAATGAAGGTTCAATAACCGTCCTTTATTAATTTCTGAATATATCATTCTACATTGACTTTTTATTACCAATTGAATCATTGATTAATGGCATATGTTTGAATTATGATTAATGAACTTTAAGTTATTTTTAAATAAGTTTCCTCTACACAACATTAAATATTTAAAAGCACATATATCAATAATATGACTCAAATCCAAAAATAGTACGGTACAAATTATTTTTATTATTATTAAAAAATATGAAAATAAAGTATATCTATTTTAACATTGAGATTTAATTTTTTGAATGATGTTCCCAATGAAATTATGTTTGTGAGATACATCTTTTTATAAATATTTCTTATATTACTTTGTAGGAAAAATATTTTAAAGGCATCTGTAATATATTTTTCTTATTAAGTCCTTAATTCATCCTAAATTATTTTTACAAAAATATATTTTAAATATTTATAAATTATCATTTTAATAAAATGAGTGTCATATCTGTTCAAATGAATTTTTTAAATAAAATTAAGATGCACTTGATCATTTTGTATTCTGCAGTTGAGTAACCCTTAGTAGCTGAGTGGTAGTAAAAAAGGAATCCACGACAAATTATAATTGACAGGCAATCTAAAATATAATATCATAAATCATAAAAGTTTAATACAGAATAATCATAAAAGAAGCTGATTTAGAAAAATATGAAAAACTGATTATAAACATAAAAAAAAAAAAAATTGTTATTGATTGTTGCAGTGATTAATTTTTCTTTTTTCTTTATAAGTATCCTTTAATCAAATGTAATAGGTAGTATGCGACCATGCAATAATTATTTTAAATTTGCAGATATATTACTTACCTTATCACTATCAGTAATTAATAGTGGTGTGAATATATATATATTAAATAAAAATAAATGTTTTTTTGGATTCATTAAAAATTTTTTAATATATATTATATATATATATATATATTATAAATTTTATGGATATTCAATTAAAATGAATCTAAAATAATATTGATATAAAATGAAAAAAAAAATTTTGGAAGTACACACGACGGTAATGAAATATAATATACTCGAGTAGAATATGTAGAATATAAAATATTTTATTGTACATACCAAAGCGTATTTTATGTACCATGCAACCATAAAAGTAAATTACACTTTTATACAGAGTACTTGATTAAAGTCTTAGTATTTTATATAAAAAATTTATACTGTATGTAAAAATATTATGGGATATTTGAATGTCAATTTGTAAAAGGCATTAATGTTTATTTTTAACTATTTCAGAACACAAAAAAATTATTAGCGGCAGGTGTAACAGGGCCTGAAGGTCACGAGATGTCTCGCCCTGAAGAAGTTGAAGCTGAAGCAGTAAATCGGGCTTGTGTTCTTGCAAGTCAGGTAAGTTCAATGCATGAAATATACTGTCTATTCCATTATTTACATTACTCGTTTTACTTCTTTTGAATTATCTTAATTGTATTAAATAGACAATTCAAAATAATGAATTTTACGGACAACAACGTCTTAAAAATAAGTATAAAAGTACATTAAACCAACATCATTTTTATTTAGTAAATATAAGCAAATTTATATTTTACAATTAATTTTCAAAAGGTTATTTGTACTTTGTACACGATATGCAATAAATTTATGTATTTTAAAGAATAAAGATTTTAATTTATGATACTATGACAAATTTGTACAAGTTAACATTTTTTTTTAAATTATCGTTATTAAGACGAGTTTTTTATTAATAATAATATTTTAGTATTGTTTAGTTGATCTGATTTAATACAAATTTTGAATAATTCCATTTTATTTTATTTTTTTTTCGTTTTCCTTCTCTTCATTTTTTCATTATTAGCATAATTTTGGCTTTTTATGTATTTGCACAAAATAAATTGGTCTGTTATATATTTATATTATTTATGTTGTAAGAAAACATTAGTATTATATTTATATTTAAGGAATACAATATTACGAATGTAGTAATTAATTGTATAAAAGAAGCCTATTATTACTTTTGCATTTGTGTACGTAATATATCTGTTGTAGATAAATAATATTTTTTACACGTAATTGTATAAAAGCAACCCTTTATTTATATTTTAAAGTGCCTTGCTATTTACACATTTTTAATTTGCAAAGTCTTTTTTAATATTATTTGTACACATAAAGAATTACCTAACAGTATATTGCATTTGGCTAAATCGCAATTGATGTAAATTGTCGTGATAAAACGTACAAGAAAACAGATTTTTTAAAATATCTTTTATTGATTGATGATACGCTTAAATACGTTCACAATAATAATGAAAGTGTAAATACAAATTATCCAAAATAAGAGGAAATGATTAAAAAATATGACGAAAGGGAAGATGACACCGAAAAAATGGCAACCATCACTTGATGGTCATACACATACGAGTACATGAAATATATAAAATAAAATAAAAAATTACTTTCTCTATGACGACGTATGCTAAGTACTTGGTCTTTTAAATTTTTTGGAGTAAAATTTAAGTTTGTAAAAGCAAAGTTTACCTTGTTTGGTAAACTCCATGGGGTTATTAAGTAACATTGCTGATTTCTCAGAAGGGGGAAACTGTCCGATGCGTTACTCCAAGGAATTTAAAGTAAAAAAGCAGGGTTGGCATGTTGACGTGCGAGTGCACGGGGAGGTAGTGATTGGAATGAGGATGAGGCTGAGTGATTTGACCGCAGTTGAGTGCTTACGGTTTGTATACTGTTGGGATGTTGACATGCATGAATTAGGTGTCGTGTCCGCTGTACGTGGTGCACGTGATGAGTCGCAGCGCCGCCGACGAGCTCGAGAGGGCGAGGTCACGTGGCGTGTGCGTTTGGGGTGAAACCCTGGCGGCCGCCCTCGGCACCGACGGCACCGGTTACAGTCATACCTGCTGGAGGCACGCGGCTGGACACGTGCTCAGCCCCCCGCTCAGGCCGGACCCGGACACGCCGCTCGCCCTCATCAGGAAACTCATCACGTGAGTATGCACGCAATTTGCAGTCTCCGTTTATTTCCTACCGGTATTTCCAGGTTGGTGGAGGTGACGCCAGTGACTCGAGGTATTTTATGCATTGGCACATGTGTTGGCCATTTGTAGATTTTTCATTGTTTATCGTTGAATGTAGTCTTGCTAGTCAGTAGGTCGTAAATTTATTGAGTTCCGTGACAGCGAGATAACTTTAATGCATCCATCTTACAGATTTCCTGTAGTCTAGTGTGAGTTTATCATTATTCTTATTATTAGTCTTTGGACTGGGTCAATCTACCAGACGTGCAACCGAACTGCTAGTGGATTGAGTATGATAATCGACTGAATATGCAACGGAATCGAGCAAACATACCGAGGATAAAATTATTCTTGGAATATTACTTGGCGTACTAAGAATGTTCTTGTAAATCGATAGTCATTGAGGATCTTCGAGTTGTGTTCAATTTCTCTAGAGTAATCCTCTTGACTTGGGAAAGCGAATGTTGAAAATGCGAGTTACTCGCACGACTACAACGAATTTTTTCTCATTTCAGATGCTATTTCATTTTCAATAAAATATTGTTCGTGCATTTTATCCTGAGAAATATATACAGTAGAATGTAATTTTGATCTATAACCATTGCTTACGAATATTTCATTTAATTTAATTTTTTGACATATGATAATGCCAAGAAATTATGCAAAGAGATTAATGTTTAATTAAAAATAGTGAAAGTTTGATAATTTATAATATATTCAAATGTATTTATTAATTACAAAGAATTTCCATAAAAAAAAAAAACATTATTACAATTTTTGAGAAGACAACATTTTTAATTATATATTATTGATAAAATTTGCTACACGAATTGTAAAGTGAATTTAAATTCTTGTTTATATCTTTTTTATTATACAATGCAATCATATCAAGTAGCTGAGCATTGCGTAATAATTTTAATATTTGATAAATTATTCTAAAATCAGACTTGGACAAATTTGATAAATAATAAAATTGCGAATAAAATACAATTAAATAATATTACCTTCAATTATATTAAAATTATTCAACATATTTAAAATTATAATAAAGTTCATTGTCTATGCAATTAAGTATTATTTTATTGAATAATAAAGGTTTTCAAGTGCTTATGAAATAGTTAAAATTTAACCGAAATGATTAATTAAAATTTTAAATTTTCAAAGAGATTTACTATAAAGAATTGAAGGAACTTTTTTTGGTACTAAATAAACCCAAGATCTTTTCAACTCGTTGCACCGCTCGAGGCGATTTTATTTTATTACGTACTCCAATAAGTCAAGTTTTCGAAACTAATTGGAGATGAAAACGTCCCTAACGAAAAAAAATTGTAATTATTAGTCGCGAGTTCGTGTTAAGGCTCTTTAAGCGCCTGATATTTATGCGTTATATTAATGAAATAGCCGATTAAGGATTGTCACTAAATAATGAAAGCCCAGGCAAGCGGTGTCATTTAATTATAAATTAAGCGAAAATAGTACTTTCGAACGGGCAAAAAAGGGTAATGCGCAATGTAAGTGAAACGACCGGACAGCAACTCTTTCCTTCGCAGACGCGAGCGCCTAAAAAAGAAGAGGCGCGAATGTGTGCACCAGGTGCCTTTCCTAGCCGCAGAACTGGAAGTGCAGCCACAATAGTGGGAAAGCGCAAGAAAATCCTGGTTGACAGCATCGCGACGACTTTCCTCGGGCCGAGCCCGTTACGACGCATCTCGACGGGAGTCTTTCCGCGCGTTTTTCCCGGTAGCCTGCTGGAGGACGTAGGACGAGCTCACGGCTGCCAACTGCTCGACTTGCCCTCCAGCTCTTTGGCCATTAATGGAGACCCCGGCGACGATTTCTATCCGTCCGGCGGAGGCTGGACCAGATGCTCCGGGGGAAAGATGAAAAACGCGTTTTGTAACTCCCGCGCTTTCTCGGCGAGCGCGCATCGACGGATTTCGAATTGCGAGGGCGTGGACGAGATGTTTGCCTGGCCAGTTTCGGATCGGCCTACTCTTTTAATTGTGCGGACGTGGAGGTGCCGAGGCTTCGAGCGTGTTTTTAAGTGCTCGGACTCTCTCGGGTACTACTCCTATCCTAGCACTCGAGAATTTTAACGAGTCGTGCTGAAACGCGCGAACTTTTTCTCCTCCAGAGAAATCTCAACCAACCAACCAACCAACCAACCAACCAACCAACCATCCGACACAAGTTCTCTTCGTTTCGAAAGTCAATTTTTTTATTCAAATTAATGCCGACCGGCGCGCTTTTTACAGTCGCTATTGCTATTGCGGTGTGTGAATTATTCGAAAATGCAAAATCAAACGGTCTTTCTTATTTGCGCTATTGCGAAATTTGGGCAAACGTCGATATCGCGTGCTCTTGATATGTCTTCCGATAACTTTGATGCATACAAAATTCTGATATTTTCTAGCGGCAATTCTTAAAATATCAGCTACAACGACTTTATCGATTTTTTCTCAAAGATATCTAACATGCAGTATATGTAAATAATTGATTGCAACGCGAGCTATTAGAAAAACTTTTTTTGATTAAAAATTCTTATTTTATTACATGTTAATCTTATTTATTGAATGTTACAAAATTAATATTATTGTTTTTTTAACCTCATTTGATAATCTTATCTTTTATTTAAAATGATCATTATCCTCTTTTACGGACAATCAAGAATTTATCGAAATATTGAGAAAGATATAATTAAATGTAATTAAACGAATGTTTATCCAAATTCAAATTTGGCTTATAATCATGTGACTTAAGGTATTTCTTGATATGGTAGTATTTTGCACGATTAATGTAATGTATATTTGTTTAGTGGCATGAAAAAATTGTTACAGTATGTTTTTAAGTAGGATTCGAATTTTTCACAAATTATTTCTTGAAATATTACAAATATTTGCTTATAGTTTATGTAATGTACTATTTGTTTCTTAAAATTCATTCCTTAAATACTTCTTTTAGTTTCTCTTAGTGAATTGACTTTTCATTTTTTTTTGCACATATTATTAAGCGTCTAGATTACTTGTACTTGTCAAGGAGAACTTTATGTTTTTATATGAATATTAAAGTTAAAAATTATTGAAAATAAATAGGATATATATAATAAGAAATATTATTTACGAGGATAGAAATTCTGCTTACTAATTATTTTAAAAAACAATGATATAATAAATTATTAAAGCAATTAATAATTTATTATAATATAATTCTTGTTATTAATGAGCAAATAATAGTTAATTAATAAAAATACTTTTGAATATTTAATATAGAAATTAATTCTGACGTAATATTATAATTGATGTGTAAATGCAGTCCATAAATTATTTACTATGTCAATAATTTTTTACATTTAATACAAACTTCCAGTTTTTTTTCTTGATTCCTCTTTACTCTTCTATTTTCATTTGAATTAATTCAATTCTCAACTTGTTTTACTTCCACTATTTTTTATGTAGGTTTTTAATTTTATTACTATTTCATATCCAAAAAATCTGTGCGATTCTATGTAGTGCGTGACGGGAAAAGGACGACGAATTCTGAGTTTATATTTTTTAATTTTGTAAAAAATTTTGATTCCCTACAATATTCTCAATACCAAGAAGGAAAATAGTTCATAAATGTAACTCTATATTAAAACATCATGTCTTTTTAAAAGAGATATGTAATGTAAAGAGAGATGTAGATCATTAACATCCGATAGTAGGTACGTGAAAAAATTATTATATATTTTAAGTAAAACTTGTTTCAATATTTGAAACCATAATGAAAATTTATTAATGATAGTTGCATAAAAAATATTTTTTGCCTATTTAAAGATAACCAAACTTAATATAATTATTTGAAATGTATAGAGAAATAATATTTTGTCTCAAATCCATGAAATATTATAGTGTCGATCATAAAATCTTTTTAAAATAATACAAAATCTAAAAAAGTCTCAAAAATACGTTAAAAATTATAAAAAAATAATGGAATTTCGACTCTTTAGCAAGTAATACTATTCACTTGTGATTTCTATGCCACTGTTTGAATCTTCCTCCAAACTCCAACCGGGATTAGCTGTCTATTCGTGGATACCCCTGAAAGAAGAAAAAAAAGTCTAGGTGCTAGTTTCCGGTGGTTATTTTCCGCCCTCCTGCGAGGGTCGTCCTTTAGCATCCGGAGCACACACAAAGAATCGCACACCCAGCGAATGGTTAAAGAGTTAACGGTCGTACGACGATGATGATGATGATGATGATGATGATGATGATGATGATGTTGTTGTCAACTCGCGTAGCTCAACTGTCCGCTGTACGTGTCAGCGGTGATGAGCAAGTCCTCGGCAGACACGCTCGCCGAGCGACGAGGTGACGGAGCCGTTGTTTACGGTGAACCTCTGGCCTCGAGCCTCGGCATCGACGGGGCCGCCCAGTACGGCCTCGACATCCTCAGGGCGAGCCGCCTCGTCACCAGCCCGCCCCTCAGGCCTGACCCCACCACACCGACTTACCTCATCGAAAAGCTCGCCCAGTAAGTATGAGTTGCGAGCCTTTTTTCTTTCACTCTCCGAGGGATGTCCAGGAGTCGTTGGCTCCTCTCCTCGAGGTTACGCAAAACGACGGGTGAACGTGCTCAGGAGGTGCGCACGCTTTTTGAGAGCCGTACATCGTCCCCGAGAATAGGAGGCTGGATACTGAGGTTGTTCACTGCGAGTATTCGTAATACCTTTGATGTTGAACTTTGGTTCGTATGATTATTCTTGGCGGACTGCAGTACTCGATAAAAAGTGTCCCGTTTAGTCGATCTAATTTATCGCTAAATGATCTGGAGGTTGATAAACTGAAAAACTTGGTTATGCGTACTAGTTTTATTGAAATTCAAGTTGCTTCATAAGCTTTTAAAATAAATACAAAACATTAAATGAAATTTTGTTTTATGTAAGAAATATTATATTTTCGCACACATTTTCAATATTCACTTTGTTTCATTATGTAAGAAACGAAAGAAATATCTTTAAGAAATTTTTTTTAAAAGTTTATTTTTTGCATAAAAACTAATTATAAAAATATGCATTTATTAGACTATTAAATTAAAACATTTTAACAAAATTTGTAATTAATGCTGAAGAATGTAGCTTAACAGTAACAATACATTTTGTAATCTCCTGAATATAAAACTGACATTTCACAAGACAAATTTCACTGCAGGCAAAATTATCTGCTTTCTTATTTTACAATAAAATACTTTGCAAAAATAATATTTTTAGCATTTGTAGAAATTATTTTTTTCAGCCTAATATTTGTACATACATTTTTTACATCAATTTTATTAATAATTGATGCACTGTAAATATTTAGTGCATTCTACTAGTATTGAGAAATAATTTTATTATTTATACGAAATGTTATTTTTAATTAACACCATTCTTATAATAATATACAGGTTGGAAATAATTTATTAATTTTAAATAAATATTAAGTAATTAAGATCAGTTTAGTATACATTACTTATGAAGTAAAGCAAGTAAAACCAAATTATAATGTGTTTCAATTGTTATATATTTTTTTTCATGAGTTTAGCAAATTGAATAATTGTGATATTTTCTATGTTAATTGCTCATAATATTTAAACAAAAGAAATTAGCTCTTTTGTTGCATATGGTAATTTCTTCAGCTCATTTATCTTTGTCTCGAGTAATGATTTATTTCATTTATTGTTACATGTTAAACTTAAAGATGTACAATGAAACATTGATCAATAATAATCTGATAATAATAGAATGTTCAAATTGAATTAATGTTCTTGTTTTTTAATGGTCATGGTTTCAAAAGATTTTTATGTAAATGCAAAAGATCTAATAATAATAAACTTTATGACTGTAAAAACTGTGGACAAATTTCTTTTTTTACGCATATGCTCTTTCTACTATTACTTACATTTGTTCCAGAGTTTAGAAATACACATTGTTCCTCGTGTTTAAAAAGAAAAAAAAACTATTTATTCATATGTGAATATAATGGAGAGTACATGTTTTAATGAGTTTAAATTTATGTAAGTGAGTAATAAATGGATATAGACGATTCAAAAATTGTAGAAATAAAATGTTTTGATTGTACACCAAAGATACAAAAGAAATAAAATTTCGTAAATAAAACAAATCAAATTTAGCATTACATTGAAGGATTAAAAGAAAACTATAAAAAATACAAATTATGTTACATTAATTTTTTCAATAATTGGTATAATAAGCATTATTATTATACGATTAACAAATATTTATTTGTAAATTAATTTAATTTATAATGATGATTTAAAATTCAATTTAAAATAGTGAAATATTCTAACATTGCATTGAGATTAAAAATTAAACAAAATGTTTGATCATGCAAATTTATAATTGACGGTATTTTCTTAGTAGTATAAAATTTTATATAAAAACATCTAATCCAAAATTGTCTTTAATTACAAAATATACTATGTCATTGTTCAGCAGAATCCATTAATTAAAGCCCTTAAGTTTTAAGGGTTTTCTTAATCAACATTTAAATACTCTTATCGTGTCAATATAAAAATATTCATAATAAAAGTAGCATCTTCCTTTTATCGATATACAAAGAGAAAGTAATATTTACATTTTGTTGCAACGTATAGAGATGGGCTACAGGTGACAGGCAGCGACAATTGTACCTTCAACAGTGACCAGAAAGCCCTTGGTAAGGATGACTTTTCAAAGATTCCCAACGGCGTCAACGGTGTCGAAGACCGTATGTCGATTGTCTGGGACAAGGGCGTGCACAGCGGAATCATGGACCCAACACGATTCGTCGCTGTCACTAGCACCAATGCTGCCAAGATATTCAATCTGTACCCCAGGAAGGGTGTCATCGCCGTCGGCTCTGACGCCGATATCGTTGTCTGGGATCCGACCGCCAAGCGCACCATTTCCGCGCAGACCCATCATCAAGCTGTCGATTTCAACATCTTTGAGGTGAGTCTGATGGATTTCTCTCATTAGTGAAACAGTTTTTCTAACTCTTTTCTCTTCTCTAATGTCATTGGTACACACATCACGTCTTGCACTTTTTGAATTTAATATTTTTAAAGCGCTGTTTTAAATTAACCATAAATACTGGAATAAAGTTAAAACTCTTGGTGTTTCTTCGTCGTTTTTTGCAATTAACTATAACTATCATTATTTTTTCATATTTAAAAGTCTGAATTAGTAATATAAAGAAAGAATAATATTTGTTAACTGCATATGAAAATGTATAGGAAAAAACTAGTAATGCAAGAACTTCAATTATTTAAAAAAAATATAAAAATTATAAATAAACATAAGGATGTAAATAAATACAATTTTTTAGCGAATGATAATTTATTTATTTATTTATTTCGTAATTTGTAGCTTCTCAATAAATGTTACTTGATATATTTTACAATATTTATAATATATAATTCCATAGAATTAAAATAATAAAATTTACAGTCCTACATAATTTATAATTTAAACATTTTATTGTTTACTTAGGGTATGGAGGTGTACGGTGTTCCGGTGTTCGTGGTTGTCGGTGGTCGCGTCTGCGTGGACGAGTGTGACGTGAAGGCGGTGCACGGGTTCGGCAAGTTCATCGAATGCCCGGTCTACCCCAGTTACGTATACGAAGCCGTGGAGGAACGCGAGAAGCGTCCTCGGGGTGTCCCGCGCACCGAAGTCGAGGCGCGTAAGTTCGCCGAGGAGGAGGCGAGTTTTGCGAAGGCCCGGGAAGCCGCCAGGGCGGCTAAAGCTGCGGCTGCTGCTGCTGCTGCGGTCCAGAACAATCACCACACCAATGGAACACATTTCGACGGCGAAATTCCTAGACCAAGAAGCATAGTCTGCACTCCAACCCTGCCTAACTCGGCGATCGCCACACCCTCGGTCAAGGGTCCTAGATTGGAAGGACAAAGAAATCTACAGGACTCGACGTTCTCGATTAGCGGTTTGTACATTAGCATTTCTTTTTATTTATATAGATGATCGATTTATTAATAAGAGGAATTTGGTAATATTAATAACTTGAGAGTAACTTCAAATGTTTATCGATATTTCATTTTAACACTGTATTTTATTATAATGTAAAACATTAAAACAAAACTTACAAAATCATAGAGTTTCCTTATTTTCACAATTAGATAAAATTCTTCATATTTAATACTGCAATTTAAAGCTTTGCATTTATTAAAATATATTTTTGTTCAAGGCCTTAAATTCTGGTTGAATAAAAATGTTATCAATGTTTTATTAATAGTTTTCAATTATTCAAAAAAATAAAATTCACATCTTGTTTGATACGAATAAATACAACTTCTTGGAATTATACGTAATAACAAAAGCTGATATTAAATATTAAATATTAAAATAATGTTGTTTGTTTACAGAGGACTCTAAAGAAGCATCGCGATCCTGCATTCGTGTAAACAATCCTCCAGGTGGACGCAGTGCTGGTGGATTTTGGTAAATACAATAGTATGCAGTTATGAACAAAAATCAAAAAGGAGAAGATGAAAATAAGAAGTAAATAAATTGGAGCAAAGAGAAAGAATGAAAATGCGTTAAACATGGCCTTTCATCGCTCCGAAGGGCCAATGTACTTCGACGTTGACAGAAGACAAGAATTTATAATTCGAATGATAAACTTGACAAGCTCCATTTTCTATGTTCGGTTGGATCGAAAATCGATTATTTTTAATGTATAATTTGCATTAGATATATACCATTCGACCATGTTTATTATTCAAACGTGAAGAAAAATGCGAAATATTTTCTTTGCGTTTTTACTATGATACGCGATTTCTCTTTTCATCGTCTATCTGATCTTTTAATTTTCATTGTTATCGTATATATACATATATGTGTATGCGTCTGACAACTTTTTTATTTTAATCTTTTTTAGAAATTTATCGAACGAGAACCTATTATAGATTCGCATGATTTATTTCTTTTCTTTCTTTATCTAATACAAATATTTTATTGCATCATAATTCATAATTATCATAACGTATAAACACAATTATTTAAAAAAAAAAAAAAAAAAAAATGAAATGGTAAGATTTGGAAAAACATACGTTTATATTTGAAGCATATAATTTTTTGGTAGATTGAATAAACTCTTATTATCAATCGATATACAAAAAAGCATGAAATATATTTAAAAAAAATAATTACATTGTGCATTATATCTGTAATGTCATTATATATTTAATAATTGGTATTTAGTGGATTATTGTCATTAAAACCATGATTATATGGTAATCATTGTTATATAAGATGCTACTAAATGTTACCATAGAGGAAGGATTAAGACATATAAGATAGAGAAAAAAATTCATAATATTTGTCTTATTAAATTGCGTGAATGTTATTGAATGATTTATACAATACAAAATATATAACTTATGAAATATATCTAAAAAAACATTGGTAATTAAAATGTCTCATCGTTATATAGAAAGAAAAAAAACATTATACAATTTTCTATAAATGCAAAAATTAATTCTATGACTGAAAATTGTTTAAAATTGAAATTTTATACAATAAATTTTTTATGCCTATATTTATGTGCTCATAAATTCCATACATTGCAATGATTTAATTCATTCAAATGATATACGTCTGCCTTGTGATAATTGTATTAAAAAAAATATTTAAATATTCATGTTTCAAAATTTTGAGAAAAAATATGAGATATCATTAGTTTCCTGTTAAAATTAAATTTGAATCTACTAAGATTCTTTTATTTAAGAATATTCATTGAATATTTAATAAAAAACGCTTTTAAAAAACGTATAATAATTATTATTAGAATGAATATCTGTTAAGATGTATCTGATTTATTGTAATAAAAATATACATAATCAAAAGTAATTAAAATACTTGTACATTACGATTCACCTTTTACTATATTTACCTGTAGTGCCATATTTGAAAACTAATATTGTACTCATTGTTTATTAATTTTATACATGACCTATATTAATGAAAATAAATCATTAATATCCTACAAACGTAAGTATTGCAACTAATAATCAAAATTTTGAGAATATTTTTGAAATTAAATATTTTCT